>CAMXCT020003347.1:70802-330802 GCA_947184155.2 Cladocopium goreaui
AACTCCGTCCAGGACACCAGCGCTGGGACTTGCTGACGTCGGTTCGGAACAGTGTGCCGCATTTCAAAGTGGTAGTTGGAGACTCGCCATTACCCAAGGTACCCTCGGGAACAGCAGCTGTCCTAAACTGCTAGCACTGGAGGCTCTATCCAGCTCTGAGTATGAGGTACCATGGGCGGCGAGAGCACGATCTACTTTGACTTGGCATCACATAATGTCCTACCGGCTCGATCACACTGCGCGAGGGGGGCGTCATCGTGGTACTTCTCTGTTCTGCGTTGGTGGTGCATGGCTCAGGATCTTCAACGGTGGCATGTGGGAAGTGAAGTCCATCACCCTGGAGCAACCTTCATGAATTTTTCTTATGGCCACGTGGTTGGTAGTTCTACAACTCACTTAAGATCGTGCGCCAGTTGGCAGGATGATATAATGAAAAAGGACCCTAAGCAAAAGTGTTGCTCAACCTAGCGATGCTGCCAACAGGGCAATAACTATCAGGAAAAAGGCCCTCTTTGATGCGATAATCTGGACAAGCAACAAGTGGGCAACAGTTCTTTCTGGGAGCAACCTTTATCCATTGGGCCCGTTTACCACACCCACTCGCAGGGTTAGCTATTATGCGGGAGATGAGGGGTTGAACGCTTGGGTAGTGCGTTGAGGGTAACCATGCTGGTTAATCGGAGAAGATATATCTTTTCCTAGGACATGCATGTCATCAGTAACTACCCAGCTTTTATTGGCGTCCGAGCATGAGCAGGGAAAGGTCATCCATTCATTATTTTTAAGAAATGCTTCATTCGAAAGGGAAACAATGTGGGTGGCAAGTAGCGCTGAAAGGTAGTATTACTCAGCGTGACCTGCAGCACCTTACCATGAGGATGGCACTCGAGTAGGACGACCCGAAACTAATGACTCCAAAACCGCACCTTGAAACTTCATGTGCCGTGGAAACAATGCGCAGGGAGATCGGAGGGTCGAATATATAGTATGGGACAGGACTTATCTACGGACAGACGACAAACGGGGTTCAAGGGCAGCAACAAGCCACACCTGTCTTTGACGTATTTTATATCGGTCCGAAGGAGCCTTAGCAACTCGATGCGGGTCACTGAAAATGCTTCTCCATTACCCAAGGTACCCTTGGGAACAGAAATGGTCATATGGCAGTTACATAGCGATGATCTCACTTCTAATCCATCCTTTCAGGGCAAAATGTTGCACACGATGCTTTACGATGCCTGTGTTTGCTAAGGAGCTGGAGTACAGAGAGTATTGTATAGTATTGTAGTGGTTTTATTTTTATTTTTTTTTCCCCCCCCACCTTTTCCCCAGGGTGGGAGGTTGATTTCCTCTGAACACCCAGAAAGAGGCAAACAGGAGGTAAAAGCATAGTGAAGCGATGCTGCTGGATGGACTTTTGGTCAACTGGGAGGTGGACATAGTCGTCTTGAGCAGTTACTACAGCCTGTCAATCAATTAGCATTTGCAGATTGGTATTTGAGCTTAGCTGAGTTTCCGCGGACGGCTGACCCTGGGTCCTCTCCACAGGACTACTTAATCCCTTGCAGTGCCATATTATTAGTGGGCCGCAAATCGTCGTCCTTATTTTGAAATCCTCCAGGTAAAAACTGGTGCGCATGTACCTCTTTGGGCTCGTAAGCTGAGTGAGGGAATGGGTCATTGACTACCCGAGGCTAAGGGTTTAGTATTATGATGTCCCCATGGGTCTTGCAAAGGTGTGGAGGGCTACCCAGGGTACCCCTGGGAGCCAACCCCACCGGACAAGACCAATGTACATGAGGCATGAGAACTAACTCGGCAGAGGGTGGGTACAGATAAGGTAGTGAGCTGATGAGGGCTACCTGTGAACAGTTGGTTTCAATCAGCAATAACTACGTTGCAGCAGCAAACAGCTGCCTGGGGGGTGGTAGGCTAGGTCTTAGGGTTGGTCTTGATTTTAACTCACTCCCGTCGGGCGTTCGCGTCGAGCACGCAGTTTGGCAAGGGCTTCCAAAGGCGTGGCGCAGATTGGGGCGATCCTGCGCACTGCTGTGTTTACCGTTGGGAGTTGTGGGGTACGCGGCGGTGAAGGGACAGGCAAATGGCTGCTGGCTGAATGTCTTGAAGGGTGTCTACATTATCTGCCTCGGCTTGCTTTGCTGAGGGAGGTTCACTTTAAACCATGTTCCTGGCCAGAGTAGCAGTAAGCTGATGATTGGATAGCACTCTTTTTCGTCTGCTTAACATTTGTTTCAGGGGGCGGGGGATCAACCAAGAACCATCGTGTATAGCCACACAAATGATTGCGTTGGTGGCGGGCAAATAAGGGCACGAATGGTGTCCTCGACAATTGTGGCTTCAAAATGTTCTAGCAATCGAAAAGCGCTGTCATTATGGTTGACCAGGGATTCTGGGCGGAAACGCGGTAGCAACTGAGTAGTCAGGGTTGTACTCAAAGACTCGAGTTGGTAGAGGATTGCGCTGACACTCGCACTGGGGGAGTCATCAACCAGAGAGCTTAGATATCGGTATGTAGTAGCAAGGGAGCTATTGATAATTCTTAATGGGAGTTGCTTGATGGTATCAGGGCAGACTGCTTCAACTTTTTGAATATATGGGTCTCGAGCTAGCTGCGCGCGGAACTCATCGATGGTTGGGAGGGGTACAAAGTCGGGCGCAAATCGTAGTCCCAGGCGTCGAACAAGTTCATAAAACGATCCCTTGAGGTCGATTTCGCAGTGATTCTGACCGAACAATAACAGCCTTGCAGCTCGTGGTAGTCGCTGGCCTCCTATGGTGCAACAATATTTTCGTCCGTGGTTGTCAGCAGCTTTGGGGGAGTAGTCAATTTCAATACTGCAGTTTTGCGGTAAACACGGGGAGAGATAGGATTCAATCAGCTGGCGGTGATGGGGGTGGAGGGTCACGTGTTTTCGGAGAAGACTGTGATCAATACTGGGCCTCTCTACTAGAGTAAGTATGGGCTGGCTCCAGGGGTGATCAAAACTCTGAATGTGGAAGCCTCCGACCTGGAAGAGGGCCGTTGGGAATGATGGTTTAATGGACACCGGTCCAGCATTCCGATTGAAGGTAGCAGGGTTGCTCCTATATTTAGCCAACAGGAACTGGGTGGCTTGTCCAGCCAAGTCATCTGCTATGCTGTTGGCCACTCTCGGCAGGTATATGAATAAACTACTCGGGAGATGCAGACTAACGGTTGAACGAATGCTTTCCAATGGTTGGTGCATATCTATCCTCCGGAGACGGCCTGCAAATTGAAAGTACTTAATGACAGGAAGAATGTCCCCTTGGATGACTACCTTGGGCGTGAGGCCGCGGCTCGATAAACGCTGCTTAACGACAACAGCAACTTCTTCAACAAGATACAAACAGGCCATGATTTCTGCTTCTATATTATCTGAACAATGTGGCAGAGCGACTGACCGACATGCAATAACGCGAGACCGACCACCTTCTATTACATATATGACATATCCAGCCCCTCCTAAGGAGTCTTCATGCATACAACTGCCATCAAATTGGCCTACGATCTGTATCGAAGGTTCAGATGGGGTGTCGTCGGGAGGGATTGCTAAGATCAACTCATTAGGACTGATGGACTGAAGAGCTGTAACTGTGCAGAAGGAATCAGGCGAGTTGGGGCAGGCTGGCACAATCTTAGCATTAGGGCGGAATCCAGCGACCCGGGCTCGAGCTGGGGCAATGAGGCTAAGCCATGGATGTCCAAGGGGGAGCACTGCGATAGGCTGATCCGGGGCAATGGATGTAATAGCTGTGCAAACTAGATCGGGAAGTGCTGCAGAGTGGAGAGTAACTGCTTCATTGGCGGCGGTTTGCATGCAACAGGGATGATTTTGGTTGTCTGCGCCTGCACTCTGGGGTCTGACGGGCGAGACAGGCTCCGGGAGGAAACGAGTTGGGATCGCTTGCAGAGCATTGTCATGTAAGCGGGTTAACCATTCAGGGACACTTAGGGGAACTGAGGATGGCGCATGCTGCATGCCTCCATGCTCAAGCAAGAGTCGGCGGAACTGATGTAAAATGTGGCTCGCGATCACGCATCCGGCTGTATCGACTCGGGCTAGTTGATCCAATGATTTCACTGGATTGGGGGAAGGTGACAAGATGTTGGCAACTAGGACAGGCACTATACAGAAACGAGCCCAATGTTGAGAGGAATTATCTCCATGTCCGCACGCTACGCAGGGGGCGAGATTTCGTGCACGGTCACGCCATGAGGCAGGAATAGGAAAAGATCCCCGAGTAGATTCAACGATGGCATGCCAGGGGGATGTGGCTGGTATCCCCCATCTCTCACTACTGTACAGAGAGGTAGCATTGATATCGTGATCATGGCAGCATCTCTCACAGGCTGGGGCAAAATTAAGTCCGAGTGGGTATAAACGGGTGGGAATTCCACAGAGCTGGCATGGCTGCTCAGCCTGAAGAGAGCCTGCAAGACGAAGCCGAAGGCATTCATCATCATCCTCATTCACTGCCCACCGCAAGACAGCAAAGCGTGCAACCCCATTAACAGCAAGTTTAGGCACTGTGGCCAAATGGGTTAACCAAGCCCACGATACTCCACCTGGTAGGAGTTGTAAGCTTACTCTAGACTGCAGATATTGCAACGCATGCACTTGTATGGCTTCGTAAAGGCTGAGTTTAAGCTGACGGAGGAATTGGAAGTGTTTTCTCCTGGTGTTTTGTCCTGCAGTTATGCGTAACAGGTTGCCGACTGTGTCAAGTCCGAGCAGGGGGATCCATGTTCGGAAGATGCGTTGGACAACCTCTCCTTGCCTTGTCCCTACATCCGGGTACCCCGGTGAGAGAAAGGCGGTAGAGCCATTCTGTCTAAGCCAATAACCCAAACACGCTGCAGTGAGTGTGACCGCTGGGTCTAGTGCAGGAGCAATACCTAACCACCGAAATATGTGTGGGAGATATCGTGCGGCCAGCCATGGTCTGCCAAGGATAAGTTTAGCAGAGCGTTGTTGGTATAAATTGATGTCGTCCGGAGTAAAGCCAAAGTATGTACTTTGGTAAATATTAAGAGACAAAATAAAACAGTTGTTGGCAAGGCTTCTTTGCACTACAGAGTGAGCAGGTGTGGCGAAAAGGGCAAGCCGATGATTAGCTTTGGACATGGCCTTGGGGTTAATGGCTTGTGTTCCAACAAGTTCCTCTACTGGGGTCCACCCTTGATGACTACGGGTATATTTACCATACAGGAGCAAACCCAGTGCTGTAGTTTTCCCCTCAATGAGGTGGGCTCCCCAGTCGGAACGTTCTAGCGCATTCAGTGTGCTATGGGAAGCAGGGTGATTAACCAGAACGCTGCACTTGTTAGAACAACCACACAGTACTAGGAAAAGTGGGTCTATTTTAGCAAGATGCCCTCCGGCTAGTATTAAATCAACCTCCGCTGGGGTGAGACACACAAACAAGTTTGCTCGGCACACTATGGTGGTGGTGCCATATCCTGCTCTGCTAGACAGGGCCTGCCGCAATGTAGCGTGTCCTGGTAAACTTTGTGCCCAGTTTAAAGGAGGGTATTGGTCGATCTGACCGAAACTAGCTGCATGCATATTGATCCCGCTGGTTCGCCAGCAATGGTGTTCATCAATTTGGATGCCAGCAGATTTCAAGCGGAGGCAAGCTTGCCAGGCATCCGAGAGCCATTGCATGCCTGCTGCGGTATCTCCCACCATCGTGGTGTCATCAACATATCCTTGAACTGTCAGCATGCCTGGGATTCGGTTAAGGTAGGTCAAAACTGGATCCATGGCAACGCAAAAAAGCAGGACTGAGAAGGATCGACCCATGTCAACGCCTGTGACAATCATTTTTGAGGGTAACAACTTGCCTTGGACCTTGTGCCTACATCTTCGAAAGAGGAGGATGTGCCGGGTATCATGATGATCCACCAGGGGGCTTTACATGCTGATAAAATTTGCAAGATCCAGTAGGGGTTAATCTGTTCGAATGCTTTGGAAAGGTCCAATGACAGGCATGCACATGGTGCATCTTGGTCTAGAACAGCTTGGACGGATTGGACAGCACTTTGCGGTTCGCGGAAGACATTTAACACCGTTTGAGAGGGGTGGAGTAGTGGAGCAATCGCTCTGGTCATGACTGTCGCGATGCTTCCGTCTATGACTCTCTCAAATGTCGATGGCATACCCAATGGACGGAAATTATCAGCAGTGGGGCCCATTTTGGCTTTCGGGATCCATGCTTGGACTGAGCAAGGGGGAGGGACTGAGGATCTACAGATATCATTGAGATGCGTAATCATCGCATCAGATGACACTCCAGGGTGGAGTCGCCATGCTGCATAGGGTATTCCGTCTGGACCTGGGGAAGAATCGTTGGTGGCAAGAACAGTTCTGATTAGGTCTTCCGCGCCGGGTGGGGGAACATGTGGCCAGGGCTGGGCTTGTGCTTTATACTGTTCAAGGTAGTCTGTCCACTCAGGATCATATTTAACAGGCGGTTGGAACCAGAACTTGCGGGTGGCGAGCATGGCTGCAGACAAGTCCAGGTCGGTTTGGCACTGGTTACCTGTACCGTCCAGGATAGGACCATTATAAAAGACTGTTCGCGGGCAGCTAGCTCTCAATCTCTGCCACAGAGGGGCATTAGTGCCTAGGCCACGACTGCGGGTAGTTTCATCTCTATTCCTTGTGATAAGATGCTGTTGTTGCAACTGAAGATCAAGGAGCTCGAAACATTTCCAAAGGAAGGTACGAGGAACCGTGATTACAGTGGATGATTGGCAATATTCTTCCAGGGCAGGGCGGAAGCCTGGAAGGGCCGCCAGCAGCTCTCGTAGCAACCGTTTAGAGATATTGAGAAGTGGTCGATCAGATTGGAGATGCTTCCTCAGAGTGTTGAAGTCCCGGGGCCGCTTGGGGAGTGACATCCACCATTGCCATAATAATGCTTGGAGGGATTCAAATGTGGGCTGGGAGACCAGACAAAGTCGGCGAACCAGCGATTGGAGTGACGGCCACACTTGTCGGGTGTCATGTCGGTCCTTACCCGGTTGAAAAACACTTGCTGGTATGGTCATATGTAGAGGCAGGTCTGAGCTACTCGAAACTGGCGGCCTGTGGCGCAATTGGATGGATATGCATGCATGCCCAGCAGACTCAAACAGACGATCATAGAACACCTGATGTTGGATTAGCCCACGATTCATGTATTCGGTCGGAAGAATGACTTTGTCGATTGCTGACGAGCCATTTGGGCCCCAGAAGGTCGGTTCATCTTTGACGATGTCGTCACCCTGGGCACAACTTAATATGCGGTGCCATGCGTCAAGGGAGAGGTGATGACCATGATTAAAGTCTCCGACGATGAAGAACGGGTCAGGATGGTCCTGATGATCAGATAGCCATCTGGCAAGCGTTTCACAGTCTTCTTTAGCGCTGCTGGGATGACAATAGGCCGAAATCACCCAAAAGCAGTCGGTTCTGGTCTGGACTTGTGCAGCAAGGAGTTTACCAGGCATGATGACAATTTCTTGCAGTAGTCTAAAGGAGCATGGAATCAATATGGCTACTCCTCCCGACAGGCCTCCGTTTTCTGTTGCGATCGATGGGGAGTGCGCAATATTAAAACCTGGGTAGGTTTGGAGAAAATTGGTAGCAGTACTCGCCGTCCATCTGGTTTCTTGGAGGCAGACAATGCCATTCCGAGCTCGGCGGAGGATGGCTTGCGTCTTAGGGTTAGTCCATTGCAACGTTCTCCAACCTGATACATTCCATGTGGTTAAATGTCTAAGGGCAGTACAGCAATCTTGTTTCTTTTCTAGACGATATTTGAGGACTTCGGCACAAAGGAGGCTAAACTCAGAAGAGTTGGCTAGTGCTTGTGCAAGGAGTTGTCTAGAGTGGGTAAAACATTCGCTGCGGATGCCACACTTATTAGCCACCGTTTGGATATCTAATATTGGCCACGGTGCGGGGATTTGGAGTACATGCGGCAAGAACGAGAGCGACTGCAAGCAGTGTAAGCTTTTTGGACACTTGGTCATAAACTGAAGTGAATACAACGTTCGAATTTGCCGGGACCACGCGTTGCGAAATTCGAGCAGGAGAGGTTTCGCAACTGTCCCGAGGCGCTGCATGGTTTTTAATGACACTCAATTAGGGAACAAATAAAATAAGCAAAAACCGGGGAGGCATCGTCCGTGTTCCAGTGACATGCGAGTTCCTGACTGATTTTTCCAATGGGGTTAATATGTGGAAGATTGTCAATATGCTCTGGGTACTTGAAAACACGGTTGTCAATCGATGCTTTAATAAGACATGTTTGGTACCCTGCCAGTTTTTGGTCATTCAAACGCTCTCCCAGTGTGCGCAGGAATGCTGAACAGGAAAAATTTCACCTTTCATTTGTTAAATTGAACCCGATGGTCAACCGTGTCTCAGTCTCAGGATTACGGAAACTTAGCTGTTGTATTGTTAACATTGACGAGGCACTTGTTCGAGTTACACCCCACGAAGATAGGAAAACCCACCACAATGCACTGTCATAGAGGGGAATGGTCCTGGTCTGGAATCGATGTGACAAATAAATTTTATTGTCCTGGGTCAATGGGGGGACACGACCAGTCCCAAAACCAGATGCAGTTGGGGTTGGTGCAGCGGAACGGGATGGGTGCAGCCGTGAACACAAGAGGTTGGGGCAGTTGCTGCCATGGGATGTCAACTGGGTATGACAATTCCACGCCGCTGTGTCAAGGTGAAAAGTACGCGAGCGCGGAAATTGAACACAATAGACCGTCCATTTGGCAGGGGCATCACCGAAGGTGGCAACATGTGCTTGATCTTCCCAGTCAGCAATATGAACAAAATGAACAGAGACTTGCTCACGATGTAATAGGGAATACAACCAAAGCAACAGCTGTGCCATGGTGGAGGTGCACTGTCCAGTGGATTTGAGTTTATTGGAGATCCACTCCTTGGCCTGTGGACAATGGCGTTCCACTACAGCATCATAATTATGGCCAAAAAAGAACTGCAGCAAATCTTCTGTTCTTCCAATGCCTGCTCCGAAAAACCTCATACCGACAAGGATGCTCTGCATGTGTTGTTCCTGGAGGAGTTGAATAGCAGTTGGCGAAAGCTGTGATGGTGGTCTGCTGTCCATGACGCCTAAGTCGGCAGGGTGAATCTTACGGTTAGCAGGCAACAGTTGCTTAGGAAGTACAGTTGGCATGACTGGGGTCAAGAGACCTTCGAGTGCATGGATTGGAAGTTCCGGCATTGGGTCGAGACCAACTTGCTTGGAAGAGAAATCACGGATACGTTGTTCTCGTGCCATGGTTTGTACTTGTTCACGCAGGGCTTGGTATTGGGCTCGAGCTTGTTTTGGGTGAACGACTCCGGACCATGCATGCTTGGTTGCTGTTTCAGCAGGTTCAGTGAGCCAGTCGCGTAGCCGTTCAGGGTGTCCTACAGCTGCCTGAATATATTCTGGATGAAAGCTATTACCGCAATAGTTTCTAACTGTGAATTCAGTGAGCAGCGAGCGGTGAGCCTGTACTCGGTCAAAATGGTTGTGTAATCCCGCTAATTTTTCGACCTCCTCACAGAGCAAGATTCTCATGGGTGCTTTGATGTGGGGATGATGGAAAATGGGCAGGATAGCACGGACTAATCGGTCTCGATCAATGGTGCTCACATTCTTTTGTCGCAGAGACTGCAGGAATCGATTCCACGCACGCAGATAATGTGGCGGCAGAGAGTTCTCGAAATCAAGGGCAGGGATGATATCGCTTGAATGCATTTTGGCTTTGAGTTGAAATTGAGCTTTATCTCCCCAGAAAAGGTAGTCCCAAATAAGAGAAATTGGTTGATATGCCGTCCAAGATAGCTGAAACACATTGTATCCTAGGACTGATCTAACTCGTAGGAGTGGCCCATAAGGAATCGGATGACCATTAAAGTCTATTAACGGCCCTTCTATGTCACTCGGTTCCAGGACAACCGTTTTGGAGACTTTGACACCGTCTTGGTAGTTGCGAAAGTAAAATCTGTTACGTCTTATGCCATGTGTATTCTTGGGGTCAACGCGGAGGCTATCGGGAGTCGAATCAGGGTTCAGTCCAAGGGCACGTAGGATTGCTTTACGATGGATGTCAAGCATAGCACCTGCATTCTCAAGTAGAAAGCGGATGTGCTCCAGAGGATAGTTCATTTGCACAAGCCAAAGGATTACGTGGACATAGTAGAAAAGGGAGCTACAATGGCCAGTAAGTCCGAGGAGTCCTTTCAGAGGGCCGGCTGGGGTAAGATCCTGGCAGGGCGAGCCAGCAATTACAAACCAGCGGCACTGTGGCCCAGCTAATGCAAAAGCTTCCTTAAGTATTCGACATTGGTTAGGAAGAAGTCGCCGCACATCGTCAGCATAAAGCGTGTAAGTGTCCTTGCTTGATTGGGTCCATTCTCCATCAATGCGAAGACCGAATTGTTCACCAACGAGTTGTCTGAGGATGGGGTCACATTCTGCAACAATGATGATGCGCGGGGCACATCCAATAGCTTTAGTGATGGCCGGAATAGCTGAGCCTACACCGTCAAATAGGCTAATAATAGCATATGGGTGAACTTTGGAATACTTAGCCCTTTTAGGAGGGGATGCATCTTTCTCCTTCGCAAAAGAACTATGGGAAACCTCACTTTCACCACTGACTGGAGGGCGGGGACTACCAGCATAGCTACAGGATGGGTTGACATCGTTGTGATTATCATTATGACGTGACCGGACAGTCTCCGCTGGTGCATGTTCAAGCGTTGGACACTGGGCACTTGCGTAAATACCGACTGGTGTCAAGGCCTCAGGTTCATGAGGATGAGGGACATCAACAAGCTCTTTACTGCCAAGGTCTGCATGGGATAGTGGACCGTTATCGTTTTGAGGGGTGTCCGTCAGACCAACTGTGGGTGCCCCACAGTGGATTTCTGACGTACTACCCACAATGTCGTTGTTCTGATCAGCATGTGGAATGGGTGCGCCAGCATGAGGAAAAGGCAGTCCAAGTCCAACCATGGGTACCCCATGGTGGCTGGGATGATCAGTGCCGGCCGGCTTATTTTGCACTGGGGGAGACGTGGGTTGGGTTCCAGGTGGGTAACCAACCACGAGTACCCCGTGTTGATCACCCACCTCGCTGTGTGCAGGGTAAGTGTGTTTCGGGGTATCGGCAGGATGAGGGGTCTCGCTTGGTGGTAGGGGGTCAACTGGCTTGCTATCCAATGCTTCAGTTGACTGATCCGGGGTACTGTTATTTCCCACTTTCTTCCTTGAAAGGTTGGGGGTCTGATATCGTTTGGCACTAATGCCAAGAATATTTTTGGGTTTTAACTTTTGTTTTTTGGGGCGATGAGACTGCTTGGCACACTGAAGTGTGGCAGGTGCAATAGCTTTGTACTGTGGAGGTTGGAAGGAATAAGGCTGATGATCATGTCGACGGAAGACAAAACCCCATACAAAAGAGGTGGCTTTCAGTTGTTCGACCGAGATCCATACATGGCCTTGGAGGTTGTCATAAACGAGAACCTGTCCTTCGTTCCACCGCTCAATGATGAGGAAATGCTGTGACGACTTTCCTTGAACAATGATGATACCAGTGACTAGGAAAGATTGACAAACAGGATTGGCACTCAGGGTGGGAACATTGAAGAGTTGTCCAAGGAGGTGTAAAGCCTTGGTAGCAATTGGCAGTTGTTCAATGGGGCTTGTAATTTTGAGGGTGAAAATCAAACAACCTTCAATTTCTTCATTGTTTTGTTGGTCCTGATTGTAACAGTCACTGGCGTGAGAAAAACCAACATCCTCTCTGTCAAGTGCAAGTCGCGGAGCCCGATCTGCAATCATTCGCGAAAGATCAATGGTATCGTTCTCCAGGTTAATACCCAACATTGTATCAAAAAGAGCGGCTGAAACCTTGCCCGATGCGTTACATGAAAGGCAATTCACATGAAATTGCGCAAAGAAGAGTTCGCAATGGTCTGGAAACAAGTCATCACAGGCCGCAATGATCGCGGTATCGAGGTCAGAAACTTGCCCAGGTGGAAAGGCATTAACGTTAAGGTAGCTGGCAAAAGCAGCGCAGACTTCTCCAATGCTTACTCGTCTTCCTTGCACCGTAGCAGTCTGGTCAGCCCATGTCCATCCATTGCCGATAGCGCATAGGACTAGTTCTCTGATGTGGCCATGAAACATGTTGTCATTCCAAGGTGCATGGGTGAGGACACGAAGTGCAGTAACCGCATAGCACATGTAGCTTGGGAATTTTATGAGATAACACGTTGCAAGCTTGGAAAAATAGTCGCAATCGGCATGGGAAAATGAGCTGGGCCATCCAGTGATGATTTCTCTATTGGAAATAAGGAGACTACTGCTTTGTGCACTGCCACATAGAATGTTGTCAATAGGGCTGTGTGAGGCTTTAACAAAGATTACATCATCGCCAGGAGCATGTGCGTTAGCGTTGTCATTCAGCGGCTGGTATGCGGCTTTTTGTGCTAAGAGGTCCAGGATAGTTTCGGGTGGCTGATTAGGTACACTCTTGTGTTCATCTTTGCTGCGGCTCGTTTGCTTGCTGGTCTGCCGACTCGTTTGTGTAGGTAGGCCAATTTTGGAGGTAAGATTGTTAGAATGGTCCTGTTGTTTAGGCGTTGAGTCATTGGCAGTACACGCAGGAGAGTTGATTGATCCAGTGGCCTGGGGCATAAGGTGGGTATGAGTGGATCTGTGGGTGGCATCCTTATGCTGAGTGGGGCAGTCAAGTAGTAAGGGTTGTGCAGTGGCTTTGGAAACAGAATGAGTCTGGGTAGTAGATCGGGAAGTGTCACACAACCGTGAGTGCCCCACGTTGGCGACATCTTCCTGATTAGCGGGCGTACCTGTGTTGTGGTTCACATGTTTCTCCTTGGGGGGACCGAGGTTGTTCGTAATGCCATCATGGGCATGTTGTTCAGGTTCGAGAGGGTGATTCTGATCGAGGTTGGTCATGGCAAGGTTGTTGTCAGAGGCGAGGGGGTTATGACCATGGAGGGTATTATCATGTTGTTGCAACTCTTTGTCAGAGCTGTGGGTATCGTCGTCAACCGGATCAAGAGCTGTTGCAACACATTCCATGGGCACATCTTCACCGTGTTCGCCGGTACCTGCCTGAATTTGCATTTCCGGGGGTTCTGGATGTTTGTTGTTATTGGTTGGCGCAGGCTGCATTTCGATGTCACCCTCAGGAGGTGTGTTGGGAGATCCTCTACACTGCCTGGGTTTGTAAGGTGGGCGATAAGCTGGCCTGTTACCTGTTGGTGTTGGACTCGAATGTCCGTGGGAATTCACCCTCTTATTGCTGTTCATTCCATGGCCGTTTGGAAAATGAGCAGTCGGTGTGGCATCAGTATACTGCTCCTTCAATCCAGCCTGGGTGGTGCCAACATCCGGGGTTCTCTGTGATGGTACGCTACAGGCATAGGCTTCTCGAAGGTGACAACATTGCGTTTTATCGATGACCTGCGATATTGAAATTCCGGGTGGGAGTGTGATAAAAATTGAGGAGGGTTCAAAAGTACGTATAATCAATTCATCGTAGTACCGTACCTTCCATTCATCACGCTCAAGGTGGACGGATTTCAAATGGAAACACTGTTCCGGGCCAAGTACGATATGATAAAAAAGCCACTTCAGGTGGTCCCTATGCTTGATAAATTCGTGATGAAGTAGATCAATCTTAACAGTGTCGGGATTCATCACAAAGGATTCTTGGATGAAAGAGTTGTCACAAAAGTTAACTTTTTGTAGGCATTCCATCAAGGGCATATGCAACTCTTTAGGCGAGAAGAACCAGGCCGGCGGTTGGGACGCAATGGCAATAATGTTAGTAAAGTCCTGCATAGAGGCATAGAGTCAATGACAGTGGTGCGCAAATCATAGTATCTTTTGGCTGACTGTTTCTTGTTTGGTTCAAAAGAAAGATGACTGATTCTGCCCTCTTTAGGGATCATTTGTTGAGCAATGACTTTATTCCAGTGATCCCGTCTGGTTTCGACTTCAGTAAGTGACACATCAGCACGAAAATCTTCTGCAGAGGGGCACTGGTGCTGGATGACAACTTGGCCAAGGTCACAATCCAGTGAAAGAGGGAGAGAGTCTTCATGTTTAATCTCGATGTCAAAACAAAGACACTTTTGCTGCGACCTGTCAACCTGACACCAACGAATGGAGAAGTTAACAGCCCCCACCTTTTGTTTTAGTAATTGTACAAGAGATGATTGGTTTGACTGATCGAGTTGGTCTTCATTACACATTGATGAGGGAATTTCAGCCCATAAAATCTGTGCAGGTGCATACTGAAACGAACCAATCTTACCAAATTTGACTTGAAAATGATTATAATCATTGGCGGTCTGTGTGCAATGTGGTTCTGATCGCAGCACGTGGACAGTGAAAGCACCTTGTTTAGGCCCAATCGGTAGATGAATGTCAAATGGAAGAAGGGCTAGGTGGAGATTAATGACCAGTGACGGCGGTCCGAAAATGGCAAGTCTTCTGTAATTCATGAAATGGTACCTCACTTTAAGGCTGGCTAATTGGACAAGAATCTCATTAAGCACAGTGTTTGGAAACGTCTTCAAATCCAATACTGACATAGTGATTCCATGTGGAAAATGCTTTTGGAATTCAGAGTCATTCCATGGAAAGAAGTGCTTAACCTGACACTCTGCAAGTCCATGCGACCAAGCGGCATCAACAGTTGGCTGAAGGATCTTCTCAACAAGCTCGATGTCTGCCAGGCAATCATTGGCAATTTGGACAGTTAGTGAGGTCACATCGATCTTATCTGATATGCGATGGCATCCATTAGGTCTTCTGAAATCAATGTAGTTGACTGCAGAAAGGCTCTGAAGTTCACTGATCGTCTGGTGTCGTTCAACAACAGTTCTGGGAAAGACATACTCCAGCGTTCTGCAAGGTCGAGACCAAGAAACATGGCAGTGTTCAGCATAAGGTTCAACCTGGCATGCAATGAGATATTTCTCTTGATTATTTGCGGAGCAAAAGGTAACTCCGAGATTTTGCATGAAACCGACATGCTGAACTTTGTCATTAAGGAGGTTGTATAACCATGCAGAAGCTTCAAATTCGCTCGTACTGCTTGAACAAGTGAAGACAAAATGAACAGAGATATCTTTATTAAGGCATATGTCTATGAATTTCTGAAGGACATAAGCTTTGGGGAGCAATAGACAGAGGCCCACTCCTGTATCACTGTGATCAAAAGCTTCTTCATAAGTGATCACAGTGCCTGAATATCTGTTCGAATCAATGTCACTGGGGCAGTTTGCAACAAAGAGATGTTCTTTCCCAAGACTTGACACCAGTTCAATGGCATGCTGTTCAATCGTGTCATGAGGGTTACAGTTCATCTTGTCAACTATAACCCAGAGTACCCCTGGGTACAGCGACTGCGCAGAGGCAGGCAAGAGGGGCAAACTGGGCAAGACAAGACGATGACAAAATCAGAAATTAAACAAGAAGACTACACTGAGTACCCCAGTGAGCCTTGCAAATAAAAAGTCAACAAGATGACCAGTAAAAGAACTACACTGGGTACCCCAGGAGTCCTGAAACAAGTGGGGTTCAAAACAGTGTGTTCAATGGACACAAAGCCAGTATGCCAAAACCGAGAAGGTAGATCTTAAATAAACAAAACTAAGATAACCCCCCCTCCCAAATTATCAACAAAACAAAACAGGTTGGCGGGCACGTTTGTGCTCTTCCTACGGCAGTACTACCCTAGTCCCTTTTTTACTGGTGCCCCCAAAATTAACTTACGCAAAACACCCAAGATGGATGTTTGCCCCTTGAGTTAAAATTAGGTTACCCAGTACCCACGGGGTTTGAGCCGATACAGCCTTGAGCCAATGGCTTGAGCCAATGGCTACGGATTGCACCTTTCACTGCTTCGTCAGAAAAATGAAAAAATGCCCATAGAAGACAAACATCTTGCGCTGGCTTCCAATCCAAGTGGTTTCTCCTTCCAGTGTAGTTTCGGTTCCAGGCGGTTGGTGGGTTGCTGCAGTAGGTTTTGTTGTTGTCTTGCAGCGATATCGCTCATATGGCTCAAGGGCGTGTCCTAGTGGGCTAGTCAGTGGCTGGACATGGTGTTGGGGTCGCATTGGGGGTACCTTGCGGGTTGGATCTAAAGTCTCAAAGTCTTGTGATTGAAAGCTTCTCTGTCTGGTAGGGCGGTGCTTGGTACCATGGGGGAAGGTTTTGGCGGCAGCAGGTTCAAAGTCCTTTATGGCTCTAGTTTCTAGAGTCACAAAGGAAACAACATGTGTGGAGAAATCTATAGCAGGTTCTGGTACGCGAGCTGAACCACTTCAAGCAGCAGCGCGCAGCATTGCGACAGGCATCTCAACTGTGTTGCTTTAGCTTGCAGATGCAGTTCGTCACTGTTTTCTTCTGATGTTGGCCCTCTTCAGACCATCGCGGAGAACAAGAAAGAAAAGAAATCAGCAGCAAAGCGCCGCTAGCAGTTGCTAAAATGGAAATATACACTCCCGTGCATATTAGTTGCATGTGCTACGTTTCTTGCCTGAAGGTGACAAGGTGGCTACAACATGATGTTCGTGATGGTTTATTTGTACACAGCGTTAGAAATGATGCAGAATGGTTTGAGAACTTCTGGAATTGGTTGAGAAAGCATGAGAATGCGTTTTTGGTGCATGATGTTTTATTTCATCAACTTTGTGGATGAGAATGATGTTTTTGGAGAAGAATTCATTTGCCTCAGATGTTATCTGGACAGCAAATGAATTTGAAAGTGCTTTTGATGTGGACGAGTTTGAGGTCAACTTTGTCGTCGTTTTTCAAACACATGTGCATGCGTTTTTCAACAACAACTCCAACTGAAACCTCGTTTTTCCGAGCTGCATTTTATTTCTGGAAGCTGTGAGAATGTTTGAAGATGTTTTTGGACGTTTTTGGAATTTGTCAACAAGATACGGATGGACAACGTTTATTTTTGGAATGTGATGGTGAATTCAAACAAGTTGAATTCACCCAACATTGTGGTGAGAAGTTTGAGAAGAACGTTTACGTTTATGCATGCCGCCGCTGCCACTTCAACAGCACGGAACAGCTGAAACAGGAGAAGACCAAACTATGCATGTTGCACGTGCAAGATAACTTAGCTGGACAGACAGCTTGCTTGTTTCCTTTGTGTTTCCTGTGTGGAAAAGGAACCGAGGGTATTGCAGTGAAGCCGTCGTGAATTTGGGTTGTTTTTTGTTCATACGCTCGACGCGGAGGTAAGCCGACCCAATTCGACGCAAGCGCACGATACTAGTGGTTGTAATTAGGTTCTGTTGGATTTTCGCATGGTAGCGGAGCGGTTGTGCTCCACGCGTAGTGTAAGTAGACGCGATGATGCCAGGAAGTAACCAGGGACAAGGACCTAATGGCCAAGGTAGTGCGCTAGGAATGAACTCACTGCATGTAGGACCAGTAGGGTCGCCAACGATGAACAGACTGGAAGGAGGAGGTGAGCAAGGCGTAGAAAGAAACACAGGTGCTGCAGGTAATTCGCCCACAGGTACTGCGATGCAAGGCAACACGCAAGCAGCAGTAGGAACTGGGACAGCAGCGACACAAGCGGCTCCGGGCTTAGTTGGTCAAGCTGGAAGCTTAGTTGGAACGGGACAGATGCTACCTCCTGCATGGAACACTTTTGGGTCGTATGGACCGATGCGTGGTGGTTTGATGGACCCACGAAACTACAGTCAAAACCAGGGTTTTCTGGGATGTCAAGGTCATGGATGTAGTGGTTGTACTGCATGTCAAGGGTATCCAGGTCAGGGTGTGCATGGACAAGGTCTGTTAGGACAAGGTCAGTTCGGACAAGGTCAAGGTCAGGAGGACAAGGTCTGACAGGACAAGGTCAGGTAGGACAAGGTCTGCACGGACAAGGGATGCCAGGACAAGGTTGCATGGGAACTGCAGGTCAAAGTGCCCAAGCTAGCACAGGTAGAAGTCAAGAACCTGGACAGGGGAGTGCATGTTATGGAATGCCATGGATGTCAGGTCATTGCGGTGGTGCCCCAGGTCAAGGAGGACAAGGTCAGGTAGGACAAGGTCAAACTGGAGGCATGTGCATGGGACCGGACATTGGCGGAGTAACACCCCAGAATCAAAGGTTGCAAGATGTGCTGAGGCTGATGGGAGGTTTGGAACCGATGCAGTTAATGCAAGTCAGGCAGGTGATAGGTGAACAGGTTGGCCAGGCTAGAGGTGTACCTGAGATGTTTGGACAAAGGGCCACAAATGGGTTTCCTCAGAGTATGGATCCAATGCACGTACCAGGAACATCCGGGGAATACGTAGGTGACGTATTTGCTAAAAGTGAGAAATGGCTGGGAACGCCTCCAACACCGGATTGTGCAAAGTGGACCAGTAGAGAAGCAGAAATCCTAGGGTGGCAAGCTTACATCTATGATTTAACAGCCTGGGCGATGCAAGCCAGCCTTGAGTTCGGAAGTGAAATCGAGCATGCCTGTAGATGGCCAGATCCGTTGCACTGGAATCAATTAGCTGTGCCGCAACGTGCAAGAAGCAGAAGGTTGCTTGCTATTTTGAGAAGTGCGTTTGGAAATCACCCGAGAACTTTGACGTTGATCAATGCATTCAGTGAAGGAATCAACTTGTGCAATGCGGATGTTGGTGTGAATGCAGAGTTGCAAGCTTCGAATGGCTTTGAGCTGGTGAGACAGCTGACCCTTGAGTATAGCATCAGGACGAGGAGTGAGGCACTTAGTTTCAGAACGGCACTGGCAGGGAAGTCTTTTGCACTGCATGGAAACGAAACGAGTGCAAGTACGATTGTGACAGATACAATCAGAAAGATAGACTTTGAAATGGCCAGGTATTCTAAGTTGCTGGGAACACTGTCAAGTAGAATTGATGCCACAGGGTTGCATGTAGCCGAAGCTGACTTGGTAGCTGTTTTGCTACGTAGTTTGCCTGAAGCAGTCAGGACGTTTTGTTTGCATCATACTGGAGGTGAGTCGTACCAAGCTTTTAGGGCCACAGCACTGAGATGGGAACAGCAGCAGCGTGCTTTCGCTGAGTTCCACCCCAAGAAAAATCTATACCAGGTCACCCAGGTGGAAGGTTCAGATGAATCCACTGTGCAATATGATATGTCTGCAAGTGATGGTGATGGAAACTGGAATTTAGATGCAGTAGGGGGTGTGCGATGTGGTACCTGTGGAAGTAGGAGACACAGTTCAAATGCATGTGATGTTGATTTGTCAAAACTGAAGTGTTTCAAATGCCAGAAATTTGGCCACATTTCTGCAAATTGCCCAGAGAGAAAGAAAGGAAAAGGAGTAATTAAGGGCAAAGGAAAGCAGAAAGGAAAGAAAGGCAAAGGCAAAGGTAAAGGTTTTGGCAAGAAAGGAAAAATGAACGAAGTAGGATACGATGAAGAATGGGACAGTGCGGACATGTGGTGGCATGACGATGGTTCTTGGTGGGAGGACCAGTCATGGTATGAAACTGCACAGGTCTGGAATGACAGTTGGAATGAATCTTGGGATTGCACGTGGCAAGAAGGACAGGAGAATTGGGACGAATCTTGGAGTTGGCCTGTGACGGATGAGCAGCAACCTAGTGCAAGTGCAGGTGGAACAACTCAAGGTGTCCAATCCTTAGTGCTGAGTCCCTTGATTTCAGAGATGTTTTCAGGTTTTTCGACAGGTTTGACACTTGAAACTGAAATTTCAGACGTTTTTGATGATGTTTGCAGTCATTTTTCAACTGATGAAACTGTTTTTCATGTCTCAATTGCAGGTTTGCAGTGTTTAGAGTCGAATCGACTTTTCTGCACGTGTCAAAACTGCATGACTATTAGTGATGATTTTGCAGCGAACTTAGAGTGCTGCCAACTTCGAAACGTGAGACTGAGAATCTTTTTCAACAGGTTGCCACCAGCATGTTTTATTTCTGAACCTGAGTTTTTCATCAGTGGAGAATTCGTTCCATTTTCTGACAGTGAATCTGCATGTTCAGTTGTCATGGACACCATGTTTGGAGACGAGTTTGATGACAGTGACAGTGAAATTGAAACGGAAACTGAAACGTGTCAACTTTGGAATTTAAACTTTGGATGGTTGCATGAATCAACACCACAGGTAGATTCCAATTTGCTGTGTGGCATGTTTTCAGCAGGAAACACCGACCTTTCAGGGACCACTGACAGTTCAGGGACGTTGCATGGAGCCCTACATCGTCCGGTGGCCTTTGATTATGGTTTGCAAGGTGTAGAGGTAGAAGGTGATGCTGAGGTTTCCCAAGACTTGATTTCTTCAAACTGTCATCGAATTCAGTTGCAAACAGTTGGAACTTCGACTTTTCTGAACGTGCAAGATACTGTTTCTCATGAGTTTGAACTGCATAGATACTCACCTGTTTTGCATCCATTGCTTTCAGAAATCATGATGGGTGATGAGAGCCAGCACTGGTGGTTACTGGACTCCGGTGCGGCTGCAACTGTTATGGCCACTTCGTCAAGAGTGACGTATGGTGCATGGGTTGTTAATTCACAAAGTGACCGCTTCCGAGCGGCAAATGGCAGTAAGGTGAACATAGATGGATCAACTAATGTTTCTGTTTGGGTTGGATTCAAGAAGAAAAAGGATAATTTGGGAAGATTCCCAGTGTACCGACAGGCAAAGTTGAAGTGCTTGGTTGGTGGCATCAGCCACAACATCATTTCAACCAACACTCTCTGTGAGTGCGGATGGGAATTCAATCAGAATCCAGAAGGTGCCGGGGTTACTCACTGTGCGTCAGGTCTGAGACTTGACAACATTTGCAACTTTGGTGGATGTCCATGGGTTAAGCTTGACCCTGCATGGATGTACCATGATTCTGATGGATCTGCACGGCATGGTGATGAATTCATCATGTCAGAGGGTTTGCATGCGGTGCATGGGAATTTGAATCCATTGAGTAGAGCGGCAGAAGCTGCGCTTGAAGCCCATAGGTTGCAGGGACATGTGCCTTATGATCCAAGGTGCACAATATGTGCGCGAGGAAAATCAACCTTTCAACATCGACGCCGTCGTGAAGGCGCGCTTGAGACTGAGGTACAAGCCGATTTTGGTTTTCTAACCACTCGTGGAGAATTGGTTGAGGACGAAACAGACGGAACTATCAAGATTTTGGCTTTAACGGAATTGTCTACAAACTGTGTGGGCTATGTTGTTGTGGGACCAGAAGCAAGATCGGTGAAGAGTTTAATTCAAAAATGGTTAGACCACTTCGGTCTTGCGTCATCGACTTCGTCGGTAGTCCTGCATACAGATGCCGAGCGTGCAGTTTCTGAATTAGTTGGAACCAGTTCTGACAAATATACCTTCTTGGTTCGCCGTGCACGACCTCAACAACACCAAAGCAATGGAGGAGCTGAACGAGCTGTGAGAAGACTTAAGGAATCCCTTGCTGTGTTGCGTGCTGAGATGAATCAAGGTGGTGCTGATGTCTGTTTTACTGCACGTGGACTGCAAGATGTTGCAACCTACATTGCATTGAGCCACAACCATTTTTCCAAAGCTCATGGAACTGACTTTTCTCCATTGGAATACTCCACACAACGAAAGTTGTCTCGACCTTCCTTTGCAATGTTTGGTCAAACTGTCCTTGCCGAATTGCCCAGCAGCATGCGAGCCCAATCACCGAATGAGACGAGAAGTATTGAAGCTGCATTTGTGCATTCAGGTTTGGATACTGGACCAGTTGTGCAAGGTGCTGTCAGAATTGATGGTGAATTAGTTCTGAAGCGCTTTGTTGCAAGGAATGTCAAGCCAATTACACCAATCGTGTGGAACCAAGTCATTGGGGATCAGTTGTTTTCTGAGATTGAAGGTGGACAAGTTCAAGGAGAACCACTGCCAGCACGCGAAGGAATACGTGTTGAGCCGGCTGCCCCGAATGTTGAAAGACCAAGATTGCCTGATGCCAATGTTGAGCAACCTATGCATGGTGATGATGTTGTTGAGTACCCAGATGGTGCTCCAGGTGATCTAGTGCGAGAAATGAAAGAACCTGATCTAGGCTTCCGAGCCCCTATGCCAAAGAAGAGACCGGTGGAGTCAGCTCCATCTCAACCGAGAAAGCCAGGTGAGTTGAAGATTGCTAGACAAGATCCAATTCGTGCATCTACTTCTGATGGACCTGCATTGCCTAAAGCCTCTCCGAAAGTGTCACCAAAGTCTCCGTCTCCGTCTCCAGATGTTGCTAGGTCAGATGTGCGTGTTTTCCCAAAGACACCCCGGTGTCCTGCATGTGATTCTGGAATGGATGTACCTGGAATTAGGCATAATGCTGAATGTAAGAGAAAACGTGCTGCATTTGAGGCGAGTGAAACTCCCGTTGAAATGCCAGATGTTGTGCCTAATGTTGCAAGACCGAGACTTGAGGTGAGACATGAAGATATGGAGGTTGAGACTGAGAATGGCCCAACTCCGGTTGGCGCAGGTTCAAGAGAGGTTGGTCTAAGTATGGACACTGAAGGTTCAGGCGTGAAGAGAGAAGCAGAACAGTCTGTGCAAGATCTAGAGGATGAGATGGCTGCTGAACGTGCAGCTGGAACTCAAGAACCCATGACTCTTGATCTTTTTCACATGGACAATGCATGTCATGCCTTAGGACCTGTTGCATGGTGTTTAGAACAAGGACCAGAGAATGCACGAGCTACAAGTCCTGAGTTGTTTGATGCCGAGCTTAATTCAATTAAGTTTGCACATGGGAAGGATCACCAGTGTGTGAAGGTGAAACTTGGTGGTTCAGAAGTGCTGCTATGGAAACCAGATGAAGTGATTGATGACAGCTCACTCATGCAACTTGACGTGGACTTAGGTTTTGAGGGTATGAAAGAAGAAATTGGTAATTTAGAGAAATGTGGTGCTGGTAGAGTCATAGGACAGGCAGAGGTTGATGCATTAAAGAAGAAACACCCGCTCATGCGTGTGATTCCAAGTAGATGGGTTTCAGCATACAAAAGTGAATCACGAGTCAGAGTCCGAATAGTTGCAAAGGACTTGAATAAAGGAATTAGTGCACGAAAGCTGGGAATTTCGAGCCCGACACCGAGCATTGAGGGCTTGCATTTCGTTCTCACTCTTGCTGCCCAACGTGCTCTTCGACTGAAAGGACTTGATGTTTCTCATGCCTTCATGCATTCACCCCTTCCTCATGGACTTGTGATTGTGCTGAAACTGCCCCTCTCCGTCTCTATGCCTGATGGCTCACAAGCCTACTTGTTGCTCTATAAAGCCTTGAATGGTCTTCGAGATGCATCGCTGCACTGGCTGAATTTGCTGAGTGACAGCATCCGTGGTGTTGGATTGACTTCTGACGAGGTCGAACCATGCATTTATCAAGGTGTCGTGAATGGAGAACTTGCACTGCTTGTCGCATATGTGGACGACCTACTCCTTTGTTGCCAATCAGAGAAAGCTGAGAAGATCGTGGAGAAAGCAATTGGCAAAGCCGTGCCCTTGAAGGAGACCGGAATCATCCTTCCTGCACGACATGGAGGTGGACGTTTAATTTTCATTGGCAGGCATGTGCATCGTGGAATTGATGACGACTCTTTGACAATTGGCGTGGATCCAAAGTTTTTGGATACGACCTTTACTGAATTCAACATCACAAAAGGATCTGCATCTGTGCCGGATGTGGCCGGCATTTTGGACAAGGCCATGGGTGACAAGAATCAATTGCAAGAACTCTCTCCCTCTGCATATTCACGATTTCGCCGAGCACTTGGCAAGCTTCTGTGGATGGCGCAGTCTAGGCACGACCTGAAACTATATCTCAGTCTAATTGGAAGTCAGCAAGCAAAGCCCAACCAAGGCACTGAAGCTGCCATTCGTTCTTTGCTGCGATTTCTGTTTGAAGATGTGGGAACATGTTTGAGGTTACCATCCCCAGAATACGAGAATTTGATGATAGGGCCTGCAAGACATTCAATTCTGCATTCATTCTCTGATGCATCATTTGCTCCATACAGATTCAATGGTAGAAAAGGAATTTCTGGTGGAGTTGTGTTCTGTGAAGGTGCATTGGTTAGGTCATTGGCTAGACAACAGCAGTCTGTGTCACTGTCCTCTTGTGAAGCAGAGTTGTATGCATTGCAAATGGTTGCCCAAGAATCTGTTGCGTTTAGCAATTTTTGCCATCGTGTTTACACAGGGATTGGTGAAATGAGAGAGAGAGATGTGCCACAAATTTTGCTGGAGTCTGATAGCTCTTCAGCCTTGCAATTGTTGGTCGGACAGGATATACCCAAACGAAGTAGACATGTGGAAATCCGTATGGCCTGGATGAAAGCTAAAATTAGCTCAAATGAACTTTTGGTTGAAACAGGGCCGGAACGGACAATGTGGCAGATTTGTTTACCAAATGTTTGGGGACCAAAGATTTCCTGAGACACCGCACAAGCTTAGGGTTTGAGACTCCTGAAGTGCCTATGCAAGACCTGCACAGAGTTCGTGATGTCATGCTCATCAACAGTAGGGTTGATCACAAGCAAGATGTTGCGTTTGTGGAAGTTTGTTGTGGGACTAATTCAGCTTTGAGAGAAGCCTGCAAAGTTGCACGCATGCCCTATATCGGTATAGTCAAACGAATGGAAACTCCGGACATGTTTCAAAAGGTGAAAGAGTTTGTTGAGGTTCACCAACAGTTAGGCTACCGTTGGGTGCATGTGCACGCTTCTACTCCTTGTAGCTCAGGGTCGCCACTCAAGAATTTTTCTGCAACGATCGAATCCGAGGCAGACAGGTCATGGAAAGGTATCATGGAGAATGTCTCTAAGTATTTGTTGCTTGGGAATTCGAGGTCTTTCGAACTGCCCCGAAACAACAACATATGGAAACGCGAAGAAACCAAACGAGTTTTGAAACAATGTGGTTTGCAATTTGATGCTGAAGTGTTTTTGTGCCAAACCGGTATGCAAGCACCGAATGGACTGCCTATCGGTAAAGTGCTTATCTTTTGTAGTGCGTCAGCTGGTTTTTGCAATTTGCTCACAAGGCGTTTTGGTTGGTGCGAGTGTGAGAAACATGCAGGGATGTACGATGTCAACTGGACAGCAACCGGTGTGTATAACAAAGAACTGGCAAAGGCCATTTTGGCCGCAGTTCGTGCTGGAAGGAAGGACCCCTGAGCATGTTCGTTTTTTTTGCATGTCGCATGGAACAACCAAAACCGAACAAACGTTTTTTTGTGTTTTTGACCTGCATGTTGCATGACTTTCTTGAAGAAAGGTGCGTGGCAGGTGGAACTGTTTTTGTTTTGATTTGCACGTCTCCGGACGTCGCCAGTTTAAAAGGGGGACGTGGGATGTGTGAAGGAAGTTTTTTTATTTGGCATGTGGGAACCAAAGATGTTTTGCATGTCTTATTTCAAACAAATTTGAAACCAAACGACAGTGATGTGAAGCACTGCAGTCTTGTGAAGCACAGTTGTTTTATTTTTTTGCGAAGCACTGGCGTACGCGAAACACAGTTTTTGATGTGAGGGACAGTTGTTGTCAAAGAACTGCATTGATGTAGAAACACAGTGATTTTTGCATGTTCAGTCATGTCTGCATGTTCAGTTGATTTTGCATTGGACTGATGTGGACAGGGTTGGACAGAAGTTTGTTTACGTTTGCAACGTTTTGGATACAGAATGCAAGTCAGAACACTGCCTGGAGAACTAAGGATGTCAGGTTTCAGAATTCACTCACACGCCCAACTCAGCAGTTGCGGACACTTAGGAACCCCTGAAACGGCTAAACTGCTGCACTCGACTCCTGCGTGTGTGTGTGAGGGTTGAAACAGTTCACAATTAGGAATTCGGTTCTGACGTGACGCCATGGCTTCAAAACCACAGCAATGGCACAGTGATGCTTCTGGATGGTACCGACAGACAGAGAATTCGATGCCTTACAACCCAAGTGACCCAGTCTTGGGAACGGACATGACACAAGGAGAATGGGACCAATTGCGTGAGTTGATGCGCAAAGCAGAAGCTGGTGGAAAAATGAATGAACTATTGACCGTCCACAAAAAGGAGGTCAAGAACGCACCTATGAACAGACCCTATCCACCAGAGGATGATGATTGGAAGGACTGCATGGAATCGCATGTGCCTCCAAGCCCCTCCAAAGTGCATGCTCCGACAGGCTCGAATTCATCGGCTGCACCGCCTGGTGCCCTATGGCCGGATGCCTACAGCCAGAATGCATACAAGGTGCCTCCGACAACACCGCCGCCTACCTTGCAAGCTGGAGGGAATTCAGGGATCGTCGATGCACGTGAATACCACAAGAAATGGCAAGACAGGCCATATGATCCCAATGACGACCCTTGGATTGAGGATGATGTCAAAGACCCAAAGAATGACAAGCCTGTGATACAACTTTTTGGAAATGTGGTGCAGAAGAATGCGGATATTGCAGAGGCTAAAGCTGCGACTGCAGCCATTGCTGAGATTGCCAACCGCTACTGTGCCGATGCTGATGGACAGTCTGCAGGATTTCCAAAATTCAATGCACAGGTTCCTCTACCTCCTGCAGCAAAGGCAGACCCACCGCTTTTGCCTGCGTCTGCAATTGGAAGTGAGAAAGCATTCCAGGAGCAGAAGGGCAAAGGAAAGAACTATGACAAAGGTGGTAAGCCTGACAATACCAAAGGTGGCAAGCCTGAATTTGCGAAAGGTGGCAAAGATGAGAAGGGTGGCAAGGATGACAAAGGTGGCAAGAATGTGGCAAAGGGAGAATTCAAAGGTGAATCCAAAGGAAAGGAAGGAGAGAAAGGGAAGCAGGGTCCTAAAGGACCAACTCTGCCTCCTCCCAAAGCTTCTGGTTCGAAGTGTGCACGCATCTCCGAAGAGCCTCCGGAGATTGTGGAAGGCAATTCGAACAAAATGCATGACAATGGCGCTATGACCGATGGCTCCAAAAGACGGCATGAAGCTGTCGAGTCGAACTCGGATGCAGAGAGTGCCAGCAGCGTTTTGGGAAGCTTTTCATTCATCTCCGACACCGGCGACTCCCCGCCACTATTTCCAAAGGTGCAGTCAGGGCTGCCAGCAACCCACAAGTGGGATGCAAACTGGAAGGATGCCACCATCGACTATGAAGAGGTCGATTTCAATGTGCCACAGCCTGCATGGATCAAAGATACATATCATTGGTCATGCACGCTTCTCAAGATGGGCCGCTTTGCCGAAAAGCCCATCACCTACCATGATTTTGTTGTGAGGGTCTTCAATCAAAGCATGGAGGAGTGCCGCTACGCAAAGAAGATGATTGGACAGTTCCGCAAGAAACTGACCCCAACGCCAAGGACACAGGGTCCTGATTTCTGTGCCTTCTTAATTCACTGCAGGGTGGACGCATTTCTCAATGCAGGCTATGTCTACCAGCGTGAATTTTCCTGGCGCTGATGGGGTGAATGCGGACAATATGAAGCTGATGGTGGCTATTTTTTGCATGTGCAATGTGCCTGGAATTTGCTGCGATGAATGGTTTCTGCAGAATCTTTGGGCTTCCTTGGTGATGAGCTGGACTGCAGGGAATTCGTTGTGAGGCAATTTCAATGTGGCATTCTTGCACAACCTTTTCGTTTTCTTTCTACATCAATGAGAATGTGGACACGGTCAATGGATATAAACACAGGATTAATTCGAGTACACAGGTATTTTTGCAATACATCTGCAACTGGTGTGAAGATGCGACTTCGTGTGCAAGTCCTCACTGGAAGTTGAACAGATGACAGCAAGCTTATACATATGTGCAACGTGCAGCCTTTTGAGACTTCACTGGAATTCAGCTGGATTTGGATGGATGGGAAACGCAGCAAAAGGGGGTATGGAAATATACACTCCCGTGCATATTAGTTGCATGTGCTACGTTTCTTGCCTGAAGGTGACAAGGTGGCTACAACATGATGTTCGTGATGGTTTATTTGTACACAGCGTTAGAAATGATGCAGAATGGTTTGAGAACTTCTGGAATTGGTTGAGAAAGCATGAGAATGCGTTTTTGGTGCATGATGTTTTATTTCATCAACTTTGTGGATGAGAATGATGTTTTTGGAGAAGAATTCATTTGCCTCAGATGTTATCTGGACAGCAAATGAATTTGGAAGTGCTTTTGATGTGGACGAGTTTGAGGTCAACTTTGTCGTCGTTTTTCAAACACATGTGCATGCGTTTTTCAACAACAACTCCAACTGAAACCTCGTTTTTCCGAGCTGCATTTTATTTCTGGAAGCTGTGAGAATGTTTGAAGATGTTTTTGGACGTTTTTGGAATTTGTCAACAAGATACGGATGGACAACGTTTATTTTTGGAATGTGATGGTGAATTCAAACAAGTTGAATTCACCCAACATTGTGGTGAGAAGTTTGAGAAGAACGTTTACGTTTATGCATGCCGCCGCTGCCACTTCAACAGCACGGAACAGCTGAAACAGGAGAAGACCAAACTATGCATGTTGCACGTGCAAGATAACTTAGCTGGACAGACAGCTTGCTTGTTTCCTTTGTGTTTCCTGTGTGGAAAAGGAACCGAGGGTATTGCAGTGAAGCCGTCGTGAATTTGGGTTGTTTTTTGTTCATACGCTCGACGCGGAGGTAAGCCGACCCAATTCGACGCAAGCGCACGATACTAGTGGTTGTAATTAGGTTCTGTTGGATTTTCGCAAAGCACCCCAACACCTGCCAAGCTAGGATGTGCATTTTCCCACAGCGCGGAGCGTATAGTTGATGAACTTGGACTACTATAGCCTGAAAACCGTGGAAATTTGCGGAAAAACATTGCCAGCATAAAGCGTATAGTTGGTTCAATTCGATAAAAAAAACCATACTAAAAAAACATGTTTCTTAGAATGTAAGCTGACTCGCCAAAATGGATCTCACGCCACAGCGCGGAGCGTTTAGTAGGGTACTAAACCGTCTGGCCCGCAGCACCAAAATTGTGTTCTCGCCACAGCGCGGTGGGTTCAGTTGGGCTCTTTGTTTGTACGATTATTTTACGGATTCCATTTGTTTGCGTGACGGACGCAGCACTTGAGAACCCCGTACGGCCATCTTAAAGGTTGAATCGCGGCAGGCGCAGCGCTTGAGAATCCGCGGCCATCTTAAAAGTTCAAGCGCGGCAGGGTGCAGCGCTTGAGAACTCCGTGCAACCATTGTAAAGGTTGAAGCGCGGCAGGTGCAGCGCTTGAGAACTCAGTACAGTCCGGCCATCTTAGAGGTTGACGAGCGGCAGGCGCTTCGCTTGAAAACCCAGCATGGTCATCTTAAACTGAAGCGCGGCCAACCACAAACTGAACCCCTGCGACTCCGTTGTCAATGTTGAGGGTGTGTTGATGCTGTTGCAACTAAGAAGTGAATTCCAATTTGAGGATGTAACCTGAGGCGAAATGTCTTTTTGATGGCTGTCAGTTCAAAAGGTGAAACTGCAACATTTAAGCCTCCGTCCAACATTGAAGATGAGGCGCGGGGATTTAAACATATGTCAAATCCTTATCTTGGATTTGCAACTGCAAGTCTGGAGTCTGGAACCTTGGTGATGGTGCACTTGATGCCATCATATTCTTGGACAAAGGACTCTTTGTAACCACAGCGTCGTGGTTTAGGGTTACTTTCTGCAGTGGTACCCTCAGCTGACTCATTACTGTTCGTTGGGCCAAGCTGTCGGCCTGCCTTCAATCTCCACTTGTCTCCTATCCATTGCGTCATAATGGATCTGCTAACTGTCGCCAGCCAATCCCGCTCTATTTGTAAGATTAGAGGAAATAGCACAGAACACTGCCAGATAAACCAGGGAGAGAGACAGGTGAGGTGGCAAGGCAGAGGGTATCGGTCCGAGGATCGACACAGAAAGAGGACAGGAGGAGACAACAAGGGAATGGGACGGGCAGACCACTGAGAAGACAGAGAGAGGGCAGACGGAGGGAGAGGGAGGAAAGGTAAGGAGAGGGTACACCCCTGAGCCAGTCTACGGCCAGAAATGTGAGAGCCCACGCCTTACCAAAGTGTCTGGGCAGGGGATAGTTTGAGCCGAGAAGAGGCAATATGCAGTGTATACTTACGCTATTCAATCGGCTGACTTGCACTTGTGCACTCACCAGCATAGACTGCTTGATATGCAAAATTCAAGGGACACATATTGTGAATAGTGACATGTGCAAAGCATTGTTCTGCGACCCCTCGCCGCACGTGTTTTCTTGTAGGGCGTCAGCTCGCCGACTCATGTGGCTTAGAAGAAGGAACGGAAACAGGCAAGCTCTGTATAACTTTGCTGGACGAAGACTGTTGCCACTCGAACCGAAGAGGCATCCGTGATGGTGATGCCCTCAGCCAAGTTGGTCTATCAATTGATCATCAATATAACTGATGGGCTCGTCCGTGAAGGTGCACTCACAGGGAGTGCGCTGTATCAATCCATCAGAGAGCAAGATATATTCTTGGTACTGATTACTACCGAGTTCTGTCACTGCAGCTGTTGCTGTGCTGGCCGTCCATACTTCGGCGTCCGGCGATCGCAGCGTGAGTATGACCAGTTCAAGATTTTGTCCAATAATGCCCGCCGCTGGCCGTTCTTCAGCTGGGACTGCTGCCAACTCCCCGTCGATTACATCAAGGTGCTTCATGCCTAGGTTCTAAAAAGTAGCTCTAGGCTCTAGACTCTCTGAATTCAACTTGTAGTATCGCCAGGATAGCCGTTGCCCAGACCCCAGAACAAAGAGGAACAAAAGGAACACAACAGAGGAATAGCTCCCAAGTAAACCCTGCAGCTTAACAGCCACAGATTCAGGGAGAAGACGCCATATTTATCACCTTGAGTTAATGTGGATCTGTGTGCGGGTGCAAGCGTGTGAGCTATGTGGCAGGTATGTTTTATGTTGCTCAAAAGGTTTGAGGATGAAATGGCTGCGTCAGGACGACTTTCCATACTCAACCGACTGCATAGTGATAAGGAGAACTGTGACCTGCTATGATAAGCTACCTTTAGCTTCCACATCCTATATTGCTCTGCTTTTGAATGCCATTCTCATCAACTGTTTGTTGTTCACAGTAGTACTACCCTCGGGGATAGCAACTCGCTGGTGGAGTCACTTACCACTGCAGTAGGTGGGTCCTGTATGAGGATCTGATTCTCTGACTACGTCTCTGAGCAGGGTATCTTGGGACACCGACACAACAATAGTATCAACGCCGTCAGCAACTTCAGTCCACGTCCTGATATTCCAGGGTCTGTTCACTTGCAGGAGCGCAAAGGTTAACTCCACCAGGGACGAAATGGGGGCAGCAAGTGTCTCTGTATCAATAAAGCCACCCAAGCTGGCCGTGATCAGTACAGTCCTGACCACCACTCGAAAGGGGGGGCGTCAAGAGGGACTGGATATCTGCCTGATCCGTCAGTTAGTGACCCTGGACCAGCGGGAATAAAGTAGAGTCGATTGATCCAGACTCCTCGGTCCGCTGGGCTACTGAATGCCGCCAATTGCACGATGTCTTCATGTGTCTCTGCCATCGCAGTCAGGAGTTGGTGGGTAAGAAACTGACACGTACGTTCCACTTGCATTAAGTCTCTGTCAAGTGTGCTATATAAAAAAAGCTGTAATCCAGATGTTTCGTCCGGGAAGAGTATGACAAGACCACTCTGCAGCAGCTTAACCGTACGGCGGAGGTCTCTTAAAGTAATGGTCAAATTTTGGGCAGCTTCCAGGCCATACACCAGCATTCTGACCGATAATGGTACTTGATGGCTACCGTGTCTGAAGCGCGCATATGCCATGAGTCTTAAGAAAATAGTAACACATACTTATGCTGTGTGTGTCCAGGGGCTTACAGGAGGGAAAGTATACCTCTCAAGAACAGCTTGGGAACGTGGTTAAGGGAATACCCAACAATGCAATCATCACCCGAAAGGAGACATTGAGGGGAGGTAACTACTTGGGTGACGATTTTAACCGCAACAAGGATAGCATAATTCAGTGGATGAAGTGAGATCTCTCCCGATCTAGTGTTATGGTCAGATGCGACAGTGGAAAGCACCGCCCTAGACTAGTGTCTCGTTTCATCAGCCAAAGCTTCAGCAGTAGCGTGCGGAAGATCATGTGCACAAATCAAACCTTGGCAAGTTTTAACACAATTGAATGCTGCATTGCACTAGCCTGAACCTCCCGGTAGTACCCTTTCATTGCCCTGCTTTTTCAAGAGAGCGATCTAGCATCTCCGAATGAGTATTGAGGCAATGCCAATGACTGTGGTGATACAGGTTAACGAGCAACAAGTGCCGCATAGGCTTCACTGAGCATCTGCCAGCTCTGCTGCACTTGATAGATAGCTCGGTTTGCTTCATGGATTAAGTCATTATGCTGTTTCTGCAATAGGTGGATCCTTTCGCTTAGGTGGAAGATTCTTTCCTCTTCACTAGCACTGTTGGGGAATTTCCCAGCAATTGCATCACGGCAAGCTTGGGATTGCCGAAAGTCAAAACAGGACCGATCATCTTCGTGGATCGCTCGATTGATTCTAGTACGGTCCGTGAGAGCAATTCCATCTGCCTGGGGGGCATATACTTCGATGCGGTTTCCCAACAGATTGTAAGCGTGCATGACTTCTGCAATAATAGCACATTGTTGGGCACTTCGTGCTACGATGGCAAAGCGGCGAGAATTCGCCCAGCAGGCATAGCCATAATGTCGGATCTCAGCTGCAAAGGGGTAAAAACCCCTGCCTGCTACTTCCACCCATTCCTGAAGGTAATCCTCATCAGTGTCATGGGTAATGACCTTATGGAATCCGTGGGGTAGGCGCTCCCGTGCGATCACATTCGTATCCGGTGGGAGCCACGTCTCATCATCCGCCCATAGGATGTTCCACTTCTCCATATGGATCCATACCCATGCCTCTAGAAGATTGAAAGGCACACACCCTATTTCCATATTTGCAATGTCGGTGCATTGGGAAATTTCCACGATGCAAACACACCATCGTATTAGAGTTGTTGATAATGGGATCGACCGTGTAGCTCTTCCAGTGGTAGTTCTCCAGGAAAGTAAGTGACGGCGACGCCATGGCTAGTACAGAGCTTTGTGTTATAGGTAATATACACTTGTCGTCTATCCACCAAGAGAGCAGGTAGGGGAAATGGATTAACAGGGAGTCCTGTCTTCTATCACTTGTAAAGGGCAGTAGCATGATTGTACGGCAGTCATGATACCCTGACAGGTGCAACCCGACACGTCTACGGTCAGAGGAGCACCATGTACAGGTGACTGCGTTGAAGGCTACGTTGAGTGTTACCATGATCAGCAGTGGATACTAGAAATACACCACACACCAGGTCATGGGGGAAACCGCTGAAAGAAGCAAACATCATGACTGCATATCTTCACAGAGACTGGAACAAATCTTATACTTTCAGAGCACTGCCTGCGAGCTCCAGTGGAGACGTACCTTCTTGCTGGTGCTGTGAGCCACAAAGCAAACATTAAGGTTGCACTGGTAAAAATCGACACGATAAGACAAGGAAGCAATGAAATCAAAAAGCATTCGATAAGGTGATGACGCTTCACTAACATGTAGTGCAGTAACATGGCGACTTTATTTGGAGCGCATGATATTGTCCCTTGTGCAAGGTCGTCAGATAAAGATCAGTCGTAAATTGTTTGTGTCGTTTCAGTGGTCTCTGTACTCCCATTGCTGAGGAAGATGCTGAACATGTTTCAATGCTCATTCATCTTCCTGCTGTGGTATTCAGTGACAGCAGGGACACGCTGTACACTTCTATGGCTCGGAATTGAAATTCGAATCAAGCTCCTCTTTCTCTCGAAGATGACGGTGCTGCATAATAGCTTTCTGTGCCTCTTCCACGTCAGATGCTAGTTCTTTCTGATAGTTGACTGCACTACGTTCTAATTGCTCTAGCGCCTGCTGCGCTCGAGCAAGATCATTCAATAGTTGTTGCGGAATACCCGGGAGGGTTTGCACTGTTGGGGCAGCTTGATTAAGCGACTCAGCTACCCCAGAAACCGTTTCTCGCAGCATACTGCTGATAGTGTATTCACTGATGGCTGCTGCCATTCGAATCAACTTGTCCTCTTCCATGCTTGTGGTCGATAATCTGCGGTTGCCCCTGCTGTGCCTTTGCTCATTTGTGTGTGGATGCGGGCCGCCTTATGCACTTCTCGTATGGTAGACTCATATTGGTTGACCATAGCTCTTAAGTACTTGCATGCGCGGACCGCTGCCCTCCTTTCGGCCCATCTTCGGCCTGATTCTTGGCGGCTGTCGCCAGGATGTCTCTCGCTTCCTCTTCTGGCGACCGGGTTGGTTCCGTACCAGCTGCAGGTGCGGTCGGAGCGATATCCTGGACTGGCGCTTCTTTGGTGCGTGGTAGGTGGCCGGGGATTGGCAGCGACACAAGATCTGACCCTCGAACCAATATGAGACGATATCTCGCTCGCTTCACCTCATTTGTTTGTTGGTCCTGGTATTGGTTTGCGATTGCGAGGGGAGGGAATTCCCATGCGGGTGTTGAGTTCAGCGACCATCTACTCATCTGTGCAAGGTTTTCCTGTTCTGGGTCGGCATTGAAGTCAGGCCATTCCCATGTCGTCTCCCCTCTTCGAAGGCCTCGGATGCCATATGCTATGGTCGCGACTACCTGAGCCATGCCCTTTAGGGTTTAGGGTTTAGGGTTTAGGGAAGCCCCATCATGTCCAACGGGGAGACCAACAGGGTCAAGGATTTTGAGCGGGTGAGTCCGACAGTGATTCGGCCAAGGCAGTCTTCCGTATCTTCCGTACAGAAGCCTTTGGAGTAGTACTTGGCGTTTAGGAATCCAATACTCGGCTGGGCTACGATTGCTACTTGTGCTGTTCCTCCTGCTGAGTTGGCTATTGTTTCAACACGGAGAGTGCGGGCATAATCTTTTTTTAGCACTGAACGGTTGAGGTTATTCTTGTGATCTGTTGCAGTAGTCATTACGAAGAGCCCATCGGCAAACCCGGCATTCCTGGGGGAGGGGGAGAGCACTTGTGACACGAGCATTTCTAAGTCTGTCGCTACTAGCCCATTAATTCTAGCATTGGTGTCCCAGAGCACGAACTGGAAACCCGGCGGCCTGTCTTGAAGTCCTCCGGAGGCAAAACTTCCAAGTTCCCATGCAGTTTTTTCCAAAACAGTTGCAAGCATCCGTCACTGTAGCTTGACACCCATCTACTTGTATATGTGCAAGCGTCCATTCACTATCTTCAGATTGAAGTCGCTCTCTGTGTCATGGACTCGGGTCACGCTCAGGTCAGCAGACGTCGCATTGCAAACGACTACATTTTTCATCTCCACCGGCACCTCTCCAATGATCTCGCCAGTCCGGCCCTCCACCACCAGCTTACCTTTGGAGTCATCGATCTTCTCTCCATCATTCTTCTTCTCAGGCTCTTTCTCACCAGTGTCTTTTTGCACCAAGAAGCCACGCTGCATGTTCAACCAGCGACAGTTGTAAGACAGGAAAACTACGCTTGCTGCAGTTTGCTGTGGCCAAAACCTACAGGTAAACTTTAAACTGGACTGTAAAGCAGTTCTTTCAGACACAGATCACTACAATCACTAAACCAGCACTGCGGTCCATTGAGCCGCACAATACTCCTCTATAGATGTAGGTGCTACTAACAAACCTGCAAGGCAAACTTCTCGTCCCAGTCACGGAATTCCAAACAAACAATCTGCGGCTCATGGAGCCGCAAACCGTTCTTGCTATATTATTGGAACAGTTGCATGTATAGCAAAAAAAATAATCCCTAAAAACACTGGTGACATAAATTAATTTACCAATCGCAAACGCCAAATGCGAATGATGTAACCAAAAAATCGCATGCCAAGGGACTCCGTTTACTTCAAATCGCAATTGCCAAATACGAACGATACAACAGTAAAGTGATATTCCTGTGGACGGCACTGCCTTCACATCGCAAACATCAAACACGAACGCCAAAAAAAATTGTGCGGCGTGCACCCTGTGTATCATTGGTCTCACAAACAAATGATTGTTTCTCACACTGTTTGTGCCACGTTCCATGGTGAGATCAGCCATCATTAAAAAACTCACATGAAATCCAAACGTTCAATCTCTATGTATGGGTTGTGTTGGTTTGTATCCATGGTTGTTGTTTGACAAAGATGAACACTCACATATACATATATGTATATACATATATAAATTATGATTTTGTATGTTTCCATGTTCAAACACAAACTAAAATTTCCAACGTTCACGTGCCATGTTCTTGGTTTGCATCGATGCACACATGGAACCATCCACCATGGCAACATGCAACGTGATGCGGTCCAATGGACCGCAGCAAAAGCAATTCTGTTGTAAAATCGTATCTCCATCTGTGTTTGTCGCGTTGCTTATGGCGCATTGTGGTGCATCCAGAAGAATTGGCAGTTGTAAATATGTAAATATTTATTTATGTGTATATTATACACGTGGGTTTTTTATATGTATATTTTATGTATACATGTCAATGTATGTTTACATCTATACACAATCACATTTAACATATGTATGTGATATATTTGCAAACTTCACTGTAAAAATTACATATTGGAATAAAAATTGAACACATGTCAATACAGATGAAAATCCATATACACATGTTGTGCTATTTGTATATCTTAGTGCACATATCAGAAAATACATATATACATATTTAAATATATATGTGGGTATGCATATATATATATATGTATATATATATGTATATATATATATATGTATATATATATATGTATATATATATATATGTATGTATATATATATATGTATATATGTATGTATATATATATATACATATGTGTATGTATATATATGTATATATATGCACATATGTGTTGCTATAACATTGTTTAAATGTTTGTCTAAAGGTTTGTATAAATTAAAACATGCAAAGCAAAAATGTGAATCACAACAAATATGAATTTGCAATTTCTTCAACATAAATTTTTAAACCGTTGGTTGTTGATATTTAAAAAAAACAATTTGAAGATGATGGTTTTTGCTAAGTATGCTAAGTTGTTTTTAAGTGTTTTCATACTGAAAACTTGATAAAGTTATTATGTAAAGTAACTTTGGCATCTAAGATATAAATCACATATAAATCCAATAAGTTTGCCTCAAACTTAGCTCATTTACAAACAACCTGGATCACTTGTAACCTATAATACAACTCACTTTCAACCCGATACATCTACGATAAGAAGCAAGGAACCACCAAGTATCGATCCTATCGATCCTATCGATCCTATCGATCCTAGCGATCCTAGCGATCCTATCGATCCTATCTATCCTATCGATCCTATCGATCCTATCGATCCTATCGATCCTATCGATCCTATCTACCCTATGTATCCTATGTTTCCTATGTATCCTATGTATCCTATGCATCCAATTTATCTTATTTCTCTTATTTATCTTATTTATCTTATCTATCTTATCTATCTTATCTATCTTTTCTATTTTATCACTTTTATCTATGTTATCTATGTTATCTATGTTATCTATGTTATCTATGTTATCTATGTTATCTATGTTATCTATCTATCTATCTGTCTATCTATCTATCTATCTATCTATCTATCTGTGTACTAATCATCACGAAAGGTAGCTCCAGAGGGGCTACCTTGAGTTTTACTTTACGAAGTAAAGGGGAGGGCGGCCAGCCCCGTTACCTGATTATTCAGGAGATTGCTAGTCATTTTAGTCCCCCCCCCCCCTCCACGCCTCCCACGCACCCTAAGAGCAGACTCAAAACATTGTAATTTACAGTATTTTTGTTCTTTTCGGATCGAAACATCCGTAAATACCAGTGTTTTTGCTAGGTGCTGGCCAAAAAACACTGTAAATACTGTGCTTTTTGCTACCAGAGGCAAAAAACACTGTAAATACCGTGGTTTTGGGCTTCCGACCTGCCAAAAACATTGGTCTTTACGGTGTTTTTTGCTCCGAGAGTTGCAAAAACACGCGAAAACACCACCTATTTGACGATTTTTGGCCGCTACGGAACGCTGCAGGGGTAACAACAACACCAACAGCAACAGCACCAACAACACCAACAACACCAACAACACCAACGACACCAACGACACCAACGACACCAACGACACCAACGACACCAACAACACCAACAACACGAACAACACCAACGACACCAACGACACCAACGACACCAACAACACCAACAACACCAACAACACCAACAACACCAACAACACCAACAACACCAACGACACCAACAACACCAACAACACCAACAACACCAACAACACCAACAACAACAACAACACACAACAACACACAACAACACACAACAACACACAACAACACACAACAACACACAACAACACACAACAACACACAACAACACACAACAACACACAACAACACACAACAACACCAACAACACACAACAACACACAACAACACACAAGACACAAGACACAAGACACAAGACACAAGACACAAGACACAACACGACAACACGACAACACGACAACACGACAACACGACAACACACAACACACAACACACAACACACAACACACAACACACAACACACAACACACAACACACAACACACAACACACAACACACAACACACAACACACAACACACAACACACACAACAACACACAACAACACACAACAACACACAACAACACACAACACCACACAACAACACACAACACCACACAACAACACACAACAACACACAACAACACACAACAACACACAACAACACACAACAACACACAACAACACACAACAACACACAACAACACACAACAACACACAACAACACACAACAACACACAACAACACACAACAACACACACAACAACACAAACCACACACAACAACACACCACAACACACCACAACACACACACAAGAACACACAAGAACACACAAGAACACACAACAACACACAACAACACCACAACACACCACAACACACAACAACACACAACAACACACAACAACACACAACAACACACAACAACACACAACAACACACAACAACACACAACAACACACAACAACACACAACAACACACAACAACACACAACAACACACAACCACAACAACACACAACAACACACAACAACACACAACAACACACAACAACACACAACAACACACAACAACACACAACAACACACAACAACACATAACAACACACAACAACACACAACAACACACAACAACACACAACAACACACAACAACACACAACAACACACAACAACACACAACAACAACAACAACAACAACAACAACAACAACAACCAACAACAACAACAACCAACAACAACAACAACAGCAACAACACACAACAACACACAACAACACACAACAACACACAACAACACACAACAACACACAACAAAACACAACAACACACAACAACACACAACAACACACAACAACACACAACAACACACAACAACACACAACAACACACAACAACACACAACAACACACAACAACACCACAACAACACAACAACAACACAACAACACACAACAACACACAACAACACACAACAACACACAACAACACACAACAACACACAACAACACACAACAACACACACCACACACCACACACCACACAACACAACACACAACACAACACAATACACAACACAACACACACAACACAACACACAACACACACAACACAACACACACACAACACAACACACACAACACAACACACACACACACAACACAACACACACAACACACACACACAACACAACACAACACACACACACACAACACACACAACACACACAACACACAGAACACACAAAACACACACACACACAACACACAGAACACACAAAACACACACAACACACACAACACACACAACACACACCACACACAACACACAACACACAACAACCACCCACACCTACCCCCCACCCCCCCCCCCACCAAAACACCCCACCCCACCACACCACACAACACAACACAGCAACCAAGCACAAGACACAACACAACACGCACACAATCACCAACACACAACCACACACAAAGACACTAAAGTCATCACAATACAACACAACCACACACAACACAAGCACAATCATACCAACAAACTAAAACACACAAAACACAACACCACACAACACGCACACAACACATACACACGACACAACACACAAACACACACAACAAAAAAGGAAAACAAAAAAAAAAAAAAAAAAAAAACACAAAGAAACCAAAAAAAAACAAAAAAAAAAAAAAAAAAAAAACAAAAAACAAACAAAACAAACAAAACAAAAACAAACAACAACAACAAAAACACAACAAAAACAAAACAGCAACGGACAGACAAGAGAAAGAAAGAACACAACCACGACAACCACAACAACCACAACAACCACAACAACCACAACAACCACAACAACCACAACAACCACAACAACCACAACCACAATCCACAACCACAATCACAACCACAATCACAACCACAATCACAACCACAAGAACAACACCAACACCAACACCAACAACCACAACAACAACGACAACAACAATAACGACGACAACGACAACGCCAACGACAACGACAACGACAACAACAACGACAATAACAACACCAACAACATCGACAACACCAACAACACTAACAACAAAAATACCAACACCAACAACACCAACAACACCAACACCACCAGCACCATCAACACCACCAATACCACAACCACCACTAACCCCAACCACACCACCGAAACCTTTCTGTCGCTTTTAGCAGACTCCACTTCATATTTTTAGAGAGAAAATGGCCGTGTCGCTTTTATCAGACTCCACTTCATGTTTTTTCCCTTGCCCTCTCCCCTTCAGTTTTTCTTCGGTTCTTTTCTTGCTCACCTACCTTTCGTGTTCCCCCTCTCAAGTTATATATTAGTTTTTTTAGTGCTATATTACCACTATGGTATACAAAAAGCGCAACCGTGATCAACTGGCCACGTGTTGCCTAGGTGTTTTGGCCACGGCGTGAGTCCAGCAGGGAGGGACCCATCCGAATCATTTTGGTTCCAGCTGGAAATTTGCCACACTTTCATGAACAATTTGCATGAAAATCATAACCACTCCTCTATGCTGTTGATTTTGAAAACTTTTATTTGCCACTTTGACAGGGGTGTTCTAAACGTGAAACAATGCTTATTGGCAAACATATGGAAAAATGCTACAACAAACATTTGCCTACGTTGACATGTCATTCATGCAACCATTCTGAAAACAAAACCCATGAAGGGATTTCAGATCATGACTGCCATATGACGGTTTTGCCGGTCGTCCGTCCCTTGGTGTGCTGTCTCCAGATGACGGTGCTTCCCGATCAGCGCCCGTTTTCGATGCTGAACCGATGCTGAACCGATGCTGAGGAAGCAGCTCAGCTACCGAAAACTTATCCGATCCAGTTGGGCCTCGCGTATCTCTTGTTGGTTCGGCCACTCAGGGCCTGGGGGGAAGCAGCGAGTTGATTCCGCAGCCAATGAATCGACGTTTTTGGATGTTTTTTGGTTCGGGAATGGTTGCACAGTGATTGAAGCAGACTTGCAGGCGCAGATTATGTTTTTTTTGATAATTAGCAAAAAACAAATATGCATTTTTTCGTTCAGCAAAACCTCAGTGTGCGTGTCAAAAAAAAATCCACATGGTTTTCGTTTAGCAGTTGCGGAACCAATTGCAACCAACGTGGCTAGGTCGGCTATGCAGTGGTGAGCCCAGAAAGAAGAATATTTTTGTTTTGGGGTGCTCAAAGTGTATTTCCACCATGGATTAGTTATAACATTATTATCATTGATTACTATATATATACACATCACTGTGACTTATTGATGATGATACAGTGATACTCAATTTTGTTTCAACCAATCCATTGGGGTTAAGATAAAGTGGTGGATTTTTTTTCCGTGATTTTCACAGCAAAATTTTGTGCCGCATTTAGGAAGGACATCCCCAAACTTTACATTCTGATTTTTTGGTGCTGTTTTTTTTCATCAGTGAACTTGGTCAACAGTGGATGCGAACCGAACACTTTTGAGGTTCGCACGCTCTTTGTTAGCTTAAGCCTCCCGGCCTCTGTTCGGGGCACCTGGGGATCACAACTGGGTGGATCTATCCAGTGTTTTTTAACATTTTCCCCAAACAGTGTGTCCACACAAAGAGGGGTTCGGATCCGATAGCTGTAAAGGATGTAAAGGCCGGTGCTTGATCAGGGTGCTCACTCTGGGGCGCGGCATTTTTCCTGTAAATTTCTGCATAAGCTGGCTCTTGTGAAATCTTGACATGCGTTTCGACTGCGCAGGCTCGCACAAAATGGTGTCTGCGTTGTGGGCTCATTATCTTGACATGCCTTTAGACTGCGCAGGCTCGCGCAAAGTGTATGTCCGCGTTCTGGGCCCAACCTGGGCCGCGGCATTTTTCTTGTAAATTTACGTATAAAGTCTTAAAGTCTTCTGTGAAAGGTTGACGTGCATTCCCACTGTGCAGGCTCGCACAAAGTGTGGTCCTAGGTTCTGGGCCGCGGCATTTTTCGTGTGTAAATTTGTGTATAATGTGGCTCCTGTGACATCTTGAAGTGCACTTCCACTGTGCAGGCTCGCACAAAGTGTGGCCCTAGGTCTTAGGATCGGTCCTCCTCCTCAACATCATCAAACCCACATCATCATCTTCCTCCCCCTTCAAATCACCTTCCGCAACGTCATCCTCCTCCACCTCATCTTCCGCAACATCAATCCTTTTCATCATCATCATCCTCCTGCTCCTCCTCCTCCTCCTCCTCCTCAACACCATCATTCTCAACATCATGATCTTCTCCCTTCTCAACATCATCATCTTGCAGCCTGTCCTCCTCCACCTCATCTTCCGCATTATCATCCTCATCCCCACGCTCCTCAGCATCATCATCATCATCATCATCATCGAATCATCATCATCATCATCATCATCCTCATCATCATCATCATCATCATCTTCAATCTCATCCTCATCCTCATCCCCATCCCCATCCTCATCCTCATCCTCATCCTCCTCAACATCATCATCCTCCACATCATCCGCCTGCATGTCATCATACTCAACATCATCATCCTCATGATCATCGTCCGCATCATCATCATCATCATCGTCATCATCATCATCCTCATCCTCATCATCATCATCATCATCATCATCATCATCATCATCTTCAATCTCATCCTCATCCTCATCCCCATCCCCATCCTCATCCTCATCCTCATCCTCCTCAACATCATCATCCTCCACATCATCCGCCTGCATGTCATCATACTCAACATCATCATCCTCATGATCATCTTCCGCATCATCATCATCATCATCATCATCGTCATCATCATCATCATCATCATCATCATTATTATCATTTATCATTATCATTATCATCATCATTATCGTACACTATCATACATTATCATACATTATCATACATTATCATACATTATCATACATTATCATACATTATCCTCCCACCCCCCACACTGTTTGGGGTCTTTTGCTAGGATAATCTTTGATGCAAAACCGAATTATGGCTTGAGGTAACGTTATTTGAATGATTTGTTTAAGAAAATGTAACAATGTTGATTATTTGATTTTTGAACCACACACATGTGGTTTCGACCAAACAAGTTTAGAATGGACCATTACGCATGCGTCTGTGGACATACATGGTTTAACATCTGGAAATTCTTACCCCCTCCATTTCTTGCTTGTGATCGGAGTGTATCGCCAAAGCGAAAAATCCCAGCACGCTGAGCCACTCCGGGTTGGTGTTTTCGACCCAAAAAGGGGCATGGGTGAAAGTTATCGACATTTCCAAAGCAGAAACTAAGTAGCAAATAGCAGTTCAATTCTCTTGTAGCTTGAGAGAATCGGTTGATCTTTTCGAAACCAGAAAAGACGACATGTTTTTTTTTAAGTCATCACGTGTGAGGTGGGTGTGATCATCTCTGGATGGATCTTCAGTTATTTCATCCAGGTGGGGGGATGGTTAGGTGGTTGGGATGGTTGATAATGATTGAACACTTGAATTTGATTTTTACTGATGAAATTTGCCAGAGTTGGGTGCGGCTCTTTTGTCATGAATATTTGGGTATCTGTTTGGACCCACAAAAAATGGGTTGATAATTTTGACCCAGACCTATTTTGGTTTTAAGTGTCTTCTGGCAGTCCAAGAAATGCAAGCCTTGGGCAGTTTTTTTTTTGTTTTTGTGGTGGCGGTTGCAGAACTATTCCATTACGTGGGATGACAATCCCTTATTGTATCCGAATCCCATTTTGAATTTCTTTCATAGATTTGTCGGTGGAAGATCCAACCATGGTAAGCGCCCGCAATGTGTTCCGGGCTCCAACATTCTTGGCGTAGGATGACATCTTCTTTGGCCGCGACATGCTTCAAGAGCTTTCTTTCTTCTTGGTGCTGTTAACGGCTGGTTTAGGCCAGGGCAGTTGCCGCGGTCAAGGTGGGAACACTTTCTGGACGTTCAGATGTGTATGTCTCAAAATTACAGTGAGAACCCATGGTTAATCATGCTGTCCTTTGTTAAGATTCGATTGTCATTTCAATGTTTTAGTGCTGTATTCCCCGCAACTTGAGAAATTGGTGTAGGTCACGTGAGCCTATCCGTGACGCCAGCGTCAGGTATTTCCTTGCCAAGTTTGAAGTGGCAACACTTCGCCGGGGTGCCGACGTTTTTCAGCGTTTTGAAGGTTAAAGCACGTTGAAACCATATCCTCTGGTAAACTAACATAGCTATTGAACATGGCCATTTATAGTGGATTTTCCCATTAAAAATTGTGATTTTCCATAGCTATGTTAAATTACCAGAGGGTATCCTTTGGATCAGAAGATTATGATTCATGGCAATTTATGCTGCTATGCTGGCGGCTTGTTGTACCACGGGAGCCAATTTACCTCCCAAATCGCTGGATAGCGGTCCAGTGGAACCAGCTATTTGGGGGATGAAGAATCAGAAATACCAGCTATTGTTTTTTTTTCCTGGTTTGTTTAGGGTTTTGACCCATACCAAGTCCACATACGCTAACATGTTCCAACTGTCCGTTGCTAGGAAGGCTCGGCACACTTCCAAGGGTGTTTTTTGCGCTTTTTGTCGTGGCTTTATTGACAAGAACAGCAAACGGCATATCCCGGGCACGACAGATATGCATTGACATAGCCATTCCCTCAATTTTTGATCTTTTTGACTTGGATGAAGGGAGCAAAGCCTTGAATTTACCAGCAAAAAGGGTTTTCTGTAAATTTTCCCTTGAACCATACTTCCATGCATATCCCTTTGATCACCAATGAACTTGTCGAGTTGCCATGCTCTTGGCTCCAGGTTTCTAACAAAGGCGGTCGACCTTTGCCAGGAGATTTTGAGAGTGCAGCCATGGCTCTGCGCCACTGGAAGACACTGCATTGCAGCTCTTCCGGTCCTCGATAAAAGCTGAGGACCAACAAAAATCAGGGTGAGAATTTGGACTTTTACATACTTTTACAGGGTCTCAGCAAAGAGACTTCAGCACGATTTCATGACAGACCAAAGCTCATAGTTTTGGCATAGCTCAGCAGGAAGCCCCTCCCAGCTCCCAGTAAGCGATTTATCGCACCACATTCCATGTGCAGGTCATGATCCCAGCTGTCAAATCTGGGACCCAAGACATCCAAGAGCCCAAAATCTGATGGCCTCTCCCGGCCTATCATTCATTCTTCATCATTCTTCCTTCTAAGATAGTCTTAAACAAACTGCCAAGAAATTGCCCAAAAACGTTTTTTTTGGGCAGGACCTGCGACTCCCCCATCCTCATTGCAGCATGGCAAGCCGGCTTGGAGGTTGGCCCAGCGGTTGCTTTTTGTAGCCCATGGGCCGAAGTGGGGGGACTGCTTCAAAAATTGCCAGTTTGTCCAGTTCGGTGATCTGAACATGAAGAGTTGGCACTGTGGATGTCAGGTCGCCCATTTTTTTACGCCCATGGCTGTTGAAGAAGCGAACGAGTTGTTTCTGAGGTAGACTATAACCAGGGTGAGGTGCTGGCGACTGGCGGCTTCAAGGTCGGAAAGAAGTAAACCTGCTGTGGAAGAAGTGGTTGTTGTGACACTCGAACGTGGTGGGGTACTGAATCTTGTGAAAGCTGCACCAGTTCCCAAGTACAACTGACAAAAAACGGGTCAAAAGGAAAGCAAATGAATCCGGAACAAGAAGAAGTTGGGGTTCCCTACTGAAATAAAGGGACGGGTCAATGTCAATGATACACATGTAACATTCTTGGTGGGACAAACATGGGACAAACATCCATTTAGCAGCTATTTTGATATTCTTGTGGGTACCCCAAATTCGCGCGAGAGAGAGAGAGAGAGAGAGACAGACAGACAGAGACAGAGACAAAGACAGAGACAGAGACGGAGGCAGGGAGAGGCAACAATCCACCACACCCAATAACGAGATCTATGATGATCTATGTAGGTGTTTGGCTGTTTCGCTTCCCGAATTCTAATAATTCTATGGTTTGGATGGGTTGAACACACTGTATCAGATATGCAAGGGGTGTCAAAGGTACAGATGTGCGAAAGGAAGCGTTGGCATGGTTAAACCTCAATAAAACCCTGTAACCGTGTGAACAATCGCTAAGAACAGGACATCTCCTCTAAACCCGTCGCATATCCGCCCAATCCACTTCCACGACACGATAGACCTACAGTTTTACGTAGCATTTCAGCATGAAATGCAGAACAATAGGAATGCAGTTTGAATGGGAGGAGGGTGGGACACTGCAGTGATGGGCCCAAATGACCATCGCTGTGGGATTTCAGCCCTGTTAATCTTGGGAGCGCGAGTTGCCATGTCCCTGTTTGGCCGTTGGAGTGAGTTGGCACAGTTCCAGACGGTACGGGCAGTGCGCACCCATTTTGGGGTTGGCGATGATCATTGGGCTTGTTTTACCAGAACGGTTGGAGATTTTCAAGATGACCTCCGAGTTCTTGCTGCTTTTCCCCGAACGGGGTTGCTGGCAGGTGTTTCACAGTCACAGTTTCCCGATGGCACAGGTCTGACTCCGGTCCAGGCAACTCAGATCGGACTGGTGTGGCGCTTGGCACGTCGGGTAATAGCTCATGGTAGTGGCATGGACGAGACAGAATTCCAGGACATTGACCCATGGCAGGAGACAAATGCAAGTACGACAGCGAGGCAAAGTCCCCCTTCCTCGGGTGTCAAGGAGAAGGTCCTCAAAATGTCGACACTGATCGACCAAAGCGACGAATCCGAACTCCTTCCTCCAGGATCATCGGAAATCAATGCTTGGCTCCAAAATTACCATGCGGTGATGGGGGCAATGCCGGAAGAAGCCGAAGAACCTAGTCCCAATCAACTGGCTGCTCTCTCAAAGAGAGTGTTTCGAGATGACGCTCCACCTTACGTTGATTTCGCGGTGTTTGGACCGTATGAAAGAAAGTTGACAAAGGTCCAGAAGTGTCGCATCTACACACCACTGGGCGATGGCACCTACCTCCAAAGGGATTTGCCCGGCCTCCAACCTATCAAGGTTGGCTTGCAGCTTGGCGGGTGTTAAAGACCGCGTTGATCATGCTGAACGTGGCCTCCTTAGCGTCCCTCGAGACCTACGGCAAGCACATAGAGAGGTTGGTAACGCAATGGCCCTCAGCTTGGGGTTTGATTTACAGTGCGGAAGACTCAGCGAGGGCAGAGAGAATGGCAAAGTTGCGACGCTACTTCACGGTCGAGGCGGGCTTGGGTCGTCAAGTTCCTAGAGATTGGGACCAGAGATCCCCTTGGAGCTGTTTGTTCATACAGTTGGCAAAAGATGATGCATACTGGGCGGAAAAGGTCCACATCCCGGCATCGGCATGGGTTGCTGCAGGGGCCAAAGGTCAACCGGTTGTGGCGACTGAAGCGGCGGTGAAAGCACACGTGCCGGGACTTCAAGATACAGTTCCACTTGAGGATGACTCACCTGATTCCAGGAAACGTCAAGCGAATAGAGATAGAAAGCAAGCAAGGAAGAGAAGGTTCCAATCTGACATGGAAGAACTTCGAAAGCTTCGTCAAGGGGGTCCACAACACCAAGGTCAAAGCAGTGGATCTGGAGGTAAAGCTTCAGGTGGCAAAGGGAAGTCCAAGTCCAAGGACCAAGCTGGAACACCCCCATGTTTTTCTTGGGCATCAGGATCGGGAGTTTGCGGTGACCTTCCACCTGGTTCAGAGTGCAAGGGCCCTGTGAAAAGAGCCCATAAGTGCAGGAAGTGCCTTTCACCAGCACACAAAGACGCCGACTGTCCCAAAGCATGAAGGACGCACCGACCTTAACTTCGACGCTGTTGAAACCTTGGATGAAAAGGACAGGAGGGGTTTTCCGAGGTGTGTCTTGTGTCGTGGTTGTCGTTTGCTTGTGATGAGTTTTGTTTTACCTTTTGCTGAGTCGTTTGCTTTTAGGGTTTTGTTTGGTTTTAATTTGAGTTGCTGACATGTTCAAAACGTTTGACATGAGGGTTTCTCAAATCTAAACATCAAAACCAATTTGTTTGAAACTGAACTTCATGGGACCGTGCAGTCATGGCTGAACCAGCAGGGCCGGATGATCCCAGCCCTCCTTCGGTGGACTTTGGGGGTGGCAGCGATGAGTCGCCCCCCCCGCCGAGGGAACAGGTGTAGGGGAGTCGAGCCATGCCGGTCCTGTGGAAAGGGAGGCAACGTCCCAAGAGGGCATGATGCGACCTATGAGGGTGCATAGCGCTCTGAAAAATTCGAAGACCTTTGAGGAGTTCCGACGGAATAGACCCTTCAAGTTCCTCCACTTGTACTCGGGCCCCAACGATCCTCTTGGTGAAGCCATCAAGGTTGAAGCAGCTCGGAACAGGCTCGAGGTCGTGGTTTTGAGCCTGGACAACAAGTTGGACCCCACTCTGGACTTGTCTAGGCCGGCCAGTCATCAGACGATGATGCAGGACGTCGGCAGAGGGGAGTGGGACTACATCCATTCAGGTTTTCCTTGCGATAGCTTCAGTATGGCACGACACCATCAAGTAGCTGGGCAACCTGGTCCGGTGAGGGACAAGGCTCACATATATGGGCTGCCGACCAATGATGAGAGACAACAATCCGAGGCAGATCGTGGGACCAGAATGGCGGTTCAGTCTGCGGAGGTCCATGAAAAGCAGGTGAAGGCTTGCGAAGCACGTAAAGTTCCACTTCTTGCGACTTTAGAAAACCCCCCTGGAAGCGAAGAGTAAGGGAGTGCGTGGGATCTACCTGAACTCCAACAGAAGTTGGAAATCACTGGTGGGTCCAAGGTGCACTACAACACGTGCGCCTACATGACCAAGGACAAGGCACGGTTCAAAAAGCCGGGAGTATGGGCCGGTCGTTTGGAGAATATTAGAAACTCTCCAAGGTGTGCAAGTGTCCAAATTGGGTTGCACATGTTGCACTGGTGGGCAAACAGCTTACGGCAAGTGCGGCACAGTACCCGGCGGCGTTGGCAGAAGCAGTCGCTGTCGAAGTTGTGGGAGTTTGGAAGAAGACCCTCAACCTTGAATGGTGGAGATTCAAGTTGGAGACAAAGTCGCAGGAGGTCAGCGATCTTCAGAAGGCCTGGTTGGAAAACGAGGACAAAAAGAGCAGAGGTGAGACAGAACGAACCCCTGCATCAAAACGAGCTGCATCGATGGCCTTCAAGATCGACAACATCGAGAGCGATGACTTGCCTTCGGGTTCAAAAGGAACCCCATTGAAGAAGATCAAGGAGAACCACAACATGTTGGCCGTGGGAGGGATGAGAAACCCTGCCAGAAGCGTCCGACGACTCACACAGCTGGGGGACGTCGGGAGAAAGATCGCTTGCTTGTGGGAGGAATTCATGGAGTCCCACCCAACATCGGTCCGGGTCGCTGCAAACTATGGCAAGCCCGACAACGCCTTTGACCAGGAGTTGGTACAGCTATGGCGCGACACGCTCAAGGACCACCTGGCAGAGATCGTCGAGAAACCGGTTGTGGTCAAGGAGAATTGGGAGTTCACATCACCTTTGGACGCAGAGTTGTGGCAAGCATGGGGAGCCGAGGCAGGAGACCCTGATCTATGCCTGCCAGACTTCATCAGACGCGGCGTTCCCCTTGGGATGGAAGTGCCGATACCTCCGAGCGGAGTGTTTCCCCCTGCACTGGATCAGGAGGATGTGAACACAGATCCGGCTGGGGAGTTTGAGGCCCTCAAGTTCCAGCGCAACTACCAATCAGTGAGGGACCAAACCACGGAGGCAACGATCGAGATTGACCGCTACGTCAACAATGGTTTCGCAAAGAGGGTGAGCTGGGACTGGGTGAAACAGACCCTCGGCACCACTGGCACTGTATCCAAAATGGCCCTCATTCTGAAGGAGAAGGAGGACGGGTCGGTCAAGAGAAGAATCATTTTGGATATGAGAAGGAGTTTTGGTAACTCCAGGTCGAAGGTCGACGAAAGGATCGTCCTACCTCGACTTTCAGATGTGGTGACAATGCTCCAAGACATTTGGAGGAGGCGAGGTGGGGCGAAGGCCAAACGCAGGGACACGAACACAGATGATTTTGAGTTCTGCCTCATTGACCTCAGTGACGCGTTCTGCCATTTTGGAGTGCTGAAAAATGAGTTGCGACATTGCGTCACACCGGACGAGCACGACCGAGATGCCTTGGATTTGGTGTGCAATGTTGTTTGGATATCGCGCGGCACCGCTCCTCATGGGCAGATTGTCATCAGCGTTGGGCAGACTGTTACAGTCTTTGGTGTGCCCCGAGATTACGCAGTTGCAGGTGTACGTGGACGACATACTGGTAGCCGCGTTGGGAGATAGAGTCACCCGTGAAGCTCAACTGGCAATGCTGCTGTACACTGCGGCGGCGTTCGGAGTTCAGATCAGTTTGAAAAAGGGAGAAAGAGGCAGAAGGGTCACTTGGATAGGCTGCACCATCGAAGTTCCAGTAGTGGAGATGGAAGAGCCGGAGGTTGTGATCTTGGGCATATCAAAGCATATGATCGAACAGGTGGTCGTCACGTTGAGATCCTGGACAACAGGTGGCATGGGCTCCCTGAAGGAGCTCAGATCAACGACGGGAAGACTGTCATGGGTGGGGGGAGTGCTACCCCGCCTGCGTTGGACGGTGAACGTGCTCTATGCAACTTTGAGGGAGGTCGAGAAGGACCAAGAAGACGGCACCGAAGATCGAAGAGCCCAAACGAGACAAGACTCCAGGAGCAAAAGGGGCCTATTTCCAATCAAAAGATTGGGTGGAGTGCACTTGTGGTTGTTGAAACTGTTCGAGAATCCGGTGGAGCACCTCATCCGTGTGGAGAACATGAGACGACCACCGATTTCCATGGGCATCATCACCGATGCCTCTCCGAAGGGTTGGGGCGCTATACTGGTGAAGGGCCAGGATGGGGCAACGAGGACCCTGCAACCTGTGGCCGCAGTGGAAGCGCTCATCAACCAGCAGGAGGCACAGCTGCTCGAGGTGGAATGGGGTGAGTCATCGTCCCAGGCCGTGGTCGAAGCGTATGCCATTCTGAGGGCATTGGAGTTTTGGGCCGACAAACTCAAGATGAGGGCCATCATCATCCGAGCAGATTCTTCAGTGGCTTTGGCGATGATGAAGAAGCTGGCCTCAGCACACAAGTCATTGAACTTCATAGCTGCGGAGATCGCCCTGCGGCTTGAGAAGTACGAAGTTCAAAGGCTGGTCCTTCACCACCTGAGGGGCTCCTGGAATGTGGAGGCGGACTGGCTGTCCCGGATCACGGAGAGGGGAGACAAACCTCGTCCAAAAGGACTTGAGGGAGTCCATCTTCGGAGGACAGCCCCCTGCTCGGCCACAAAGTTCTGGCTGCACGCACCAGGCGACACAGCCGGAGGTGATGAAAAGTTCACCCCTCAGGACAACATCTTCGAGCACCTTGCTGTCCGGTAAAAGTGTCGGACGCTTTGTTGTCATTGTTCTCGTAAGGTGCTCAGGTTGTCCCGGTTTAGGTGTGTGTCCTTTTCTCTTTCCCCTCCTTTTCTTTTGGTTTGGGATGGCGACCTGCCCAAACTTGTGGGGGAGAGGTTTTACTTTGCACTGTTTGGTTTTGACTTTTACCGTAGCCCGGTGGGAAGGACCAAAGAAATGTCACATGCCCAGAACCATGGAGGTTCAAACGCAGGGTCAAGCCGTAGTCGAGCCCTTCGACACCGGGGCAGATGCGTTGCGATGGATCCTGCAAGTATGGGCATGGTCTCTGGTCTTAGCGTTCCTGGCGGGCATTCAGTGCTGGAGGCAATGTTGTTCGCGGCTGCGCCAGATGAAGCAGGAATTTGGCTAACGAGTGCAAATGATGGAAATGGGCTCTGGGGACCACGAGGGGACCGAAGCCATGAGGTTTTCGAGCCCTTCCCCCTCAAGAGTGAGGTCAAGAGCCAGCCCATCAATGACAAGCAGCCGGCAGAGTCAATCATTGTCGAGTCGATCCAGCAGGAGTTCAAAGCAAAAGAAGCCATCAAACAAGCAACCGCGAGGTCAAGTTCCTCGAGACACCACAGTAGGAGTCAGAGGACGTGTCAGCGTCGCAGAAAGAGGAAGAATCGTGTTGGAAGCGATGGGAAGTGGAGCAAAGACACCACTTCACAGTCCACCGACACGAAGCAGCCCCTGAAAGATATCGTTCGACTGGCTGTGAACACCAGATGGATCGAGGGTGCAAAAAGAAGACTGAAAGAGAGGCTCTACGCCGCATCAACCATGGCAACCAAAGAATCAAAACGGAGAAAGATCATGGAAATCATGCAAAACTGCGAGATAAAAATCCAGGGCAACGGGTTATCAGTGGAGGAACTGGTGACGGTAGCAGCAGTGTTAAGGAGAATCCAACATAAGAGCGCTGATCAGTACCTGAGCGAGGTAAAGCTCCTCCAGTTGGAAGCGGGCATCTCCTGGTCAGATGTGATGGAGAGGCAGATGACCATGGTGAAACGGGCGCTCAAACGTGATGTGGGCCCCGAGAACCGAGCGAAGGAGTTTGACCCAGCCAACATCAGCCAGGAGGTGTGGGAATCCCAATCTGGTGACGGAAACAGACCGAGAAGAGTGGCCTGGTCCTACGCCTGGGCAGTGGTGTGGATGTTGAGATCGATAGAGTTGGCCGCAATGAGATTGGGGGATGCCCACGTGGAGTTCAGCAAGAAAACGGTCACCCTGTTGATCAGGAAATCCAAAACGGACCAGAGAGCCCTAGGAGTGAAAAGGACGTTGGTTTGCTGTGGACTCCCCACGTGCTTGAGGCTGTGTCCGTGGAATCTCGCACTCAGAGTTTTGGCAGACCATGACAGCGACGATGAGAACGCGCCACTGTTCCCGGACAAGAAGGGAAAGCTGGTACCCAAGGTCAAAATGATCAAAGCGTGGATGGAGAACATCGACCCAGAAATCACTGGCCACTCGGGCCGTCGCAGTGGAGCGATGTGGTACGCCCGCAGAGGTTTACCAATTCTCTGGTGTGTTTAGATATATAGAGGAGGCGCTCCAGGAGATTCCTTTAAACGCAGGTGCGCACAAGGTGGGGGCCTTGGAGGGCTCCTGGGCATCACCGGCCACACCTGCCCCACCACAGCTGACCGAAGGGGACAAGGAAAAATTGGTGCCTGTGCCCAACACACCCAAAGCCGAGGACAATCTGCGTCAAACCTCCTGGCCCCGAACAATGCTGGGCAGTTTCCACTGGCAGAAACGGACATGTGTCTCACCGCATCCGCAAGGCATCCTGGAACGTAAGCCTGGCCGCTTGGGATACCTGGTGTGGTTGGCATTTTGCCGAAAGAAATGTGAAAGTCATGATCACACCCAAGTATATGTCAGGGACAAACCGTTGCAAAAAATGCGAGGCAGCTTTCCAGTCGTGCGACAAAGTCACTGGAGGTGTAAGCTTGGCACAACTGGTGTCATTAAAAGATGATGCAGCCAGCACATAAAGCTGAAGTTGACAAAACAACAGCTGGGCACAGGCTGGCTGCAAAATCGACAAAACAGGCTGCTGTTTGGCAGCATCCACCACCATGCAAAAAGGAGCTTTGCGTTGCTGTTCCTGGTGGGTGGGTGGGTCTGCAAAACCTGCATGACGCAATTGTTGTAGCATTTCAGCATGAAATGCAGAACAATAGGAATGCAGTTTGAATGGGAGGAGGGTGGGACACTGCAGTGATGGGCCCAAATGACCATCGCTGTGGGATTTCAGCCCCTCCCTCCCACCTCTGGCTGAAATCGCTGAGGTTGGAAGTACCATAGAGGTGTAAGCTTGGCACAACTGGTGTCATTAAAAGATCATGCAGCCAGCACATAAAGCTGAAGTTGACAAAACAACAGCTGGGCACAGGCTGGCTGCAAAATCGACAAAACAGGCTGCTGTTTGGCAGCATCCACCACCATGCAAAAAGGAGCTTTGCGTTACTGTTCCTGGTGGGTGGGTGGGTCTGCAAAACCTGCATGACGCAATTGTTTTGAACAGATATTTTGCGTTCTTCGTTTTGGCTTCTCATTTCCCGCGATAGGCAAATTCGTGATCGACGAGGTGGGGTGTTTGGCATGTTCTGGAGAGCCATTCGATATGCAACTGTGAATTCCAGTCCGCCCAATCATCAAATCCTGTTTCTTTGCAACATATCACAACGATCTGAGTTGGTGTCAACATATTATATTTCAGTTATAGTCATAGTTATATTTCAAAACTGGTAATTTTCAAATTGTTTCAAAGCTGTTGGTGCATGTAGATATCCCCATGATAGCTGGTTGATATCCCCATTGTGAGTCATCCAGCACTGGCTTCCCAACTAGTCATGCAGTGATGGGCACCTGCCCTGGTACAGGAGACCAAGAAGCAGACGCTGCGCCTTAAGGGTCTACAGGACAAGTTCGATCTGGTTGGCTGAACACCAAGGACTCCCCAGCATGATCACCGTGACGCCACGGCAAAACGCATAAAAGAATCGAATTCATCTAAAATTGAAAGATCACGATTAGTGAAGATGGAGATATGATGATATTGTAAGACTAGCCATGACAAACATACATAAGCAGTCATAAGCATCTGGTTTTGCGACATGTGTTCCGAGAGCCCTTTTGAAGATGTTTAAGTCCTGGGCAGGACTTTGCCAAGAACCTGTCCCCATCGGAGGCCATGGGAGGCAAACCGTTTGAGATCAATGGACAAGTGAGGCTGAACATAAGTAAACTCATGGTATCTCATGAAGAAAGGCAACATGTCCAGTTTCTTTTCACTTGCTCTGAACCTCGGGCTCAAACCGGGTCATCCAATTTGTTCGCTTCAGTTCTCTGTCCAGGTAGACTCGGTCGGTGGCGGTGCATCGCATCATGGCCTTGCGCCTGCGTATCTTTGTGGCATTCTTGGTGTGCTGCGCTTTGACTGGGGCTGGGGTTGGGCTCTTGGAAGCTTTCCCTGTGGCCGCAGCAGCTGTTCTCATCACCTGCAATGCTTTGGTGGGTCTCGTGATGTTGTTGGTCCTCTTTCGGAAGGAAATGCCATCTCTCGAATCACCCCAGTCACCAGAAGCTCACCTTCATTGGAATCCTGAGATCCCGCGGCGTGGCATGGGGGATCTCATTCGGAGTGTGAACCACATTGCCATCATTGTCTCGGACGTGGGGCGTTCCTTGGCCTTCTACACAGAGATCATCGGCTTCCAGCAAATCCAGCGGCCCAACTTTGATCGACATGGTGCATGGCTCACCATGGGCAATTTGGAACTGCACTTGATCAAAGGAGTTCCCAATGCTCCATCTGGCCGTGATTTGATCGTTTCTCACATTGCCCTGGACACCAATGAGCCACACAAGGTCTTGGAGAAGTTGTTGGAGTACGAGGTGCCGTTTCGGCAAAACATTTCAGTGCCTGATCCTCAGAAGGCCAGAGAGAACTTGGTGGAAGCTTTTGAGAACAGTGAAGGGAAGATCACACAGTATTTTGTGCGTGACCCTGATGGCTACTACTTGGAGCTTTGCAACTGCGATATCCTCACGGCCTTTTGCCTCTTCAAGGAGAATGCCAAAGAGAAGAAGCCAGGTTACGTCCCGAAGTACAAGAAACTCATGGATGCCATGCTCAGCACATACAATGAGTCTGGGCAGGCGAAGGCTTCTCCATTCCGCTTTCCCCAGCTCTTGAAGACCACTGTCCTCATTCACCGCCTTGTTCGCAAGGCACGGGGAGAGCTGAAGAAACCTTTTCAGGAGCGGGTGGAGAAAGCACTCGAGGGAGTGGAAGAAGCAGCAGTGCCGGATGGTCAGCTGCTGGAAAAGTTTATGGGCCGCCAAAGGACCTACTGCGACATTTGCCAAGGATTCTCAGAAGAGGACTTAGCATCGGCTCTTTGCAAGAGTGGCAACTACGCCCCTACAGCTTTGCTTCTGTTGGCGGCCTGCCGCCAAGATGTCCGAGTCTTCTTTCCCCCTCAATACCTCTTGAGCGAGGGTGGAAGGGTCAAGCAGCAAGTCATGGCAGTGTCAGCACCCACAAGCAAGCGCTTCGGTTCAAAAAGCACGTATGCTTCAAAGCCTTTCGAAGATGCTGACGGCTCCGCACACCGTGGGAGCACACGATTGAGTATGTCCAGCCCTGGGATGTCCAGCCCTGGGAGCACACGATTGAGTGTGTCCAGCCGTGGCACAGAATCGAGTGTGTCCAGCAGCGCAAGCTTTATGAGCCGCATTTTCGGCACTCACCAGTCTTCAAGCCATGATGTGGAGAAGCCCAAAGATCGCCGCAAGAGCGGCCTGATGGTGGCTTTGGCCTTTGACGACGATGCCAACATGCAGAGCTACCTGAGAAAGAGCTACAGCTTTGCCCGTCGTCAAGCTCAAGTATCAGAGGTGGAGGAGGAAGAGATTTGTGTGTGATGGAGTCAGGTCAGTGAGTCAAGTCAGTCAGTCAGTGGAAAACTGTAGCAGGAAAACTGTAGCAGGCTGACGACAGGCTGACGACTCTGTCTTATCTTGTCTTACTTGCTTTGCCTCTGTTGAGCTTTTTCGGGCAACAGCACTAATTAATCAATTTTTTGCAAGTGCTGGCATTCAGCTTTTTTCCCCGCAAGCTGACTGCCTGATTTCGTATGAACACCTCGCATCAGAAATACATATGCGAACCCCTCCCGAGCAGCCGGGCATGTACTCAGAGCCACTTCGCTGTTCTTTGTCCAAAAAGGTCTTATGCCGCTCGACCTTTTTCCAAGAGTTTAAAGTTTAGTTTGAGTCTCAAAGGGCTCTGCTCTTACCTAGAAGTCCTCAGAGAGAGCGAATTGCTGTGGACACAGAACTCTGATGCACTTTGCATGCGTGTCCTTAAAATCTGTGAGCGATTCAATCCCTCGACGTGCAGGTGTGGCGGATTCGAATGTCGTCCTTGGCTCAGTTTGCAAATGGGATGCGCGCGTTGAACTGTGGGAAGAATTCCAGATTCAGAATCACCTGGCACCTGGCACGGATGTGGGTCAAAACCAACAGGACTAAGACTGAATCGATGGACATCAACACCATGTTGGTTTACTTTGACATTCGGACGAGTACTTGACCCACCACCACCCCCATCTCTTTCAGAGTTTCCCACGTTTCCTTGGCACCCGGAGGAGCGTTTCTTTTTCCTGCTCGCTGAGGTCTGGACCCGTGTGAGTTCGAAAATTCGAACCTGGCACCCTTTTGGGTGGCGAAGGTGGGCCACATGCAGGGTCGATGGGTCAGAAGAACGCTTGGCAAGGCATATGAGATCAATGGTCAAGTGAGGTTGCCTCAGCAAGAGTAAACTCATGGTAAAAGGGATGTGTGGGGAGAATCTGTGGACGTCTTTGCAAACGTTGTTGGGGTATGACATAGGCCAGCTTCTTTTAACTTGCTGATGGCCTCATTGAACCTTAGTGTTAGTTTTGTTTTCTCAGTTTTCATTTTTGTGAAACACATCAATCAAAATCATCAAAACAAATTTCAGCTCCTACAGTCACAATTATTTCAAGACAGACAGAATCAAAACATGTCAAAAAATCAAAACGTGAGCGGTTTTGATATATATATATTATTATATACATATATAGATATGTATCAAAAACAACCATAAAGTGGACAGGTTTAATGAACATAGGATTTGGGGAGCAGCGCGTACTGTGTACTCTTGTTTCGACGACGAATGAATAATCAAAGCTCCCAGTCGTTGATCAAAAATCATTTCATTTCTGCAGATGTTTGGACATCGGACATGATGTTCATTCTTTTCAGCAGCATTTGCGATTTGTTTTCCTGTCATGTCTTGCAGGCTTGCTTTTCACCTATACAGATTCCCATATAGCATGAAAGCAACGCATTTAGCTTCGTTGCATGCTATGTTTCCTTCATGCTTTGATTTTGCAACCTTAACTATTGCCGGTCCTTCCTTTGTAGGGGGGGTGCTATTGCTGAACACTTCTTTTAAATGTAAGTTCTTTAATTGCAATCGCTAAGAACGGGAAGGAACTCTCCTCTAAGTCCGGGGCGTATCCTCCCAATCAACTTGCATGACATAACGGACCTAGAAGTTTTATTGAAAAGATGTTTGCGGTCTTTGTTTGGCTTCCCTTTGCCCATGATAGGGAAATTTGCGTGATTGATGACATGCGGGTTTGGCATGTCATGGAGAGCCATTCGACATGCTACTGTGGAAGACATGATTCCTAGAGTCCTAGAGCAGATCAAATGTTTGAAAGATTCAGCCATGAACGAGTCAGCCAATCATCAAATCCCGTTTCTTTGCAACACATCACAACGATCTGAGTTGGTTTCAACATATTATATTTCAAGACTGGTAATTTTCAAATTGTTTCAAAGCTGTTGATGCATGTAAATATCCCCATGATAGCTGGTTGATAACCCCATTGTGAGTCATCCAGCACTGGCTTCCCACCTAGTCATGCAGTGATGGGCACCTGCCCTGGTACAGGAGACCAAGAAGCAGACGCTGCACCTTGAGGCTCTACACGAGTCATTCCATGAGTCAATGAGCTTGTTGGCTGGACAAGGACTCCCCACCATCGCCATGACGCCACCAGAAAACGCATGAACTCATCTGCTTCAAAGATCATGATCGTAATAAAGGGTCGCAATGGTTCAGTTTTGCGAAATGTGTTCCGAGAGCCCTTTTGAAGATGTTTGAGTCCTGGGCAGGACTTTGCCAAGAACCTGTCCCCATCGGAGGCCATGGGAGGCAAGGCGTTTGAGATCAATGGACAAGTGAGGCTGAACATAAGTAAATTCATGGTGTCTCATGATAAAAGGCAGCATGTCCTGTTTCTTTTCACTTGCTCTGAACCTCGTGCTCAAACCGGGTCAGCCAGTTGGCTTCAGTTCTCTGTCAAGGTAGACTCGGTCGGTGGCGGTGAATCGCATCATGGCCTTGCGCCTGCGTATCTTTGTGGCATTCTTGGTGTGCTGCGCTTTGACTGGGGCTGGGGTTGGGCTCTTGGAAGCTTTCCCTGTGGCCGCAGCAGCTGTTCTCATCACCTGCAATGCTTTGGTGGGTCTCGTGATGTTCTTGGTCCTCTTTCGGAAGGAGATGCCATCTCTCGAATCATCCCAGTCACCAGAAGCTCACCTTCATTGGAATCCTGAGATCCCGCGGCGTGGCATGGGGGATCTCATTCGGAGTGTGAACCACATTGCCATCATTGTCTCGGACGTGGGGCGTTCCTTGGCCTTCTACACAGAGATCATCGGCTTCCAGCAAATCCAGCGGCCCAACTTTGATCGACATGGTGCATGGCTCACCATGGGCAATTTGGAACTGCACTTGATCAAAGGAGTTCCCAATGCTCCATCTGGCCGTGATTTGATCGTTTCTCACATTGCCCTGGACACCAATGAGCCACACAAGGTCTTGGAGAAGTTGTTGGAGTACGAGGTGCCGTTTCGGCAAAACATTTCAGTGCCTGATCCTCAGAAGGCCAGAGAGAACTTGGTGGAAGCTTTCGAGAACAGTGAAGGGAAGATCACACAGTATTTTGTGCGTGACCCTGATGGCTACTACTTGGAGCTTTGCAACTGCGATATCCTCACGGCCTTTTGCCTCTTCAAGGAGAATGCCAAAGAGAAGAAGCCAGGTTACGTCCCGAAGTACAAGAAACTCATGGATGCCATGCTCAGCACATACAATGAGTCTGGGCAGGCGAAGGCTTCTCCATTCCGCTTTCCCCAGCTCTTGAAGACCACTGTCCTCATTCACCGCCTTGTTCGCAAGGCACGGGGAGAGCTGAAGAAACCTTTTCAGGAGCGGGTGGAGAAAGCACTCGAGGGAGTGGAAGAAGCAGCAGTGCCGGATGGTCAGCTGCTGGAAAAGTTTATGGGCCGCCAAAGGACCTACTGCGACATTTGCCAAGGATTCTCAGAAGAGGACTTAGCATCGGCTCTTTGCAAGAGTGGCAACTACGCCCCTACAGCTTTGCTTCTGTTGGCGGCCTGCCGCCAAGATGTCCGAGTCTTCTTTCCCCCTCAATACCTCTTGAGCGAGGGTGGAAGGGTCAAGCAGCAAGTCATGGCAGTGTCAGCACCCACAAGCAAGCGCTTCGGTTCAAAAAGCACGTATGCTTCAAAGCCTTTCGAAGATGCTGACGGCTCCGCACACCGTGGGAGCACACGATTGAGTATGTCCAGCCCTGGGATGTCCAGCCCTGGGATGTCCAGCCCTGGGAGCACACGATTGAGTGTGTCCAGCCGTGGCACAGAATCGAGTGTGTCCAGCAGCGCAAGCTTTATGAGCCGCATTTTCGGCACTCACCAGTCTTCAAGCCATGATGTGGAGAAGCCCAAAGATCGCCGCAAGAGCGGCCTGATGGTGGCTTTGGCCTTTGACGACGATGCCAACATGCAGAGCTACCTGAGAAAGAGCTACAGCTTTGCCCGTCGTCAAGCTCAAGTATCAGAGGTGGAGGAGGAAGAGATTTGTGTGTGATGGAGTCAAGTCAGGGAGTCAAGTCAGTCAGTCAGTGGAAAACTGTAGCAGGAAAACTGTAGCAGGCTGACGACAGGCTGACGACTCTGTCTTATCTTGTCTTACTTGCTTTGCCTCTGTTGAGCTTTTTCGGGCAACAGCACTAATTAATCATTTTTTTGCAAGTGCTGGCATTCAGCTTTTTTCCCCGCAAGCTGACTGCCTGATTTCGTATGAACACCTCGCATCAGAAATACATATGCGAACCCCTCCCGAGCAGCCGGGCATGTACTCAGAGCCACTTCGCTGTTCTTTGTCCAAAAAGGTCTTATGCCGCTCGACCTTTTTCCAAGAGTTTAAAGTTTAGTTTGAGTCTCAAAGGGCTCTGCTCTTACCTAGAAGTCCTCAGAGAGAGAGAGAGAGAGAGCGAATTGCTGTGGACACAGAACTCTGATGCACTTTGCATGCGTGTCCTTAAAATCTGTGAGCGATTCAATCCCTCGACGTGCAGGTGTGGCGGATTCGAATGTCGTCCTTGGCTCAGTTTGCAAATGGGATGCGCGCGTTGAACTGTGGGAAGAATTCCAGATTCAGAATCCACCTGGCACGGATGTGGGTCAAAACCAACAGGACTAAGACTGAATCGATGGACATCAACACCATGTTGGTTTACTTTGACATTCGGACGAGTACTTGACCCACCACCACCCCCATCTCTTTAAGAGTTTCCCACGTTTCCTCGCACCCGGAGGAGCGTTTCTTTTTCCTGCTCGCTGAGGTCTGGACCCGTGTGAGTTCGAAAATTCGAACCTGGCACCCTTTTGGGTGGCGAAGGTGGGCCACATGCAGGGTCGATGGGTCAGAAGAACGCTTGGCAAGGCATATGAGATCAATGGACAAGTGAGGTTGCCTCAGCAAAAGTAAACTCATGGTAAAAGGGATGTCTGGGGAAAATCTGCGGAAGTAGGCCAGCTTCTTTTCACTTGCTGATGGCCTCATTGAACCTTAGTTTTTGTTTTAGTTTTGTTTTCTCAGTTTTCATTTTTGTGAAACACATCAATCAAAATCATCAAAACAAATTTCAGCTCCTACAGTCACAATAATTTCAAGACAGACAGAATCAAAACATGTCAAAGGAATCAGAACGTGAGCGGTTTTGATATATCAAAAACAACCATAAAGTATACAGGTTTAATGAACATAGGATTTGGGGAGCAGCGCGTACTGTGTACTCTTGTTTCGACGACGAATGAATAATCAAAGCTCCCAGTCGTTCAACAAAAATCATTTCATTTCTGCAGATGTTTGGACATCGGACATGATGTTCATTCTTTTCAGCAGCATTTGCGATTTGTTTTCCTGTCATGTCTTGCAGGCTTGCTTTTCACCAATACCGATTCCCATATAGCATGAAAGCAACGCATTTAGCTTCGTTGCATGCTATGTTTCCTTCATGCTTTGATTTTGCAACCTTAACTATTGCCGGTCCTTCCTTTGTAGGGGGGGTGCTATTGCTGAACACTTCTTTTAAATGTAAGTTCTTTAATCGCAATCGCTAAGAACGGGAAGGAATTCTCCTCTAAGTCCGGGGCGTATCCTCCCAATCAACTTGCATGACATAACGGACCTAGAAGTTTTATTGAAAAGATGTTTGCGGTCTTTGTTTGGCTTCCCTTTGCCCATGATAGGCAATTTGCGTGATTGATGACATGCGGGTTTGGCATGTCATGGAGAGCCATTCGACATGCTACTGTGGAAGACACGATTCCTAGAGCAGATTAAATGTTTGAAAGATTCAGCCATGAACGAGTCAGCCAATCATCAAATCCCGTTTCTTTGCAACATATCACAACGATCTGAGTTGGTTTCAACATATTATATTTCAAAACTGGTAATTTTCAAATTGTTTCAAAGCTGTTGATGCATGTAAATATTCCGATGAATTTGGTTGATAACCCCATTGTGAGTCATCCAGCGCTGGCTTCCCAACTAGTCATGCAGTGATGGGCACCTGCCCTGGTACAGGAGACCAAGAAGCAGACGCTGCGCCTTGACGCTGTACACGAGTCATTCGATGAGTCAATGAGCTTGCCCACCATCGCCATGACGCCACCAGAAAACGCATGAACTCATCTGCTTCAAAGATCATGATTGTAAGGCTCGCAATGGTTCAGTTTTGCGAAATGTGTACCGAGAGCCCTTTTGAAGATGTTTGAGTCCTGGGCAGGACTTTGCCAAGAACCTGTCCCCATCGGAGGCCATGGGAGGCAAGGCGTTTGAGATCAATGGACAAGTGAGGCTGAACATAAGTAAATTCATGGTGTCTCATGATAAAAGGCAGCATGTCCAGTTTCTTTTCACTTGCTCTGAACCTCGTGCTCAAACCGGGTCAGCCAATTTGTTCGCTTCAGTTCTCTGTCCAGGTAGACTCGGTCGGTGGCGGTGCATCGCATCATGGCCTTGCGCCTGCGTATCTTTGTGGCATTCTTGGTGTGCTGCGCTTTGACTGGGGCTGGGGTTGGGCTCTTGGAAGCCTTTCCTGTGGCCGCAGCAGCTGTTCTCATCGCCTGCAATGCTTTGGTGGGCCTCGTGATGTTCTTGGTCCTCTTTCGGAAGGAGATGCCATCTCTCGAATCATCCCAGTCACCAGAAGCTCACCTTCATTGGAATCCTGAGATCCCGCGGCGTGGCATGGGGGATCTCATTCGGAGTGTGAACCACATTGCCATCATTGTCTCGGACGTGGGGCGTTCCTTGGCCTTCTACACAGAGATCATCGGCTTCCAGCAAATCCAGCGGCCCAACTTTGATCGACATGGTGCATGGCTCACCATGGGCAATTTGGAACTGCACTTGATCAAAGGAGTTCCCAATGCTCCATCTGGCCGTGATTTGATCGTTTCTCACATTGCCCTGGACACCAATGAGCCACACAAGGTCTTGGAGAAGTTGTTGGAGTACGAGGTGCCGTTTCGGCAAAACATTTCAGTTCCTGATCCTCAGAAGGCCAGAGAGAACTTGGTGGAAGCTTTCGAGAACAGTGAAGGGAAGATCACACAGTATTTTGTGCGTGACCCTGATGGCTACTACTTGGAGCTTTGCAACTGCGATATCCTCACGGCCTTTTGCCTCTTCAAGGAGAATGCCAAAGAGAAGAAGCCAGGTTACGTCCCGAAGTACAAGAAACTCATGGATGCCATGCTCAGCACATACAATGAGTCTGGGCAGGCGAAGGCTTCTCCATTCCGCTTTCCCCAGCTCTTGAAGACCACTGTCCTCATTCACCGCCTTGTTCGCAAGGCACGGGGAGAGCTGAAGAAACCTTTTCAGGAGCGGGTGGAGAAAGCACTCGAGGGAGTGGAAGAAGCAGCAGTGCCGGATGGTCAGCTGCTGGAAAAGTTTATGGGCCGCCAAAGGACCTACTGCGACATTTGCCAAGGATTCTCAGAAGAGGACTTAGCATCGGCTCTTTGCAAGAGTGGCAACTACGCCCCTACAGCTTTGCTTCTGTTGGCGGCCTGCCGCCAAGATGTCCGAGTCTTCTTTCCCCCTCAATACCTCTTGAGCGAGGGTGGAAGGGTCAAGCAGCAAGTCATGGCAGTGTCAGCACCCACAAGCAAGCGCTTCGGTTCAAAAAGCACGTATGCTTCAAAGCCTTTCGAAGATGCTGACGGCTCCGCACACCGTGGGAGCACACGATTGAGTATGTCCAGCCCTGGGATGTCCAGCCCTGGGAGCACACGATTGAGTGTGTCCAGCCGTGGCACAGAATCGAGTGTGTCCAGCAGCGCAAGCTTTATGAGCCGCATTTTCGGCACTCACCAGTCTTCAAGCCATGATGTGGAGAAGCCCAAAGATCGCCGCAAGAGCGGCCTGATGGTGGCTTTGGCCTTTGACGACGATGCCAACATGCAGAGCTACCTGAGAAAGAGCTACAGCTTTGCCCGTCGTCAAGCTCAAGTATCAGAGGTGGAGGAGGAAGAGATTTGTGTGTGATGGAGTCAGGTCAGTGAGTCAAGTCAGTCAGTCAGTGGAAAACTGTAGCAGGAAAACTGTAGCAGGCTGACGACAGGCTGACGACTCTGTCTTATCTTGTCTTACTTGCTTTGCCTCTGTTGAGCTTTTTCGAGCAACAGCACTAATTAATCAATTTTTTGCAAGTGCTGGCATTCAGCTTTTTTCCCCGCAAGCTGACTGCCTGATTTCGTATGAACACCTCGCATCAGAAATAAATATGCGAACCCCTCCCGAGCAGCCGGGCATGTACTCAGAGCCACTTCGCTGTTCTTTGTCCAAAAAGGTCTTATGCCGCTCGACCTTTTTCCAAGAGTTTAAAGTTTAGTTTGAGTCTCAAAGGGCTCTGCTCTTACCTAGAAGTCCTCAGAGAGAGCGAATTGCTGTGGACACAGAACTCTGATGCACTTTGCATGCGTGTCCTGAAAATCTGTGAGCGATTCAATCCCTCGACGTGCAGGTGTGGCGGATTCGAATGTCGTCCTTGGCTCAGTTTGCAAATGGGATGCGCGCGTTGAACTGTGGGAAGAATTCCAGATTCAGAATCCACCTGGCACGGATGTGGGTCAAAACCAACAGGACTAAGACTGAATCGATGGACATCAACACCATGTTGGTTTACTTTGACATTCGGACGAGTACTTGACCCACCACCACCCCCATCTCTTTAAGAGTTTCCCACGTTTCCTTGGCACCCGGAGGAGCGTTTCTTTTTCCTGCTCGCTGAGGTCTGGACCCGTGTGAGTTCGAAAATTCGAACCTGGCACCCTTTTGGGTGGCGAAGGTGGGCCACATGCAGGGTCGATGGGTCAGAAGAACGCTTGGCAAGGCATATGAGATCAATGGACAAGTGAGGTTGCCTCAGCAAAAGTAAACTCATGGTAAAAGGGATGTGTGGGGAAAATCTGTGGAAGTGTTTGCAAACGTTGTTGGGGTATGACATAGGCCAGCTTCTTTTCACTTGCTGATGGCCTCATTGAACCTTAGTGTTAGTGTTGTTTTCTCAGTTTTCATTTTTGTGAAACACATCAATCAAAATCATCAAAACAAATTTCAGCTCCTACAGTCACAATAATTTCAAGCAGACAGAATCAAAACATGTCAAAGAATCAGAACGTGAGCGGTTTTGATATATCTATTATACATATATATAAATATGTATCAAAAACAACCATAAAGTGTACAGGTTTAATGAACATAGGATTTGGGGAGCAGCGCGTACTGTGTACTCTTGTTTCGACGACGAATGAATAATCAAAGCTCCCAGTCGTTCAACAAAAATCATTTCATTTCTGCAGATGTTTGGACATCGGACATGATGTTCATTCTTTTCAGCAGCATTTGCGATTTGTTTTCCTGTCATGTCTTGCAGGCTTGCTTTTCACCAATACCGATTCCCATATAGCATGAAAGCAACGCATTTAGCTTCGTTGCATGCTATGTTTCCTTCATGCTTTGATTTTGCAACCTTAACTATTGCCGGTCCTTCCTTTGTAGGGGGGGTGCTATTGCTGAACACTTCTTTTAAATGTAAGTTCTTTAATCGCAATCGCTAAGAACGGGAAGGAATTCTCCTCTAAGTCCGGGGCGTATCCTCCCAATCAACTTGCATGACATAACGGACCTAGAAGTTTTATTGAAAAGATGTTTGCGGTCTTTGTTTGGCTTCCCTTTGCCCATGATAGGCAATTTGCGTGATTGATGACATGCGGGTTTGGCATGTCATGGAGAGCCATTCGACATGCTACTGTGGAAGACACGATTCCTAGAGCAGATTCAAATGTTTGAAAGATTCAGCCATGAACGAGTCAGCCAATCATCAAATCCCGTTTCTTTGCAACACATCACAACGATCTGAGTTGGTTTCAACATATTATATTTCAAAACTGGTAATTTTCAAATTGTTTCAAAGCTGTTGATGCATGTAAATATCCCCATGATAGCTGGTTGATAACCCCATTGTGAGTCATCCAGCACTGGCTTCCCACCTAGTCATGCAGTGATGGGCACCTGCCCTGGTACAGGAGACCAAGAAGCAGACGCTGCACCTTGAGGCTCTACACGAGTCATTCCATGAGTCAATGAGCTTGTTGGCTGGACAAGGACTCCCCACCATCGCCATGACGCCACCAGAAAACGCATGAACTCATCTGCTTCAAAGATCATGATCGTAATAAAGGGTCGCAATGGTTCAGTTTTGCGAAATGTGTTCCGAGAGCCCTTTTGAAGATGTTTGAGTCCTGGGCAGGACTTTGCCAAGAACCTGTCCCCATCGGAGGCCATGGGAGGCAAGGTGTTTGAGATCAATGGACAAGTGAGGCTGAACATAAGTAAATTCATGGTGTCTCATGATAAAAGGCAGCATGTCCTGTTTCTTTTCACTTGCTCTGAACCTCGTGCTCAAACCGGGTCAGCCAGTTGGCTTCAGTTCTCTGTCAAGGTAGACTCGGTCGGTGGCGGTGAATCGCATCATGGCCTTGCGCCTGCGTATCTTTGTGGCATTCTTGGTGTGCTGCGCTTTGACTGGGGCTGGGGTTGGGCTCTTGGAAGCTTTCCCTGTGGCCGCAGCAGCTGTTCTCATCACCTGCAATGCTTTGGTGGGTCTCGTGATGTTCTTGGTCCTCTTTCGGAAGGAGATGCCATCTCTCGAATCACCCCAGTCACCAGAAGCTCACCTTCATTGGAATCCTGAGATCCCGCGGCGTGGCATGGGGGATCTCATTCGGAGTGTGAACCACATTGCCATCATTGTCTCGGACGTGGGGCGTTCCTTGGCCTTCTACACAGAGATCATCGGCTTCCAGCAAATCCAGCGGCCCAACTTTGATCGACATGGTGCATGGCTCACCATGGGCAATTTGGAACTGCACTTGATCAAAGGAGTTCCCAATGCTCCATCTGGCCGTGATTTGATCGTTTCTCACATTGCCCTGGACACCAATGAGCCACACAAGGTCTTGGAGAAGTTGTTGGAGTACGAGGTGCCGTTTCGGCAAAACATTTCAGTGCCTGATCCTCAGAAGGCCAGAGAGAACTTGGTGGAAGCTTTCGAGAACAGTGAAGGGAAGATCACACAGTATTTTGTGCGTGACCCTGATGGCTACTACTTGGAGCTTTGCAACTGCGATATCCTCACGGCCTTTTGCCTCTTCAAGGAGAATGCCAAAGAGAAGAAGCCAGGTTACGTCCCGAAGTACAAGAAACTCATGGATGCCATGCTCAGCACATACAATGAGTCTGGGCAGGCGAAGGCTTCTCCATTCCGCTTTCCCCAGCTCTTGAAGACCACTGTCCTCATTCACCGCCTTGTTCGCAAGGCACGGGGAGAGCTGAAGAAACCTTTTCAGGAGCGGGTGGAGAAAGCACTCGAGGGAGTGGAAGAAGCAGCAGTGCCGGATGGTCAGCTGCTGGAAAAGTTTATGGGCCGCCAAAGGACCTACTGCGACATTTGCCAAGGATTCTCAGAAGAGGACTTAGCATCGGCTCTTTGCAAGAGTGGCAACTACGCCCCTACAGCTTTGCTTCTGTTGGCGGCCTGCCGCCAAGATGTCCGAGTCTTCTTTCCCCCTCAATACCTCTTGAGCGAGGGTGGAAGGGTCAAGCAGCAAGTCATGGCAGTGTCAGCACCCACAAGCAAGCGCTTCGGTTCAAAAAGCACGTATGCTTCAAAGCCTTTCGAAGATGCTGACGGCTCCGCACACCGTGGGAGCACACGATTGAGTATGTCCAGCCCTGGGATGTCCAGCCCTGGGAGCACACGATTGAGTGTGTCCAGCCGTGGCACAGAATCGAGTGTGTCCAGCAGCGCAAGCTTTATGAGCCGCATTTTCGGCACTCACCAGTCTTCAAGCCATGATGTGGAGAAGCCCAAAGATCGCCGCAAGAGCGGCCTGATGGTGGCTTTGGCCTTTGACGACGATGCTAACATGCAGAGCTACCTGAGAAAGAGCTACAGCTTTGCCCGTCGTCAAGCTCAAGTATCAGAGGTGGAGGAGGAAGAGATTTGTGTGTGATAGAGTCAAGTCAGGGAGTCAAGTCAGTCAGTCAGTGGAAAACTGTAGCAGGAAAACTGTAGCAGGCTGACGACAGGCTGACGACTCTGTTTTATCTTGTCTTACTTGCTTTGCCTCTGTTGAGCTTTTTCGGGCAACAGCACTAATTAATCATTAATCATTTTTTTGCAAGTGCTGGCATTCAGTTTTTTTCCCCGCAAGCTGACTGCCTGATTTCGTATGAACACCTCGCATCAGAAACACATATGCGAACCCCTCCCGAGCAGCCGGGCATATACTCAGAGCCACTTAGCTGTTCTTTGTCAAAAAAGGTCTTATGCCGCTCGAACTTTTTCCAAGAGTTTAAAGTTTAGTTTGAGTCTCAAAGGGCTCTGCTCTTACCTAGAGGTCCTCAGAGAGAGAGAGAGAGAGCGAATTGCTGTGGACACAGAACTCTGATGCACTTTGCATGCGTGTCCTGAAAATCTGTGAGCGATTCAATCCCTCGACGTGCAGGTGTGGCGGATTCGAATGTCGTCCTTGGCTCAGTTTGCAAATGGGATGCGCGCGTTGAACTGTGGGAAGAATTCCAGATTCAGAATCCACCTGGCACGGATGTGGGTCAAAACCAACAGGACTAAGACTGAATCGATCGACATCAACACCATGTTGGTTTACTTTGACATTCGGACGAGTACTTGACCCACCACCACCCCCATCTCTTTAAGAGTTTCCCACGTTTCCTTGGCACCCGGAGGAGCGTTTCTTTTTCCTGCTCGCTGAGGTCTGGACCCGTGTGAGTTCGAAAATTCGAACCTGGCACCCTTTTGGGTGGCGAAGGTGGGCCACATGCAGGGTCGATGGGTCAGAAGAACGCTTGGCAAGGCATATGAGATCAATGGACAAGTGAGGTTGCCTCAGCAAAAGTAAACTCATGGTAAAAGGGATGTGTGGGGAAAATCTGTGGAAGTGTTTGCAAACGTTGTTGGGGTATGACATAGGCCAGCTTCTTTTAACTTGCTGATGGCCTCATTGAACCTTAGTGTTAGTTTTGTTTTCTCAGTTTTCATTTTTTGAAACACATCAATCAAAATCATCAAAACAAATTTCAGCTCCTACAGTCACAATAATTTCAAGACAGACAGAATCAAAACATGTCAAAGAATCAGAACGTGAGCGGTTTTGATATATCTATTATACATATATATAAATATGTATCAAAAACAACCATAAAGTATACAGGTTTAATGAACATAGGATTTGGGGAGCAGCGCGTACTGTGTACTCTTGTTTCGACGACGAATGAATAATCAAAGCTCCCAGTCGTTCAACAAAATCATTTCATTTCTGCAGATGTTTGGACATCGGACATGATGTTCATTCTTTTCAGCAGCATTTGCGATTTGTTTTCCTGTCATGTCTTGCAGGCTTGCTTTTCACCAATACCGATTCCCATATAGCATGAAAGCAACGCATTTAGCTTCGTTGCATGCTATGTTTCCTTCATGCTTTGATTTTGCAACCTTAACTATTGCCGGTCCTTCCTTTGTAGGGGGGGTGCTATTGCTGAACACTTCTTTTAAATGTAAGTTCTTTAATCGCAATCGCTAAGAACGGGAAGGAATTCTCCTCTAAGTCCGGGGCGTATCCTCCCAATCAACTTGCATGACATAACGGACCTAGAAGTTTTATTGAAAAGATGTTTGCGGTCTTTGTTTGGCTTCCCTTTGCCCATGATAGGCAATTTGCGTGATTGATGACATGCGGGTTTGGCATGTCATGGAGAGCCATTCGACATGCTACTGTGGAAGACACGATTCCTAGAGCAGATTAAATGTTTGAAAGATTCAGCCATGAACGAGTCAGCCAATCATCAAATCCCGTTTCTTTGCAACATATCACAACGATCTGAGTTGGTTTCAACATATTATATTTCAAAACTGGTAATTTTCAAATTGTTTCAAAGCTGTTGATGCATGTAAATATTCCGATGAATTTGGTTGATAACCCCATTGTGAGTCATCCAGCGCTGGCTTCCCAACTAGTCATGCAGTGATGGGCACCTGCCCTGGTACAGGAGACCAAGAAGCAGACGCTGCGCCTTGACGCTGTACACGAGTCATTCGATGAGTCAATGAGCTTGCCCACCATCGCCATGACGCCACCAGAAAACGCATGAACTCATCTGCTTCAAAGATCATGATTGTAAGGCTCGCAATGGTTCAGTTTTGCGAAATGTGTACCGAGAGCCCTTTTGAAGATGTTTGAGTCCTGGGCAGGACTTTGCCAAGAACCTGTCCCCATCGGAGGCCATGGGAGGCAAGGCGTTTGAGATCAATGGACAAGTGAGGCTGAACATAAGTAAATTCATGGTGTCTCATGATAAAAGGCAGCATGTCCAGTTTCTTTTCACTTGCTCTGAACCTCGTGCTCAAACCGGGTCAGCCAATTTGTTCGCTTCAGTTCTCTGTCCAGGTAGACTCGGTCGGTGGCGGTGCATCGCATCATGGCCTTGCGCCTGCGTATCTTTGTGGCATTCTTGGTGTGCTGCGCTTTGACTGGGGCTGGGGTTGGGCTCTTGGAAGCCTTTCCTGTGGCCGCAGCAGCTGTTCTCATCGCCTGCAATGCTTTGGTGGGCCTCGTGATGTTCTTGGTCCTCTTTCGGAAGGAAATGCCATCTCTCGAATCATCCCAGTCACCAGAAGCTCACCTTCATTGGAATCCTGAGATCCCGCGGCGTGGCATGGGGGATCTCATTCGGAGTGTGAACCACATTGCCATCATTGTCTCGGACGTGGGGCGTTCCTTGGCCTTCTACACAGAGATCATCGGCTTCCAGCAAATCCAGCGGCCCAACTTTGATCGACATGGTGCATGGCTCACCATGGGCAATTTGGAACTGCACTTGATCAAAGGAGTTCCCAATGCTCCATCTGGCCGTGATTTGATCGTTTCTCACATTGCCCTGGACACCAATGAGCCACACAAGGTCTTGGAGAAGTTGTTGGAGTACGAGGTGCCGTTTCGGCAAAACATTTCAGTTCCTGATCCTCAGAAGGCCAGAGAGAACTTGGTGGAAGCTTTCGAGAACAGTGAAGGGAAGATCACACAGTATTTTGTGCGTGACCCTGATGGCTACTACTTGGAGCTTTGCAACTGCGATATCCTCACGGCCTTTTGCCTCTTCAAGGAGAATGCCAAAGAGAAGAAGCCAGGTTACGTCCCGAAGTACAAGAAACTCATGGATGCCATGCTCAGCACATACAATGAGTCTGGGCAGGCGAAGGCTTCTCCATTCCGCTTTCCCCAGCTCTTGAAGACCACTGTCCTCATTCACCGCCTTGTTCGCAAGGCACGGGGAGAGCTGAAGAAACCTTTTCAGGAGCGGGTGGAGAAAGCACTCGAGGGAGTGGAAGAAGCAGCAGTGCCGGATGGTCAGCTGCTGGAAAAGTTTATGGGCCGCCAAAGGACCTACTGCGACATTTGCCAAGGATTCTCAGAAGAGGACTTAGCATCGGCTCTTTGCAAGAGTGGCAACTACGCCCCTACAGCTTTGCTTCTGTTGGCGGCCTGCCGCCAAGATGTCCGAGTCTTCTTTCCCCCTCAATACCTCTTGAGCGAGGGTGGAAGGGTCAAGCAGCAAGTCATGGCAGTGTCAGCACCCACAAGCAAGCGCTTCGGTTCAAAAAGCACGTATGCTTCAAAGCCTTTCGAAGATGCTGACGGCTCCGCACACCGTGGGAGCACACGATTGAGTATGTCCAGCCCTGGGATGTCCAGCCCTGGGAGCACACGATTGAGTGTGTCCAGCCGTGGCACAGAATCGAGTGTGTCCAGCAGCGCAAGCTTTATGAGCCGCATTTTCGGCACTCACCAGTCTTCAAGCCATGATGTGGAGAAGCCCAAAGATCGCCGCAAGAGCGGCCTGATGGTGGCTTTGGCCTTTGACGACGATGCCAACATGCAGAGCTACCTGAGAAAGAGCTACAGCTTTGCCCGTCGTCAAGCTCAAGTATCAGAGGTGGAGGAGGAAGAGATTTGTGTGTGATGGAGTCAAGTCAGTGAGTCAAGTCAGTCAGTCAGTGGAAAACTGTAGCAGGAAAACTGTAGCAGGCTGACGACAGGCTGACGACTCTGTCTTATCTTGTCTTACTTGCTTTGCCTCTGTTGAGCTTTTTCGGGCAACAGCACTAATTAATCAATTTTTTGCAAGTGCTGGCATTCAGCTTTTTTCCCCGCAAGCTGACTGCCTGATTTCGTATGAACACCTCGCATCAGAAATACATATGCGAACCCCTCCCGAGCAGCCGGGCATGTACTCAGAGCCACTTCGCTGTTCTTTGTCCAAAAAGGTCTTATGCCGCTCGACCTTTTTCCAAGAGTTTAAAGTTTAGTTTGCGTCTCAAAGGGCTCTGCTCTTACCTAGAAGTCCTCAGAGAGAGCGAATTGCTGTGGACACAGAACTCTGATGCACTTTGCATGCGTGTCCTTAAAATCTGTGAGCGATTCAATCCCTCGACGTGCAGGTGTGGCGGATTCGAATGTCGTCCTTGGCTCAGTTTGCAAATGGGATGCGCGCGTTGAACTGTGGGAAGAATTCCAGATTCAGAATCCACCTGGCACGGATGTGGGTCAAAACCAACAGGACTAAGACTGAATCGATGGACATCAACACCATGTTGGTTTACTTTGACATTCGGACGAGTACTTGACCCACCACCACCCCCATCTCTTTAAGAGTTTCCCACGTTTCCTTGGCACCCGGAGGAGCGTTTCTTTTTCCTGCTCGCTGAGGTCTGGACCCGTGTGAGTTCGAAAATTCGAACCTGGCACCCTTTTGGGTGGCGAAGGTGGGCCACATGCAGGGTCGATGGGTCAGAAGAACGCTTGGCAAGGCATATGAGATCAATGGACAAGTGAGGTTGCCTCAACAAAAGTAAACTCATGGTAAAAGGGATGTGTGGGGGAAAATCTGTGGAAGTGTTTGCAAACGTTGTTGGGGTATGACATAGGCCAGCTTCTTTTCACTTGCTGATGGCCTCATTGAACCTTTGTGTTAGTTTTAGTTTTAGTTTTTTTTTTTCTCATTTTTCATTTTTGTGAAACACATATCAAAATCATCAAAACAAATTTCAGCTCTTACAGTCACAATTATTTCAAGGCAGACAGAATTAAACCATGTCAAAGAATCAGAACGTGAGCGATTTTGATATATGAAAAACAACCATAAAGTGTACAGGTTTAATGAACATAGGATTTGGGGAGCAGCGCGTACTGTGTACTCTTGTTTCGACGACGAATGAATAATCAAAGCTCCCAGTTGTTCATCAAGAATCATTTCATTTCTGCAGATGCTTGGACATCGGACATGATGTTTATTTTTTTTGAGCAGCATTTGCGATTTGTTTTCCTGTCATGTCTTGCACCCTTGCTTTTCACCAATACCGATTCCCATATAGCATGAAAACAACGCATTTAGCTTCGTTGCATGCTATGTTTCCTTCATGCTTTGATTTTGCAACCTTAACTATTGCCGGTCCTTCCTTTGTAGGGTGGGTGCTATTGCTGAACACTTCTTTTAAATGTACGTTCTTCAATCGCAATCGCTAAGAACGGGAAGGAACTCTCCCATAGTGAGCTCCGCTCGAACTTAACTGGAACAATGATCCATGAACCGCAGTTCGAACGCAAACCGAACAGTTCAACCCCCCCCGGCACACTCTGAACTCTCCTCTAAGTCCGGCGCGTATCCTCCCAATCAACTTGCATGACACAATGGACCTAGAAGTTTTATTGAAAAGATGTTTGCGGTCTTTGTTTGGCTTCCCTTTGCCCATGATAGGCAATTTGCGTGATTGATGACATGCGGGTTTGGCATGTCATGGAGAGCCATTCGACATGCTACTGTGGAAGACACGAATCCTAGAGCAGATTAAATGTTTGAAAGATTCAGCCATGAATGAGTCAGCCAATCATCAAATCCCGTTTCTTTGCAACATATCACAACGATCTGGTAATTTTCAAATTGTTTCAAAGCTGTTGATGCATGTAAATGTCTCCATAATAGTTGGTTGATACCCCCAGTATAAGTCATCCAGCACTGGCTTCCCAACTAGTCATGCAGTGATGGGCACCTGCCCTGGTACAGGAGACCAAGAAGCAGACGCTGCGCCTTGACGCTGTACACGAGTCATTCGATGAGTCAATGAGCTTGCCCACCATCGCCATGACGCCACCAGAAAACGCATGAACTCATCTGCTTCAAAGATCATGATTGTAAGGCTCGCAATGGTTCAGTTTTGCGAAATGTGTACCGAGAGCCCTTTTGAAGATGTTTGAGTCCTGGGCAGGACTTTGCCAAGAACCTGTCCCCATCGGAGGCCATGGGAGGCAAGGCGTTTGAGATCAATGGACAAGTGAGGCTGAACATAAGTAAATTCATGGTGTCTCATGATAAAAGGCAGCATGTCCTGTTTCTTTTCACTTGCTCTGAACCTCGTGCTCAAACCGGGTCAGCCAGTTGGCTTCAGTTCTCTGTCAAGGTAGACTCGGTCGGTGGCGGTGAATCGCATCATGGCCTTGCGCCTGCGTATCTTTGTGGCATTCTTGGTGTGCTGCGCTTTGACTGGGGCTGGGGTTGGGCTCTTGGAAGCTTTCCCTGTGGCCGCAGCAGCTGTTCTCATCACCTGCAATGCTTTGGTGGGTCTCGTGATGTTCTTGGTCCTCTTTCGGAAGGAGATGCCATCTCTCGAATCATCCCAGTCACCAGAAGCTCACCTTCATTGGAATCCTGAGATCCCGCGGCGTGGCATGGGGGATCTCATTCGGAGTGTGAACCACATTGCCATCATTGTCTCGGACGTGGGGCGTTCCTTGGCCTTCTACACAGAGATCATCGGCTTCCAGCAAATCCAGCGGCCCAACTTTGATCGACATGGTGCATGGCTCACCATGGGCAATTTGGAACTGCACTTGATCAAAGGAGTTCCCAATGCTCCATCTGGCCGTGATTTGATCGTTTCTCACATTGCCCTGGACACCAATGAGCCACACAAGGTCTTGGAGAAGTTGTTGGAGTACGAGGTGCCGTTTCGGCAAAACATTTCAGTTCCTGATCCTCAGAAGGCCAGAGAGAACTTGGTGGAAGCTTTCGAGAACAGCGAAGGGAAGATCACACAGTATTTTGTGCGTGACCCTGATGGCTACTACTTGGAGCTTTGCAACTGCGATATCCTCACGGCCTTTTGCCTCTTCAAGGAGAATGCCAAAGAGAAGAAGCCAGGTTACGTCCCGAAGTACAAGAAACTCATGGATGCCATGCTCAGCACATACAATGAGTCTGGGCAGGCGAAGGCTTCTCCATTCCGCTTTCCCCAGCTCTTGAAGACCACTGTCCTCATTCACCGCCTTGTTCGCAAGGCACGGGGAGAGCCGAAGAAACCTTTTCAGGAGCGGGTGGAGAAAGCACTCGAGGGAGTGGAAGAAGCAGCAGTGCCGGATGGTCAGCTGCTGGAAAAGTTTATGGGCCGCCAAAGGACCTACTGCGACATTTGCCAAGGATTCTCAGAAGAGGACTTAGCATCGGCTCTTTGCAAGAGTGGCAACTACGCCCCTACAGCTTTGCTTCTGTTGGCGGCCTGCCGCCAAGATGTCCGAGTCTTCTTTCCCCCTCAATACCTCTTGAGCGAGGGCGGAAGGATCAAGCAGCAAGTCATGGCAGTGTCAGCACCCACAGAAAGGAAGTTCGGTGCATTCAGCATGTTTGCTTCAAAGCCTTTCGAAGATGCTGACCGCTCCGCAGGCCGTGGGAGCACACGATTGAGTAGTCCAGCCCTGGGATGTCAGCCCTGGGAGCACACGATTGAGTTGTGTGTCAGCGTCTGGCAACAGGAATCGAGTGTGTGTCCAGCAGCGCAAGTTTTCTGAGCCGCATTTCCGGCACTCAGCAGTCTTCAACCCATGATGAGGAGAAACCCAAAGAACGCCGCAAGAGCGGCCTGATGCTGGCTTTGGCCTTTGACGACGATGCCAAGATGCAGAGCTACCTCAGAAGGAGCTCGAGCTTTGCTTGTCGTGAAGCTCAGGTATCAGAGCCGGAACAGGAAGAGATTTGTGTGTGACGGAGTCAAGTCGTGAGTCCAGTCAGTCAGTAGTGGAATGGAAAAACTGGTTACAGGGAAAGGAAACTGTAGAGGCTGAAAAGGCTGACGACTCTGTCGTATCTTGTGTCTTACTTTGTTTGCCTCGGTTGAGCTTTTAGGGCAGGCGGCAACAGCACTAATAATCATTAATCATTTTTTTGCAAAAGTGCTGGCATTCAGTTTTTTTCCCCGCAAGCTGACTGCCTAATACCATATTTATAATTCTTTCTGAATACCTCGCATCACAAATACATATGCGAACCCCTCCCGAGCAGCCTCAGTGGCAGCCGGGTATACCTCTTCGCTGTCCTTCGTCCAGAAAGATCTTATGCCGCTCGGGCCGTTCGACTGGTTTCCAAGAGTTTTGTTTGAGTCTCAAAGGGCTCTGCTCTTACCTAGAAGTCCTCAGAGAGAGCGAACTGCTGTGGACACAGAACTCTGATGCACTTTGCATGTGTGTCGGAAAAATCTGTGAGCGATTCAATCCCTGGACGTGCAGGTGCGGCGGATTCCAATGTCGTCCTTGGCTCAGTTTGCAAGTGGGATGCGCCAGTTGAACTGTGGGAGCAGTTCCAGATTCAGAATCCACCTGGCACGGATGTGGGTCAAAACCAACAGGACTAAGACTGAATCGATGGACATCAACACCATGTTGGTTTACTTTTGACATTCGGACGAGTACTTGACCCACCACCAGCCCCATCTCTTTAAGAGTTTCCCACGTTTCCTTGGCACCCGGAGGGGCGTTTTTTTCCCCGCTCGCTGAGGTCCGGACCCGGGTGAGTTCAAAAGTTTGAACCCGGCACCCTTTCGGGTGGCGAAGGTGGGCCACATGCAGGGTCGATGGGTCAGAAGAACGCTTGGCAAGGCATATGAGATCAATGGACAAGTGAGGTTGCCTCAACAAAAGTAAACTCATGGTAAAAGGGATGTGTGGGGGAAAATCTGTGGGAGTGTTCTCAAACGTTGTTGGGGTATGACATAGGCCAGCTTCTTTTCACTTGCTGATGGCCTCATTGAACCTTTGTGTTAGTTTTTGTTTTAGTTTTTTTTTCTCATTTTTCATTTTTGTGAAACACATCAAAATCATCAAAACAAATTTCAGCTCTTACAGTCACAATTATTTCAAGGCAGACAGAATTAAACCATGTCAAAGAATCAGAACGTGAGCGATTTTGATATATGAAAAACAACCATAAAGTGTACAGGTTTAATGAACATAGGATTTGGGGAGCAGCGCGTACTGTGTACTATTGTTTCGACGACGAATGAATAATCAAAGCTCCCAGTTGTTCATCAAGAATCATTTTATTTCTGCAGATGCTTGGACATCGGACATGATGTTTATTTTTTTTGAGCAGCATTTGCGATTTGTTTTCCTGTCATGTCTTGCAGGCTTGCTTTTCACCAATACCGATTCCTATATAGCATGAAAGCAACGCATTTAGCTTCGTTGCATGCTATGTTTCCTTCATGCTTTGATTTTGCAACCTTAACTATTGCCGGTCCTTCCTTGGTAGGGGGGGTGCTATTGCTGAACACTTCTTTTAAATGTACGTTCTTTAATCGCAATCGCTAAGAACGGGAAGGAACTCTCCCATAGTGAGCTCCGCTCGAACTTAACTGGAACAATGATCCGTGAACCGCAGTTCGAACGCAAACCGAACAGTTCAACCCCCCCGGGCACACTCTGAACTCTCCTCTAAGTCCGGCGCGTATCCTCCCAATCAACTTGCATGACACAATGGACCTAGAAGTTTTATTGAAAAGATGTTTGCGGTCTTTGTTTGGCTTCCCTTTGCCCATGATAGGCAATTTGCGTGATTGATGACATGCGGGTTTGGCATGTCATGGAGAGCCATTCGACATGCTACTGTGGAAGACACGAATCCTAGAGCAGATTAAATGTTTGAAAGATTCAGCCATGAATGAGTCAGCCAATCGTCAAATCCCGTTTCTTTGCAACATATCACAACGATCTGGTAATTTTCAAATTGTTTCAAAGCTGTTGATGCATGTAAATGTCCCCATAATAGTTGGTTGATACCCCCAGTATAAGTCATCCAGCACTGGCTTCCCAACTAGTCATGCAGTGATGGGCACCTGCCCTGGTACAGGAGACCAAGAAGCAGACGCTGCGCCTTGACGCTGTACACGAGTCATTCGATGAGTCAATGAGCTTGCCCACCATCGCCATGACGCCACCAGAAAACGCATGAACTCATCTGCTTCAAAGATCATGATTGTAAGGCTCGCAATGGTTCAGTTTTGCGAAATGTGTACCGAGAGCCCTTTTGAAGATGTTTGAGTCCTGGGCAGGACTTTGCCAAGAACCTGTCCCCATCGGAGGCCATGGGAGGCAAGGTGTTTGAGATCAATGGACAAGTGAGGCTGAACATAAGTAAATTCATGGTGTCTCATGATAAAAGGCAGCATGTCCTGTTTCTTTTCACTTGCTCTGAACCTCGTGCTCAAACCGGGTCAGCCAGTTGGCTTCAGTTCTCTGTCAAGGTAGACTCGGTCGGTGGCGGTGAATCGCATCATGGCCTTGCGCCTGCGTATCTTTGTGGCATTCTTGGTGTGCTGCGCTTTGACTGGGGCTGGGGTTGGGCTCTTGGAAGCTTTCCCTGTGGCCGCAGCAGCTGTTCTCATCACCTGCAATGCTTTGGTGGGCCTCGTGATGTTCTTGGTCCTCTTTCGGAAGGAGATGCCATCTCTCGAATCATCCCAGTCACCAGAAGCTCACCTTCATTGGAATCCTGAGATCCCGCGGCGTGGCATGGGGGATCTCATTCGGAGTGTGAACCACATTGCCATCATTGTCTCGGACGTGGGGCGTTCCTTGGCCTTCTACACAGAGATCATTGGCTTCCAGCAAATCCAGCGGCCCAACTTTGATCGACATGGTGCATGGCTCACCATGGGCAATTTGGAACTGCACTTGATCAAAGGAGTTCCCAATGCTCCATCTGGCCGTGATTTGATCGTTTCTCACATTGCCCTGGACACCAATGAGCCACACAAGGTCTTGGAGAAGTTGTTGGAGTACGAGGTGCCGTTTCGGCAAAACATTTCAGTGCCTGATCCTCAGAAGGCCAGAGAGAACTTGGTGGAAGCTTTCGAGAACAGTGAAGGGAAGATCACACAGTATTTTGTGCGTGACCCTGATGGCTACTACTTGGAGCTTTGCAACTGCGATATCCTCACGGCCTTTTGCCTCTTCAAGGAGAATGCCAAAGAGAAGAAGCCAGGTTACGTCCCGAAGTACAAGAAACTCATGGATGCCATGCTCAGCACATACAATGAGTCTGGGCAGGCGAAGGCTTCTCCATTCCGCTTTCCCCAGCTCTTGAAGACCACTGTCCTCATTCACCGCCTTGTTCGCAAGGCACGGGGAGAGCTGAAGAAACCTTTTCAGGAGCGGGTGGAGAAAGCACTCGAGGGAGTGGAAGAAGCAGCAGTGCCGGATGGTCAGCTGCTGGAAAAGTTTATGGGCCGCCAAAGGACCTACTGCGACATTTGCCAAGGATTCTCAGAAGAGGACTTAGCATCGGCTCTTTGCAAGAGTGGCAACTACGCCCCTACAGCTTTGCTTCTGTTGGCGGCCTGCCGCCAAGATGTCCGAGTCTTCTTTCCCCCTCAATACCTCTTGAGCGAGGGTGGAAGGGTCAAGCAGCAAGTCATGGCAGTGTCAGCACCCACAAGCAAGCGCTTCGGTTCAAAAAGCACGTATGCTTCAAAGCCTTTCGAAGATGCTGACGGCTCCGCACACCGTGGGAGCACACGATTGAGTATGTCCAGCCCTGGGATGTCCAGCCCTGGGAGCACACGATTGAGTGTGTCCAGCCGTGGCACAGAATCGAGTGTGTCCAGCAGCGCAAGCTTTATGAGCCGCATTTTCGGCACTCACCAGTCTTCAAGCCATGATGTGGAGAAGCCCAAAGATCGCCGCAAGAGCGGCCTGATGGTGGCTTTGGCCTTTGACGACGATGCCAACATGCAGAGCTACCTGAGAAAGAGCTACAGCTTTGCCCGTCGTCAAGCTCAAGTATCAGAGGTGGAGGAGGAAGAGATTTGTGTGTGATAGAGTCAAGTCAGGGAGTCAAGTCAGTCAGTCAGTCAGTGGAAAACTGTAGCAGGAAAACTGTAGCAGGCTGACGACAGGCTGACGACTCTGTTTTATCTTGTCTTACTTGCTTTGCCTCTGTTGAGCTTTTTCGGGCAACAGCACTAATTAATCATTAATCATTTTTTTGCAAGTGCTGGCATTCAGTTTTTTTCCCCGCAAGCTGACTGCCTGATTTCGTATGAACACCTCGCATCAGAAACACATATGCGAACCCCTCCCGAGCAGCCGGGCATATACTCAGAGCCACTTCGCTGTTCTTTGTCCAAAAAGGTCTTATGCCGCTCGAACTTTTTCCAAGAGTTTAAAGTTTAGTTTGAGTCTCAAAGGGCTCTGCTCTTACCTAGAAGTCCTCAGAGAGAGAGAGAGAGAGCGAATTGCTGTGGACACAGAACTCTGATGCACTTTGCATGCGTGTCCTGAAAATCTGTGAGCGATTCAATCCCTCGACGTGCAGGTGTGGCGGATTCGAATGTCGTCCTTGGCTCAGTTTGCAAATGGGATGCGCGCGTTGAACTGTGGGAAGAATTCCAGATTCAGAATCCACCTGGCACGGATGTGGGTCAAAACCAACAGGACTAAGACTGAATCGATGGACATCAACACCATGTTGGTTTACTTTTGACATTCGGACGAGTACTTGACCCACCACCACCCCCATCTCTTTAAGAGTTTCCCACGTTTCCTTGGCACCCGGAGGAGCGTTTCTTTGTCCTGCTCGCTGAGGTCTGGACCCGTGTGAGTTCGACAATTCGAACCTGGCACCCTTTTGGGTGGCGAAGGTGGGCCACATGCAGGGTCGATGGGTCAGAAGAACGCTTGGCAAGGCATATGAGATCAATGGACAAGTGAGGTTGCCTCAACAAAAGTAAACTCATGGTAAAAGGGATGTGTGGGGGAAAATCTGTGGAAGTGTTTGCAAACGTTGTTGGGGTATGACATAGGCCAGCTTCTTTTCACTTGCTGATGGCCTCATTGAACCTTTGTGTTAGTTTTTGTTTTAGTTTTTTTTTCTCATTTTTCATTTTTGTGAAACACATCAAAATCATCAAAACAAATTTCAGCTCTTACAGTCACAATTATTTCAAGGCAGACAGAATTAAACCATGTCAAAGAATCAGAACGTGAGCGATTTTGATATATGAAAAACAACCATAAAGTGTACAGGTTTAATGAACATAGGATTTGGGGAGCAGCGCGTACTGTGTACTCTTGTTTCGACGACGAATGAATAATCAAAGCTCCCAGTTGTTCATCAAGAATCATTTCATTTCTGCAGATGCTTGGACATCGGACATGATGTTTATTTTTTTTGAGCAGCATTTGCGATTTGTTTTCCTGTCATGTCTTGCACCCTTGCTTTTCACCAATACCGATTCCCATATAGCATGAAAACAACGCATTTAGCTTCGTTGCATGCTATGTTTCCTTCATGCTTTGATTTTGCAACCTTAACTATTGCCGGTCCTTCCTTTGTAGGGTGGGTGCTATTGCTGAACACTTCTTTTAAATGTACGTTCTTTAATCGCAATCGCTAAGAACGGGAAGGAACTCTCCCATAGTGAGCTCCGCTCGAACTTAACTGGAACAATGATCCATGAACCGCAGTTCGAACGCAAACCGAACAGTTCAACCCCCCCGGGCACACTCTGAACTCTCCTCTAAGTCCGGCGCGTATCCTCCCAATCAACTTGCATGACACAATGGACCTAGAAGTTTTATTGAAAAGATGTTTGCGGTCTTTCTTTGGCTTCCCTTTGCCCATGATAGGCAATTTGCGTGATTGATGACATGGGGTTTGGCATGTCATGGAGAGCCATTCGACATGCTACTGTGGAAGACACGAATCCTAGAGCAGATTAAATGTTTGAAAGATTCAGCCATGAATGAGTCAGCCAATCATCAAATCCCGTTTCTTTGCAACATATCACAACGATCTGGTAATTTTCAAATTGTTTCAAAGCTGTTGATGCATGTAAATATCCCCATAATAGTTGGTTGATACCCCCATTATAAGTCATCCAGCACTGGCTTCCCAACTAGTCATGCAGTGATGGGCACCTGCCCTGGTACAGGAGACCAAGAAGCAGACGCTGCGCCTTGAGGGTCTACACGAGTCATTCCATGAGTCAATGAGCTTGTTGGCTGGACAAGGACCCCCACCATCGCCATGACGCCACCAGAAAACGCATGAACTCATCTGCTTCAAAGATCATGATTGTAAGGCTCGCAATGGTTCAGTTTTGCGACATGTGTTCCGAGAGCCCCTTTGAAGATGTTTAAGTCCTGGGCAGGACTTTGCCAAGAACCTGTCCCCATCGGAGGCCATGGGAGGCAAGGCGTTTGAGATCAATGGACAATTGAGGCTGAACATAAGTAAATTCATGGTATCTCATGATAAAAGGCAGCATGTCCTGTTTCTTTTCACTTGCTCTGAACCTCGGGCTCAAACCGGGTCAGCCAGTTGGCTTCAGTTCTCTGTCAAGGTAGACTCGGTCGGTGGCGGTGAATCGCATCATGGCCTTGCGCCTGCGTATCTTTGTGGCATTCTTGGTGTGCTGCGCTTTGACTGGGGCTGGGGTTGGGCTCTTGGAAGCCTTTCCCGTGGCCTCAGCAGCTGTTCTCATCACCTGCAATGCTTTGGTGGGCCTCGTGATGTTCTTGGTCCTCTTTCGGAAGGACATGCCATCTCTCGAATCATCCCAGTCACCAGAAGCTCACCTTCATTGGAATCCTGAGATCCCGCGGCGTGGCATGGGGGATCTCATTCGGAGTGTGAACCACATTGCCATCATTGTCTCGGACGTGGGGCGTTCCTTGGCCTTCTACACCGAGATCATTGGCTTCCAGCAAATCCAGCGGCCCAACTTTGATCGACATGGTGCATGGCTCACCATGGGCAATTTGGAACTGCACTTGATCAAAGGAGTTCCCAATGCTCCATCTGGCCGTGATTTGATCGTTTCTCACATTGCATTGGACACCAATGAGCCACACAAGGTCTTGGAGAAGTTGTTGGAGTACGAGGTGCCGTTTCGGCAAAACATTTCAGTTCCTGATCCTCAGAAGGCCAGAGAGAACTTGGTGGAAGCTTTCGAGAACAGTGAAGGGAAGATCACACAGTATTTTGTGCGTGACCCTGATGGCTACTACTTGGAGCTTTGCAACTGCGATATCCTCACGGCCTTTTGCCTCTTCAAGGAGAATGCCAAAGAGAAGAAGCCAGGTTACGTCCCGAAGTACAAGAAACTCATGGATGCCATGCTCAGCACATACAATGAGTCTGGGCAGGCGAAGGCTTCTCCATTCCGCTTTCCCCAGCTCTTGAAGACCACTGTCCTTATTCACCGCCTTGTTCGCAAGGCACGGGGAGAGTTGAAGAAACCTTTTCAGGAGCGGGTGGAGAAAGCACTCGAGGGAGTGGAAGAAGCAGCAGTGCCGGATGGTCAGCTGCTGGAAAAGTTTATGGGCCGCCAAAGGACCTACTGCGACATTTGCCAAGGATTCTCAGAAGAGGACTTAGCATCGGCTCTTTGCAAGAGTGGCAACTACGCCCCTACAGCTTTGCTTCTGTTGGCGGCCTGCCGCCAAGATGTCCGAGTCTTCTTTCCCCCTCAATACCTCTTGAGCGAGGGTGGAAGGGTCAAGCAGCAAGTCATGGCAGTGTCAGCACCCACAAGCAAGCGCTTCGGTTCAAAAAGCACGTATGCTTCAAAGCCTTTCGAAGATGCTGACGGCTCCGCACACCGTGGGAGCACACGATTGAGTATGTCCAGCCCTGGGATGTCCAGCCCTGGGAGCACACGATTGAGTGTGTCCAGCCGTGGCACAGAATCGAGTGTGTCCAGCAGCGCAAGCTTTATGAGCCGCATTTTCGGCACCAGTCTTCAAGCCATGATGTGGAGAAGCCCAAAGATCGCCGCAAGAGCGGCCTGATGGTGGCTTTGGCCTTTGACGACGATGCCAACATGCAGAGCTACCTGAGAAAGAGCTACAGCTTTGCCCGTCGTCAAGCTCAAGTATCAGAGGTGGAGGAGGAAGAGATTTGTGTGTGATGGAGTCAAGTCAGGGAGTCAAGTCAGTCAGTCAGTGGAAAACTGTAGCAGGAAAACTGTAGCAGGCTGACGACAGGCTGACGACTCTGTCTTATCTTGTCTTACTTGCTTTGCCTCTGTTGAGCTTTTTCGGGCAACAGCACTAATTAATCATTTTTTTGCAAGTGCTGGCATTCAGCTTTTTTCCCCGCAAGCTGACTGCCTGATTTCGTATGAACACCTCGCATCAGAAATACATATGCGAACCCCTCCCGAGCAGCCGGGCATATACTCAGAGCCACTTCGCTGTTCTTTGTCAAAAAAGATCTTATGCCGCTCGACCTTTTTCCAAGAGTTTAAAGTTTAGTTTGAGTCTCAAAGGGCTCTGCTCTTACCTAGAAGTGCTCAGAGAGAGCAAATTGCTGTGGACACAGAACTCTGATGCACTTTGTATGTGTGTCGGGAAAATCGGTGAGCGATTCAATCCCTGGACGTGCAGGTGTGGTGGATTGGAATGTCGTCCTTGGCTCAGTTTGCAAGTGGGATGCGCCAGTTGAACTGTGGGAGCAGTTCCAGATTCAGAATTCACCTGGCACAGATGTGGGTCAAAACCAACAGGACTAAGACTGAATCGATGGACATCAACACCATGTTGTTTACTTTTGACATTCGGACGAGTACTTGACCCACCATCAACCCCATCTCTTTAAGAGTTTCCCACGTTTCCCGGAGGGGCTTTTTTTTTTCCCCGCGCGCTGAGGTCCGGACACTGCTGAGTTGCAAAGTTCGAACCTGGCACCCTTTCGGGTGGCGAAGGTGGGCCACATGCAGGGTCGATGGGTCAGAAGAACGCTTGGCAAGGCATATGAGATCAATGAACAAGTGAGGTTGCCTCAACAAAAGTAAACTCATGGTAAAAGGGATGCGTGGGGGAAAATCTGTGGAAGTGTTTGCAAACGTTGTTGGGCTATGACATAGACCAGCTTCTTCTATTTCTGATGGCCTCATTCAACCTTGCACATTGCCCTGGTCTGCAGCCAATTTGTTGGCTTTATTAGTCCTCTCAAGGTGCACTTGGGCGAATCGCATCATGGCTCTGCGCATGGCATTCTTGGTGTGTTGCGCTTTGACCGGGGCAGGAGTTAAGCTCTTGCAAGCTCCCGTGAGTGCAGCAACTGTGCTGATCACCAGCAATGCTTTGGTGGGCCTCGTGATGTTGTTGGTCTTTTTCTGGAAGGAGATGCCATCTCTCCAATCATCCCAGTCACCAGAAGCTCACCTTCATTGGAATCCTGAGATCCCGCGGCGTGGCATGGGGGATCTCATTCGGAGTGTGAGCCACATTGCCATCGTTGTCTCGGACGTCGGGCGTTCCTTGGCCTTCTACACAGAGATCATTGGCTTCCAGCAAATCCAGCGGCCCAACTTTGATGAACATGGTGCATGGCTCACCATGGGCAATTTGGAACTGCACTTGATCAAAGGAGTTCCCAATGCTCCATCTGGCCGTGATTTGATCCCTCAAATCGCCCTGGACACCAATGAGCCACAGAAGGTCTTGGAGAAGTTGCTGGAGTACGAGGTGCCGTTTCGGCAAAACATTTCAGTGCCTGATCCTCAGAAGGCCAGAGAGAACTTGGTGGAAGCTTTTGAGAACAATGAAGGGAAGATCATTGTGCGTGACCCTGATGGCTACTACTTGGAGCTTTGCAACTGCGATATCCTCACGGCCTTTTGCCTCTTCAAGGAGAATGCCAAGGAGAAGAAGCCATGCTACGTCCCGAAGTACAAGAAACTCATGGATGCCATGCTCAGCACATGAGAGGCCCAAAGATCGCCGCAAGAGCATCCTGCGAAGTAGGCACAGCCCCGTGACAAAAATCTAGCAGCTTTTCCCTGTCGTCAAAGTGGGGCATGTACTCCAAGACATGGCTTTGCCAGCTTTCGCTGCTCATCCTTTTCACAACTCTGTTTGGCCTGGAGTACATCCAATGCAGTGTACTGTCCATAGCCATACCCATTGTTACTTTTTCGGTCGGTCAAATGTGCCATTTACTCCCATTGGACATGCGTTGTCCATGGAGAGATATTTGGCAAGTGACATCCTGCAAAAGATCTTATGCCGACTGTTTTCTCAGAGTCTTGTTGCTCTGAGCTGGAAGTTTCATGTGTCCCAGGAGGCCTCAGAGAGAGCGAATTGCTGTGGACACAGAAATCTGATGCACTTTGTATGTGTGTCGGGAAAATCTGTGAGCGATTCAATCCCTGGACGTGCAGGTGTGGTGGATTGGAATGTCGTCCTTGGCTCAGTTTGCAAGTGGGATGCGCCAGTTGAACTGTGGGAGCAGTTCCAGATTCAGAATTCACCTGGCACAGATGTGGGTCAAAACCAACAGGACTAAGACTGAATCGATGGACATCAACACCATGGCATGTTGTTTTACTTTTGACATTCGGACGAGTACTCGACCCACCATCAACCCCATCTCTTTAAGAGTTTCCCACGTTTCCCGGAGGGGCTTTTTTTTTCCCGCGCGCTGAGGTCCGGACACTGAACCTGGCACCCTTTCGGGTGGCGAAGGTGGGCCACATGCAGGGTCGATGGGTCAGAAGAACGCTTGGCAAGGCATATGAGATCAATGAACAAGTGAGGTTGCCTCAACAAAAGTAAACTCATGGTAAAAGGGATGTCTGGGGGAAAATCTGTGGAAGTGTTTGCAAACGTTGTTGGGGTATGACATAGGCCAGCTTCTTCTAACTTGCTGATGGCCTCATTCAACCTTGCACATTGCCCTGGTCTGCAGCCAATTTGTTGGCTTTATTAGTCCTCTCAAGGTGCACTTGGGCGAATCGCATCATGGCTCTGCGCATGGCATTCTTGGTGTGTTGCGCTTTGACCGGGGCAGGAGTTAAGCTCTTGCAAGCTCCCGTGAGTGCAGCAACTGTGCTGATCACCAGCAATGCTTTGATGGGCCTCGTGATGTTGTTGGTCTTTTTCTGGAAGGAGATGCCATCTCTCCAATCATCCCAGTCACCAGAAGCTCACCTTCATTGGAATCCTGAGATCCCGCGGCGTGGCATGGGGGATCTCATTCGGAGTGTGAGCCACATTGCCATCGTTGTCTCGGACGTGGGGCGTTCCTTGGCCTTCTACACAGAGATCATTGGCTTCCAGCAAATCCAGCGGCCCAACTTTGATGAACATGGTGCATGGCTCACCATGGGCAATGTGAAACTGCACTTGATCAAAGGAGTTCCCAATGCTCCATCTGGCCGTGATTTGATCCCTCAAATCGCCCTGGACACCAATGAGCCACAGAAGGTCTTGGAGAAGTTGCTGGAGTACGAGGTGCCGTTTCGGCAAAACATTTCAGTGCCTGATCCTCAGAAGGCCAGAGAGAACTTGGTGGAAGCTTTTGAGAACAATGAAGGGAAGATTATTGTGCGTGACCCTGATGGCTACTACTTGGAGCTTTGCAACTGCGACATCCCCACGGCTTTTTGCTTCAAGGAGAATGCCAAGGGAAGAAGCCATGCTACGTCCCGAAGTACAAGAAACTCATGGATGCCATGCTCAGCACATGAGAGGCCCAAAGATCGCCGCAAGAGCAGCCTGCTGGCTTTGAGAGCTTCCTGCGAAGTAGGCACAGCTTTCCCTGTCGTCAAAGTGGGGCATGAGCTGCTCATCCTTTTCACAACTCTGTTTGGCCTGGAGTACATCCAATGCAGTGTACTGTCCATAGCCATACCCATTGTTACTTTTTCGGTCGGTCAAATGTGCCATTTATTGGACATGCGTTGTCCATGGAGAGATATTTGGCAAGTGACATCCTGCAAAAGATCTTATGCCGACTGTTTTCTCAGAGTCTTGTTGCTCTGAGCTGGAAGTTTCATGTGTCCCAGGAGGCCTCAGAGAGAGCGAATTGCTGTAGACACAGAAATCTGATGCACTTTGCACGCGTGTCCTGAAAATCTGTGAGCGATTCAATCCCTGGACATGCAGGTGCGGCGGATTGGAATGTCGTCCTTGGCTCAGTTTGCAAGTGGGATGCGCCAGTTGAACTGTGGGAGCAGTTCCAGATTCAGAATTCACCTGGCACAGATGTGGGCCAAAACCAACAGGACTAAGACTGAATCGATGGACATCAGAGGGGCGTTTTTTTTCCCCGCGCGCTGAGGTCCGGACACTGCTTAGTTGCAAAGTTCGAACCTGGCACCCTTTCGGGTGGCGAAGGTGGGCCACATGCAGGGTCGATGGGTCAGAAGAACGCTTGGCAAGGCATATGAGATCAATGAACAAGTGAGGTTGCCTCAACAAAAGTAAACTCATGGTAAAAGGGATGTGTGGGGGAAAATCTGTGGAAGTGTTTGCAAACGTTGTTGGGGTATGACATAGACCAGCTTCTTCTAACTTGCTGATGGCCTCATTCAACCTTGCACATTGCCCTGGTCTGCAGCCAATTTGTTGGCTTTATTAGTCCTCTCAAGGTGCACTTGGGCGAATCGCATCATGGCTCTGCGCATGGCATTCTTGGTGTGTTGCGCTTTGACCGGGGCAGGAGTTAAGCTCTTGCAAGCTCCCGTGGGCGCAGCCGCCGTGCTGATCACCAGCAATGCTTTGATGGGCCTCGTGATGTTGTTGGTCTTTTTCTGGAAGGAGATGCCATCTCTCCAATCATCCCAGTCACCAGAAGCTCACCTTCATTGGAATCCTGAGATCCCGCGGCGTGGCATGGGGGATCTCATTCGGAGTGTGAGCCACATTGCCATCGTTGTCTCGGACGTGGGGCGTTCCTTGGCCTTCTACACAGAGATCATTGGCTTCCAGCAAATCCAGCGGCCCAACTTTGATGAACATGGTGCATGGCTCACCATGGGCAATGTGAAACTGCACTTGATCAAAGGAGTTCCCAATGCTCCATCTGGCCGTGATTTGATCGTCCCTCAAATCGCCCTGGACACCAATGAGCCACAGAAGGTCTTGGAGAAGTTGCTGGAGTACGAGGTGCCGTTTCGGCAAAACATTTCAGTGCCTGATCCTCAGAAGGCCAGAGAGAACTTGGTGGAAGCTTTTGAGAACAATGAAGGGAAGATCATTGTGCGTGACCCTGATGGCTACTACTTGGAGCTTTGCAACTGCGATATCCTCACGGCCTTTTGCCTCTTCAAGGAGAATGCCAAGGAGAAGAAGCCATGCTACGTCCCGAAGTACAAGAAACTCATGGATGCCATGCTCAGCACATGAGAGGCCCAAAGATCGCCGCAAGAGCATCCTGCGAAGTAGGCACAGCCCCGTGACAAAAATCTAGCAGCTTTTCCCTGTCGTCAAAGTGGGGCATGTACTCCAAGACATGGCTTTGCCAGCTTTCGCTGCTCATCCTTTTCACAACTCTGTTTGGCCTGGAGTACATTCAATGCAGTGTACTGTCCATAGCCATACCCATTGTTACTTTTTTGGTCGGTCAAATGTGCCATTTACTCCCATTGGACATGCGTTGTCCATGGAGAGATATTTGGCAAGTGACATCCTGCAAAAGATCTTATGCCGACTGTTTTCTCAGAGTCTTGTTGCTCTGAGCTGGAAGTTTCATGTGTCCCAGGAGGCCTCAGAGAGAGCGAATTGCTGTGGACACAGAAATCTGATGCACTTTGTATGTGTGTCGGGAAAATCTGTGAGCGATTCAATCCCTGGACGTGCAGGTGTGGTGGATTGGAATGTCGTCCTTGGCTCAGTTTGCAAGTGGGATGCGCCAGTTGAACTGTGGGAGCAGTTCCAGATTCAGAATTCACCTGGCACAGATGTGGGTCAAAACCAACAGGACTAAGACTGAATCGATGGACATCAACACCATGGCATGTTGTTTTACTTTTGACATTCGGACGAGTACTCGACCCACCATCAACCCCATCTCTTTAAGAGTTTCCCACGTTTCCCGGAGGGGCTTTTTTTTTCCCGCGCGCTGAGGTCCGGACACTGAACCTGGCACCCTTTCGGGTGGCGAAGGTGGGCCACATGCAGGGTCGATGGGTCAGAAGAACGCTTGGCAAGGCATATGAGATCAATGAACAAGTGAGGTTGCCTCAACAAAAGTAAACTCATGGTAAAAGGGATGTCTGGGGGAAAATCTGTGGAAGTGTTTGCAAACGTTGTTGGGGTATGACATAGGCCAGCTTCTTCTAACTTGCTGATGGCCTCATTCAACCTTGCACATTGCCCTGGTCTGCAGCCAATTTGTTGGCTTTATTAGTCCTCTCAAGGTGCACTTGGGCGAATCGCATCATGGCTCTGCGCATGGCATTCTTGGTGTGTTGCGCTTTGACCGGGGCAGGAGTTAAGCTCTTGCAAGCTCCCGTGAGTGCAGCAACTGTGCTGATCACCAGCAATGCTTTGATGGGCCTCGTGATGTTGTTGGTCTTTTTCTGGAAGGAGATGCCATCTCTCCAATCATCCCAGTCACCAGAAGCTCACCTTCATTGGAATCCTGAGATCCCGCGGCGTGGCATGGGGGATCTCATTCGGAGTGTGAGCCACATTGCCATCGTTGTCTCGGACGTGGGGCGTTCCTTGGCCTTCTACACAGAGATCATCGGCTTCCAGCAAATCCAGCGGCCCAACTTTGATGAACATGGTGCATGGCTCACCATGGGCAATGTGAAACTGCACTTGATCAAAGGAGTTCCCAATGCTCCATCTGGCCGTGATTTGATCGTCCCTCAAATCGCCCTGGACACCAATGAGCCACAGAAGGTCTTGGAGAAGTTGCTGGAGTACGAGGTGCCGTTTCGGCAAAACATTTCAGTGCCTGATCCTCAGAAGGCCAGAGAGAACTTGGTGGAAGCTTTTGAGAACAATGAAGGGAAGATCATTGTGCGTGACCCTGATGGCTACTACTTGGAGCTTTGCAACTGCGACGTCCCCACGGCTTGCTTCAAGGAGAATGCCAAGGAGAAGAAGCCATGCTACGTCCCGAAGTACAAGAAACTCATGGATGCCATGCTCAGCACATGAGAGGCTCAAAGATCGCCGCAAGAGCAGCCTGCTGGCTTTGGCGTTTGATGCTAAGATGCAGAGCTTCCTGCGAAGTAGGCACAGCTTTCCTTGTCGTCAAAGTGGGGCATGTACTCCAAGACTCCAAGACATGGCTTTGCCAGCGTTCGCTGCTCATCCTTTTCACAACTCTTTTTGGCCTGGAGTACATCCAATGCAGTGTACTGTCCATAGCCATACCCATTGTTACTTTTTCGGTCGGTCAAATGTGCCATTTACTCCCATTGGACATGCGTTGTCCATGGAGAGATATTTGGCAAGTGACATCCTGCAAAAGATCTTATATAGCCGACTGTTTTCTCAGAGTCTTGTTGCTCTGAGCTGGAAGTTTCATGTGTCCCAGGAGGCCTCAGAGAGAGCGAATTGCTGTGGACACAGAACCCTGATGCACTTTGCATGTGTGTCGGGAAAATCTGTGAGCGATTCAATCCCTGGACATGCAGGTGCGGCGGATTGGAATGTCGTCCTTGGCTCAGTTTGCAAGTGGGATGCGCCAGTTGAACTGTGGGAGCAGTTCCAGATTCAGAATTCACCTGGCACAGATGTGGGTCAAAACCAACAGGACTAAGACTGAATCGATGGACATCAACACCATGGCATGTTGCCCTAGTCTTCCGCAACTATTAAAAAAACGTCTTATCGCAGCGGCCATTTTTTCCTGGTCAACGCCTATTTCCTAGTTTCATGGGACCTGTCTGATGCTCATCCACAAATCCCATGTATAATGATGTCAGATTTCGTTGGTGTTTGGGAGTCATTGTCATTGAAATCGTTCAGGTTTGGTGATGTGATGAATTTTAATGTCGAGGCAATGGATGCCGAAAACTAATGGTGAGGGCTTAGGAAAGCAATGGTGTATTTGATTATTAGACACCTCAGTCCTGAACTCCAACAGGAGCTTTTCTCAAGTTACCCGCATGCCTTTCTCAAGTTACCCGCATGTATTACCCTGGATAAGTTAGAAGGTTTGCTCTTCCCGCAAGAAATCTAGTGATCTCATGTGCTACTCAAATTGTACGAAATTCTTGCAGCCGAGGTGAATAAACATCCAGGGTTGACCTTACGTCAGCGGAGAAGGGTTCCGAAGGGAGAAAGTTCTGCGCACTTAGTGCGCTCCCGTTCTGCGCAGCCGCGGATCCATGTCACCAATTTCTCTGAAAGACCTGGGGTTGGAAGATTCTCAGTTGATATTCGGAGCTCAAGAATGCGAATAGACTACGAATGAAGGCACAGTATGAAACCATCATGTTTCGGGATAAAATATCATTTCCATCCATACTTCAATGGGAATTCCAGGATCCTAAAATGTATGTACTGTACTCTGCAAAGCCATATTTTGGGTGTGTATCCCCTTACATAGGCCTTATATATGGTAGGTACCTCCAATTTAGGTTCCTGAAGTGGCCATTGAATACTCACTTTTTACTGTCCTTCAAACCAAAAACCAATGACTTCCAAGAACATGGGCGGAATTTTTACCGTTGTTTTCACCAGGACATCTGACGTCATCTGACTCTGATCTGGGACAATGGATCAGCTTTGCCTGGGAAAGTCCAGGTCTGTGGCTGGATCTCCCTTCACGGCGCCTTGCTGTGTTTTTTGCTGTTCGCCATGGCCGCGATGGTGGCCTTTGGCGACCGTTTCAGACGCTGAACCTTTCCACAGGGGCGATGCTGCCAGCCCCCAGTCTACCGGAAGATGAAAAAGTGTAGTGGAAACCATGGTCCAGGTCGGCTGTGTTTATTATTGTTTATTTATAGTGTATACACACACATATATATATATATAATATAATGTATAAAATCCGCAAAAATGACAACGATGGAAAATCCAAATTGATATATCCACCATACACACCATATATACACATATACAATGTATAAAATCCCATATATGATGTGTATGGTGGAAATCCCAAACAAACCTCACTTTTTGATGACGACGTTTACGTCGTCCCAGTGTTGGTTGATGGGAAAACTACCTGAAAGCCCGAGTCCATTGAATCTGAGTTTCCCATATGATTTAATCCCTGATCCCGATCCAAGCGCTTTAAATTTTCGTCCATCATGGGATTTTTACTTATGGGATACATACATAAATCCCGAAGATATTAGGGATTTTTACTTATGGGATAACATGTGCTCTTATCATTTTATGGGATTCTAATGTGTACTCCACATCCTGATTTTGGAGCATCGCATCGGAACCATCGGAACCAATGCTCCCAGGTAGTAGCCTTGTTGCCCTGTACCCTGGAGCTGCTGGCGATCATGGCTTATGCTGTCGCTCAGCGAAGAGTGGGAGCAATTTTTGGGTCGCGAAAAAATAAAACGCGATAAGAATAGACAGATGACATAAGTTTTGGAGAATCTCAAGTGATTTTGGGAATATTGATCTTACTTAGTTATCTTAGTTGGGATACACATATTAAATAGTATGACTGGGAATATTTCAGACATCATGACGGAGGGATTTTGATGGGATGTACAGCACATCTTTAAAACTTTATAGCCGATTTTCTGGATTTGTCGCTTGTGTGGTTACCGACGCAAATTGTTGGCTTTGTTATGGTGTGCTCTCTCATGGCTGGTGACGTTGGTTTTGAGATCCCTTTCAAATATGGAAGCAGTGAACGTTTCAAAACCTCTTCAAATCCGACATCATTCTTGGACAACAGCAAGGTGCCATGGTGAAGTGATACGGCATCTTGACCCCACAAAGAATGCGCACCCGAATTCGGCTGAAGGGTTTGAAATGGTTCCTGAAAAATAAAGAGGCTTGGTAGATGTTGACATTGAGTCCTGGGCTTATCTTGGTCCAGATCTTTGGGGGTGGTGAACAAAAATCCCCATTGAGTCCCTTTTATTTCCCCAGGTTTGTTGGTAACTCTCCCCTTGATGGTTACCAAATATATGTTTGACCAACAACTGGGTAGGGACACGTCGCAACCCACGGCGCGCTTCTGAGACCACGTACCTTGGGTACACCTTGGCAGAGGGGCTGGTGCGCCGAAAGCTGGGAGGTTTTCCATGGTTTTCCTGGGAGATCTGTTCAGCCAGAAAATCAACATTCTCTCCAGGCTAGCAGTGGTATTTTCCATAGTTTCCATGCAGAGTCGTAAACCCTCAGCGCTTGACATAGCTTGGCCAGAACTTGGGCACCGTGTTGGTGGCGGTGGGGGATGGCTTGGTGATTCCTAAGATGAAGGAGCTCGGAAGCCCCAGACATCGGCGACGACTTGGGGGTCTTGGAGGTTGAAAAGTGAAAAAGTGCGAGATTTCAAGGATACTTTAAGGTACCTTAGTAAAAACATGTAAAAACAATGTAAAAAACAAGCTGTTTGATCATCATGATCATCTCATGTTGGGGGGAATGGGGATGTAACCAAGAAAAAGTCGATGTGAAAAAAACTGGCGAAATTCGGGCACCTCCCTGAGGTTCCATGCCAAGTTCCCGCATCACCCCATGCGCGGAGCCACGATGTCGTCGATTTGGGAAGATCATGGAAGGTCATCCAATGGACAAAAAAACTCATGGAGGGATTGAAAAAAAACCCACATAACCTGGGAACCAAATCATGAGTTATATATGTTATATTGAAAGTGGTCTTTGGCAAGTGAAAAGATCGAGTTCTTTTTTGGATTTCTGGGTTGACATTCGCACAGCACGTAGTGGACTTGGCCGACAGATCCGACAGCAATGGATCTGCCGAAGCTTCGACACAGCCCAGTTTCAACCATCAATGGAGACACCGATCCTCAAAATTTCTCTCTTTCAGAGGGTTGGAAATATCTCTTAAGAGTGTTCAAAACCCCTGGTGGTTGATGATGTTGATGATAAAAAAGAGGGTTTTTTCTACTCAATTGGCATTGGGGATTATCATAATCCACTATGGGAAGCCCTATTTAACAACCAGTATGAGGGAATGACAGAGGGTTTTAAACACTACTCACTTCTGGTTTGTTTACATCCAAAACAGAATGTGGAAAACCCAACAAACTTTACCTCCCCTACAACCAAAATATGCTCATTTTTACAAGACATGGCGGGTATTTGTCAAAAAAGCAATACCCTTTGACCTGGTCATCGATGATTTTCTCAATAAAACCTGGTATTTTATACAGAAGTTTCAATTGCCATGTTTGATTATCAGAGGGTTTCAATTGCCATCATATCTCTATAATTCTCTATATCTTGAAATATTTTTTGGCTCTATCCTCATGAAAACTATCTTGAAATATTTCTTGGTTACTGGGATGGATGGGTGGTATCCAATTTCAACCCAGTTGGCTCGTGAAATCAGGCCCTATTTGATGCTCTGCTGGGCTCCGCTGGAGGCCCATGGAAAATCCAGGGATTTCGGCTGGTCGATCTGAGTGGATTTTCCCATGACCCTCTGGTAAACTAACAGTTTGCGAACTGGAAAGATCCACCATTTTTGATGGGAAGATCCACTATTTCGACTGGGCCATTTTAACAATAGCTATAACTTGACATAACCAGAGGGTATTTTTCCTATGAAGATGGTCATTGGCGATCTGAGTCCCATGGCTTGGGAGCCGCCATGGGTTGGCACAGGTTGGATGGCTGATCAGCTGTCAGACATGTGGAGAAATAGCTGACGACATGGGCCATTCTATTCAGCGTACTGGGTTCATGTTGTTTCTTGTCTCGGCTCCCCTGAAGTTGTCTCAGGTCGGTGTGCCGTGGGGAAGTGTGTACAAAGGATATATATGATATTATTATTCCATTGGATCATTGCTTATTGTAAGACCACAAAACGCATAGGCACGCTGAACTTCACCTACATGAATCTACCATTTGTAGTCATAAACCTTCTTATTGTTTGTTTGTCCATTGCAGGGCACACAGCGCAGGGGCACACTGGTTGTCATAAATGTGTTTGTTTATTATGAGTATACTTGGTTTGATACTTGTGACATCCAAACGCAGTGGCATGCTCGGTCAAAGAGAATGTGTGGCCCTGGGTGTTTCAATGATTTTGTGCAGCACGACAGATCTTGTGCCAACATCGGTGTGCCTGCCATTTGGTGCTAGTGGGTTCAAGTTTGGGAGCTGGGTCGATGTTGTAACAAGTGCCGATGACAAGATCTTGTGCCAAATCGTGGTGTGCCTATGGGGAATGGGGAGAGGCCCACATGGGCAGCGCCTATGACTTTAACTTACTGATGTATTTTTTGGCACTTCACATAGGCACACGGTGCTTACCTGGCTATCACGGTCCCTTTGTCTCCCCTCTGTCTCCCTTACTCGCCCTTTGTCTCCTCTTCTGTCTCCTTTTGCTCTTGCCTGCAGCTGCTGCTTGGCTTGGTTTCCTCTTCTGCTCCACCGCTGAAAGCTCTTGAGTTTTACTGTTCTGAAAAGAATGCGAAAGCGTGTGGCTACCAAAGAGTATGTCAGGAGACTTGGGGGGTCAGTCTCCCAAAATTTGATTTCGGACCTCGTTTGGACCTCGTTTGCACCTCGTTCGGACCTCGTTTAAATTGCAGCCAGTCAAAACCCAGCCCGGAGAGGTTTTGGAAAGGCTTTGCAATGGTCTGCTGCTTAGTCTGCTGCTTAGTCTGCTGCTGCTGCTGTTGTTGCTTGTGCTGCTGCTTCTGGGCAAGGTGCCATGCGGCTGGCGCAAGTTCTAGTAAATGGCGTAGGGTCACGCCGGGGCTCGGGTCAGAGATGCTTTGCACGACTTATTTCGCACTAGGTGTGCCATTGGGAAGCAGATAATTAAAGTACCGAAATCAAACGAATCCATGTCCAGAGTCATGACAAGAAAACGGGGCGTGTGCTGCAGAATTGGCTTCTTTTCTCATTTGGATGGAAAGCAGCTGTTTTGCTGTCAATGCGTGTGTGCCACTGGCGGTTGCCAACTTTCAACATGGTTTTATCACCGAAGGAGATGGTATTAAATATGTGTTTCGCAATGGCACGGACACATTTTAACTACTTTGTTTGCAAAACAAACGATGGCGCGGTACCAGTGTGCCAATAGGATTTGGTCTCTGGGGTAACTTCCGGTTTGCCTGGGGTAACCCTGTGTGCCATGGGGATGGGGTAACTTCTGGGTGCCTGGGGTAAGAAACGACGTCCGCCCAGCATCGCTGAAGATTTTTTGCACCCAAAATTGAATTTGACTGGTCTATTCTTGAACATGACTCCTTTTGTGGGTTCATTGGTGCACCATTTTTGATTTGCCAGAGCCATATAGCATTTTCACCCTGTACATGAACAAACTCTTTCCGGGGGCCTTCAAGGAAACCCTGGAGGGTGGCATCGACTTATGCACTCAGCTCTCACAAGAAAGATCTATATAGCATTCATGAAAGAGGAACGGCTTAGAGGCCACTCAGACACATCGGTCTTGCCATGCTTGCACAAAGTTTTTGGCTTCAAGCCGCGCTTACGGACGCTTACCGCGCTGGCAATCAAATGTCCACTGTTTTCGGAATCGGTTGAACCAGCATCGTTCAAGCAGATATGGCTCAACATTTTTGAATCGAAAATGAATTGGTTCACAACATCAAATGACCAGCCTGTTGTGTGTCCGGTGATGAAGCGCCCCGCGGCCAAAACCACGTCCCCGCGTCCACGGACGCTCGGCGCGCCCAAAAGCGAGTTGTCGGTGGTGCCCTCCGACGCGTTCTATGCGGCGAGTCGGGCGAAGTGGCGCAGCTGGCTGGGCAAAAACTTCAAATCCAAGAGTTATGCGGCCTGGCCCAGCCTGCCTGGCCTGGTGCCTGGAGGGAACTAATTAGTTTCTGAATGGTGGGATGAATTGGGATGATGTACATAAACTACACATTGATCCGGTAAATAGAGGAAACTTAACTGAGCATTGGGGTTGTATCCAACTGTTTCTCCCTCTAACCTGGGGAGCATTGGGGAGCTACGAATTGAGATTCCCGACATGATAGCTGGGATCCCAAAATGCTGAAGCAAGACATGTGGCAAATCTTGGCTATGTATTTGGATTTGAATTGGGGGTTACTTAAATGGGATCATTTGCAATCTCAGGCTGGTGAAACATCTATTGGACATCTTTTCACGTTATTTTCTCAGAGAAATTTTAGACTGCAAATCGCAAAGGTGAATGATGATGGTTTGCAGGTGTTGCAGGAATTACGATTGTACCATCCATCAGTTGATCCTGAGGATGCTAGCAAAAGCGACAAAGCGACTGCTAGCCCACCATGGTGAAACCAGTATTGGGAATAGATTGGCTGGATTGCGACAACTCCATGGTTTTCAGGATCCATGGGTGATGCTCACCCCCCAATGTTCTCCTCTTCCAACTAGGAGTTTCTGTCTGAATCTCCCACGAAATGTGGCGAAGAAAAATCTTCCCATTTGAAGAAAGGGGAATGAGACCAACAAAAAGCAACGGCCATAAAAGCAACACTGGATGTTTTTTTTTTTGCCACATGTTCCATTATTTTCCAGTGACATATGGATTTTGTTTTTCCATATGTGTTGCCATTTTTGTTCCAGAAAATACCAGTTAACCAGTTAATGGATGATAAATAATCAATGATCTATAGTTACTATTGGATTATTAATGGTTTAACTATACTATTAATTACGAAAGCCAGCTAGCTGGCTAGTTGCTGTTTGCGAACGAAGTGAGAATAGGGGGTGTGGGGGGGGGTGGTTGCCGAAAGGGAACGAAATCTCGCCGTGCCCCTGTGTTGAGCGCCAGAAAACGGAGCATTTTGCTGGATTATGTACCACTAGGCAATTTGCTGACGGTGGGGTATCGATTCCCCCTAGGTCCGCCTTTTTGGTGGCCGGAGAGACCATGAGGATGTATTGGAAAATACAATGAAACTGCAGGAGAACATGATAACGATCAGAGGAAATCGTACAAAATCCCCTGGAAAACGGACGAAAACGGAGCGAATGCGAGGAACAAACCATGGAAAATCCCTTGGAAAATGGAGGAAACCGGAGCGAATGCTAGGCGCAAACCATGACGATGCAGTAAACATGCTGGAAAAATACAGTGAAAGTGCAGGAAAATGCGATAACAACCAGAGGAAATGGTGCAAAAACGATTGGAAACTGAAGGAGACGGGTAAAACTCTTGGAAAAATATATTGAAAATGCATGAAATGCAGGAAACGAGAGGAAATGGTACAAAAAGCCATAGAGGAAAGCGGTGAAAATGGTAGGAAGCATGTAATAAAAAAAGCTGGACAAAACACAGTGAAAACCTACAAAAGAGAAGAAAGTAACCACAGGAAACGGTAGAAGAAACAGTGGAAACTGGAAGAAAAGTTGTGACAATATTAGGAAAACGGTGTACAAGCTAGGAAATGCTTGTAACAACTAGAGGAAACGATGTAGAAAACAGTACAACATGGAGGACACGCGTGAACATGCTAGGAGGCATGTAACATGTTAGAAAAATACAGTGAAAACCAAGGAAAATGTTACATCTAAAAATGCTTTAAAAAATATAGTGAAAACCAAGACAATGTTAACGAGCGGAAACGATGGAAAGACCAGTGGCGCGCAGGATTTTCTGCGAAAACGACGTTAAAAAAGAGGAAAAGTGTTGGAAATTGGTGGACAAAAATATAGCAATTTACAGACCTGCTTCCCCCCCCGGGTTTCGAAAGTAGTGGCAGAAGTGTTGAGAACGCTAGGAAAATGTATTGCGACGAGTGCAAGTGGAGAACGTTAAAAGCTAGAGGGTTGGAGAAGTGGAGTGATCATGGTACCGAATGAAAGTAAGAGATGTGTTGGAGAGCAGCAGATCGGATGACTGTACCTCCGTTTGATTGGTGGGACGTCTTTCCAAGGTGTGAAAGAACTGATAGATCAAATGGATAAAACATATTCAAACCCCACGAAGAGGATGTATTGGAAAATACAATGAAACTTGAGGAAAGCATGATAACGATCAGAGGAAAATGCTAGGAACAAACCATGCAAAATCTGTTGGAACATGGAGGAAACCGGAGTGACTGCTAGGAACAAACTATGACGATGCAGTAAACATGTTGGAAAAAGACAGTGAAAGTGCAGGAAAATGCGATAACAACCAGAGGAAATGGTGCAAAAACGATCGGAAAAATCAAGGAGACGGGTAAAACTCTTGGAAAAATACATTGAAAATGCAGCAAACCAGAGGAAATGGTGCAAAAAGGAGACGGGTAAAAATCTTGGAAAAATAGATTAAAAATGCATGAATAGACTGAAAACCCACGAAGAGGATATAGAAACTGCAGGAAAACATGATAACAATCAGAGGAAATCGTGCAAAATCCACTGGAAAATGCTGGAAAGATACAGTGAAGGAAAATGTGACAACAACCTGGCAGGAAAATGTGATAACAACCAGAATAAAGGGTGCAAAATCTGTTGGAACATGGAGGAAACCGGAGCGACTGCAGGAACAAACTATGACGATGCAGCAAACATGCTGGAAAAATACAGTGAAAGTGCAGGAAAATGCGATAACAACCAGAGGAAATGGTGCAAAAACGATTGGAAACTGAAGGAGACGGGTAGAACTCTTGGAAAAATATATTGAAAATGCATGAAATGCAGGAAACGAGAGGAAATGGTACAAAAAGCCATAGAGGAAAGCGGTGAAAATGGTAGGAAGCATGTAATAAAAAAAGCTGGACAAAATACAGTGAAAACCTACAAAAGAGAAGAAAGTAACCACAGGAAACGGTAGAAACAAGCAGTGGAAACTGGAAGAAAAGTTGTGACAATATCAGGAAAACGGTGTACAAGCTAGGAAATGCTTGTAACAACTAGAGGAAACGATGTAGAAAACAGTACAACATGGAGGACACGCGTGAACATGCTAGGAGGCATGTAACATGTTAGAAAAATACAGTGAAAACCTAGGAAAATGTTATAACTAAAAATGCTTTAAAAAATTACGAAAGCCAGCTAGCTGGCTAGTTGCTGTTTGCGAACGAAGTGAGAATAGAGGGTGTGGGGGGTGGTTGCCGAAAGGGAACGAAATCTCGCCGTGCCCCTGTGTTGAGCATTTTGCTGGATTATGTATCACTAGGTAATTTGCTGACGGTGGGGTATCGATTCCCCCTAGGTCCGCCTTTTTGGTGGCCGGAGAGGCCATGAGGATGTATTGGAAAATACAATGAAACTGCAGGAAAACATGATAACGATCAGAGGAAATCGTACAAAATCCCCTGGAAAACGAACGAAAACGGAGCGAATGCTAGGAACAAACCATGGAAAATCCCTTGGAACATGGAGGAAACCGGAGCGAATGCTAGGCGCAAACCATGACGATGCAGTAAGCATGCTGGAAAAAGACAGTGAAAGTGCAGGAAAATGCGATAACAACCGATCGGAAAATGAAGGGGACGGGTAAAACTCTTGGAAAAATACATTGAAAATGCAGCAAACCAGAGGAAATGGTGCAAAAAGGAGACGGGTAAAAATCTTGGAAAAATAGATTAAACATGCATGAATAGACTGAAAACCCACGAAGAGGATATAGATGATATAGAAACTGCAGGAAAACATGATAACAATCAGAGGAAATCGTGCAAAATCCACTGGAAAATGCTGGAAAGATACAGTGAAGGAAAATGTGATAACAACCTGGCAGGAAAATGTGATAACAACCAGAATAAAGGGTGCAAAATCTGTTGGAACATGGAGGAAACCGGTGCGACTGCTAGGAACAAACTATGACGATGCAGTAAACATGCTGGAAAAATACAGTGAAAGTGCAGGAAAATGCGATAACAACCAGAGGAAATGGTGCAAAAACGATCGGAAACTGAAGGAGACGGGTAAAACTCTTGGAAAAATATATTGAAAATGCATGAAATGCAGGAAACGAGAGGAAATGGTACAAAAAGCCATAGAGGAAAGCGGTGAAAATGGTAGGAAGCATGTAATTAAAAAAAGCTGGACAAAACACAGTGAAAACCTACAAAAGAGAAGAAAGTAACCACAGGAAACGGTAGAAAAAGCAGTGGAAACTGGAAGAAAAGTTGTGACAATATTAGGAAAACGGTGTGCAAGCTAGGAAATGCTTGTAACAACTAGAGGAAACGATGTAGAAAACAGTGCAACATGGAGGACACGCGTGAACATGCTAGGAGGCATGTAGCATGTTAGAAAAATACAGTGAAAACCTAGGAACATGTTATAACTAAAAATGCTTTAAAAATATAGTGAAAACCAAGACAATGTTAACGAGCGGAAACGTTGAGCAGGAAATCCGATTTGGTTTCTGTAGATAATGTTAGATGATGAGCAATGTAGTTTGGTGATAGGAAATAGTGGCTGACTCGCGTACAAGACATTGCCATGAAACCTTGGAGCAAGATGCGGATGGTATAGGAAAAAAGATGTATGAGTTGTAAGATTTTAGGAGTTGCATGGGAAAATTGGTTTCATGGTAATCTGTGTGAAGTTAGAAAAGTGTGATTTCGTTCACAGAGTAAGAAAAATAAATACAATCTGCAGATTAGAGTATTTATAATGCTTAAAACTGTTTGACGTTTTTTGGTGCCTCCCTGATTCTGGTAGTTTTGTGATAAGAACTACAAAAACGATCTACTGGTAAACGGAAGGAATAGTCTTTCCGGTTTAGAACTGAGTCGACTGTCAAGTGATGCATAGGCTCCAGGCCTCTGGTTATTGTCACAAAGCATTGGAATGAAGATTGCGCCCAGGAGCCACCTAGGTTAGGAGACAAATGCTGTAATATCATTGTAAGAGGCCGTACTGAGAAGGCTGAAACAGAACTAAAAGTGAATCTTGTACTAAAACATCGAGAAAGAATTTGAATCTTCTAATGGCAATGACGGGAATGATATGCATCTGTACGTCCGTGATAGTATGTGTGCCTTTTAAAAGGGATGTTTGGCGAGTGTGATAGCTGAGAAGATTTTCCGGGATGCCAAACAATTATCTCTATCGATGTCAGGGATGATGCTATTCCGCGACATTTCCTGTAAAATACCTATTTTCCAGACCCTTGGGGGGGTGGGGGGGGTACCCAGGTCTGTAAATGGCCTAAATATATATACTTTTGATTTGGACTGCATGTTCGCCACTGTTCTATATTTCCCGTGGCTTTGCATTGTTTTCCTCGATTTTCATTCGTTCTTATACCCTTTCTTACGTATGTTACAATATTGTCTTGGGTTTGCACTGCCCATTTTGCGAGTAGAGCTATGTTTTGATTTCTCACCGTACGGCCAAAATGTTGCGGAACTTCGCGGAGAAGCATGGACCACGATTCTGTGGAGAAAACAATTTAGACTTTGAGAGGTCACATGACCACTGTTCACACAAAAAAATAGGTGGGAGCAAACTTGCGCTGTTTTAAGATAAATGAGCAACCAAAGGCGGATTTGAGGAACTTGAGATAGAACTTTTCACAATGCCGCAGTACATTGTAGGAAACATATTTGGATATAGAAGTTACAAAATCGTGGAGTTTACCCTAAAAAGGTCCATTTAATGCTTGGAAAATTATGACCCGATAGCATTTGTTGATGTTGTGGCGCTTCACGTTTGAGCCATGCCATATGGATGAGGTGGAGTTTCACGCGCCCCCGCGCGAGTCAAAAAGCAAGCGCTGGCTTTCGTTCCACCCCTTCTCAGGTGGTTTAACTATACTATTAATGGTTTAACTATACTATTATTATATGTTTCACATCCCATTTTTACCTGGAAAAACCAGCCGGACTTCGCTTCGCTGAGGTTTGGTTGGTCGTCCCAAAGAAGGAGTCCAAGCTGCCAAGCGTGCGCTACAATGACGCGGTGGAGGATGGCCGGGCAGGGGGAAGCCATGTTTTTTTTAGTGATATATGCTGTATTATATAGGATAATATATTTATATACATAGCATAACTATATATATATGTATATATATATATTTGGTATAAAACTATAGAAATGTATTATAATATTATCGATCTGGTAGTAGGGGATTATCAGGAGGAACCCGTACCCAAACCAGATCTCCCAAGCACACGCACGAAGTTGCGGATGGGCAGCAGTTGTTTTCCTTCTCGGTCTCAATGCGGTTGATCCGCCATGTAGCCTCGTGCCACTCAAAGGGCGCCCTGTGAGCCCAAAACAGTGGGGGATGGTGAAATGCTATGTTGCACATGCCTGCAAGAGGAAAACACACATGCATGCGACAGCTGGCATCGACGCAGGCCCAAAAGAGAAAAATTGGAGTGAAAAGAGGCCCAAAAATGTCGTCTGTACCTGCTCAGCTATCCGTTGCTACGGCCAGAGCTGGAACTCAAAATTGTTCCAACAGGCAAATCTGGCACTGAACTCATTACCACCCTCAGAGGTTGTAGTTCACCTTCCACGACCCGTACGGTCGTCAGTTGAGCTCGCAGGGCTCGTGCTTCATCTCGCAGCTCTGGGCACATGGCACCACAGGGAACGCCCAGGAGAAGACTGTCGTCCAAAATTTGGATCAATTCCTCTCTCTGCTGGCGGCTGATGCCATTCCATTCCTCAGGTGCTGTTGGTACCTGAGCTGCGGTCTCTTCACCGGCCATCAGCTTGTCGATCTCGGACTGGGGCAGGTAGTCCTCGATGGACGGAGGCAACTCAGCGATGAAGTCACGCCGGATCTGCTCCACCTTGTCATCGGACCAAACCTCGTAGCCTTCGCCCAGCAGGAAAGAGAGCTCAGCTGCCGTGAAGCGTTGGCAGTCAGTCACCGCTCTGGTTCGCGGTGTCGGCGGTGCCTGTGTTTCTCCCTCAGCTGTCTCCACTGGCTCAGTCGTAGCCATGAGACCATGGACTTCTCGGCGTCCAGCACGCTTGCCCAGGGTATACGCAAACACCAAGGCAAAGGCCAGGAAAAAGAAGAACCCGACGATCTTGTCAAAGCTGAGGAAGATCACAAACCCAAACTCAAGAGCAGCCACGGGTACGATCTCATTCGCAAGAGTCATGCACCAAATCACTCCGGTGCTCTTGGCTGAGCTTGTTTTGCTCTGCTTGTGCTTTGCGGCGTGGTAGTGGCGCTTCGAACAGAAACGCTTGCCATCTTCAGCTGGCAAACCACAGCCGTCCAGGAGGCAGATGTTGCACTCCATCTTTTCTTCTGACTCCATCTCTTCGATCTTGTAGATGCCATCCTTCACCATTTGTTGTTTTTGGAACTCCTGAGCAGCTTGATCAAGTGAATCTTGCTCGTCCTGGCGAACGATCTGCTTGACCTTCTTTGAAGCTGTTCCCTCAGGATCATATCTCAGACAGTGCATGCGGCGTCGAAGCTCCATTGCAAGCTTTTGCCGTGCTGACACCTTTGTGACCCCATCAGCCAACTGCTGATGGCTGTTGCACCACTTGAGCACTCCTCCAGCTGCAGCCATGCGTTCGCATGCCATCTTGATTTCGATTGCAGTTCTTTTCTCAGCAAGTTTCATCCCAGGGGCCTTGCTGTTGCTGGCATCAAAGAGAGCTCTGGCATCAGTGATGCAAGGTGAGTCGCCCAACCAGCGCATCATCTCTTCATTGTCTGGTCGAAGAGCTGGCCAGATCATCAGGGCAAACACCGTTTTGGTCCACTCCAGGCTGTCGATTGCAGCTGCCAAAGTTTGAGCTTCTGCACTGAGCGAGCTTCGGCACACTCGGGTCAGCTTTCGTGAAGACCAGTCAATCACGGTGAGGGGAAAAGGCTTGTCGCCACCGATCTCCGCCTCAGTCGCGACAAAGGTGATCCAGCCACCTTGGGAACTCCCGTCTGGTCTTGTGCACCAGGACGCGTCACTGTAGATCCCAAACCGGATCTCTTCCAAACGTCCGTGACCTCTGAGAACCAAGTGCACGTCTGAGCTTTCTTTGGCATACCTCAACGTTTTGTTTGCTTCCAGCAACTCAGAAACGGTTGCGCAAGCAGAAGCGGCCTGAGCCAGGGACACAGACGCTGCCAGGTGTGGTTGCGTTTGGTTGGCAGGCCAGGCTAGCCCACCTAGCAAACCTCTCAACTGGCTCTGCTCTTTCGGAGTGGCCTTGTCGTTGGGTTGTGCTTTTCTGGCCTTCTCGATGTTGAGGGGCTTGAGCTGGTGGATGTACTTCTGCAGGTCAAAGGTGACAGTGGCAGAGTCCAGGGCTTGTGTCATTTGACATCCACAAAACGTTTGCTTGTCGCCATAGTCGACGCTGCCAAACTTGAAGCGATGCAAGAGGACATACAGTCTCTCTGCATAGCAAGTCGGCTCACCATGGGGCTCCCGTGCGTCTTCTTTGCAGCGCACGCCCTCTCCTGCAGTCAAGATGTCATCCACATGGATGCAGAAGACACCGTCCACCACATAGTTGTTGCCCTCGTGCTCGAACACCTCAAAAGGAGGGTCACCATCCACTGCCAGTCTGACTGACATGTAGATGCAGCCATCGAGCTCGTGCTTCCACAGCTTGACCTCGTGGATCAACGCACGATCGGCCGTTTCGTTCCACTGTCTGGGTGCTCTGACATCTCCAAAGGCAGGCTTCGTCATCTGCATCACCTGATGTTCTTGAAGTCCCATCATCTCAGCCAACAAGCGTCTCATGTCAGCTGAGGGCTCACCATAGATCTCCACCTCCTCGGTGATGTAGTCCGACTGCAAAAATGCAGACTTCACATCCATGGTGGCAAGCTTCCATCTCTTGACGCAAGACAGCGTCACCATCAGGTACTTGCCAAGTCTCGACACCGTGGGTGACTCTGTGTCGAGCTTGCTTTCGATGACATCCTTGTGCTTGAAGCCTTGGAGAATGACTCGAGCATGTGGCTTGTTCTCTTTGTAACGCAAGAGGAACCTCATCGGCACGATGGTTCCAGGAGGGCAGGCTGTCCTCTTGAAGGGCCTCCAAGCATCGTTCTCGTGCCATGGGACCAGAGCTTTGCGCTTGGCCTCTGTGAAGGCTCTTTTCTCATCGGCAGACAGCCGACTCTCCACGACCGCCATCATGACCTCGTCCTCAGGGACCTCCACCATGCGCACTTCCTCAGTTCGAGGTTGCTTGGTTTTCGGTTGACCATCATCAGCTCGGGGAGGCACCAGATTTGCAGCAGGTCGTGATGCTTGTGCGGCAGCACTTGCAGGCAGTTGTCGTCCGGAAGGAGGCAGTCCATCCAGTCGTCGGTTGTTCTCGTGGGAGAGGAAACTGGCAGCACGTACTGCTTGTTCATAGAAGCGTCTGTCACGGGCTCGAACGCTCACATCATCAGGGTCCACAGGTGGTTCATCATCTTGCCTGTCGATCACCCCATGCGAGGAGTCCATGATGCCCGGATGTTCTTCCTCCAGCTTCCGTTTCATCTCCTTCTGGATGTCGGTCATGCCTTGAGTGTGGTCATCCAGGTTCTTGTCCTTGTTGGCCACCATTTCATCCAAGAGAGTCTTGTCAGTGGTCTTGGATTCAGATTCGGTTTTCTCACTGTCGGGGTAGTCGACCCAAAAGTCGATTCGGGGTTCAGGCAGCTTGGCCTTCGGCCGAGCTTTGGACTTGTCGGCAGGTTTGCCGGGAGTGTCAAGTTCTGCAGTTGCAGTTTTCGATTTTGATTTGTCATCAGTTTTCGGTGGGTCAGGAGGCTCATGTGGTTCATGTGGAGGGGCATCACCAGGTGCGACAGCGGCTGCTCCAGTCCCCCCAAGCTGAGGAAAATCGTCAGGAGATTGAGCCTTGCCAGCAATGTCAATGGCCCTCACTGGACCACGCACTGGCTTGAGAGCTTCCAAAAGTCGTTGTTGCAAGGGTTTCTGCACGCTCTCAAGGTAGGCAGGCTTGCTCTGACGCTCGTAGCGCTCAGGGACAGTCTCAAAGCGTAGCTGCTGTCGTGTTGCTCGCACCAGTGAGCTTCCATGGACGATCCAGTACATCATGGTCTTTCGGTCAATTGAGGCTTCCACGGACACCACCATCGCGGGTCCACGCCACCTGAAAGGGTCGAGCTTGTGGGTTTGTGGCTTCCAGTAGTAGACATAGTCTCCCACCATGAGCTCGTCCTCATCCACACGTGATCGAGCCAAAGCGGCTGATCGAACCGCCAGGTCAAAGTTGGCAGAGTGGAAGGCCTGTGCAGCCTTCTGTTTGACTTCCATGACCTGCGCCAAGTCAGCAGAGTCACCAAATTGTTCGGGTCCAGGGTCATCAGCATTGCCTCCTTCGGAGGGAACGTAGCCAAATGCCAAAGTGGCAGGCGTGGCACCTTCCACCGAAGACAAACGGTTTCTCTGATGGCAGGTCACCAAGATGGCTTGTTCAAAGTCCAGCTCGGGCATGTTTTTGTGGAAGATCTCCAGCATGCGTCGTCGGACCGCATGATTTCTTTCCAGGATTCCAAGCCTGTGATGAGCACCTCGTGGGATCAGGTCCATGTACATTCCATGGGCAGATGCCCAATCGGCAAATTGTTGCCCTTGATGAGGACCAGAGGCATCCAGTCGCAAAACCTTTGGGAACCCAAAAGATCGGCTCCAAGTTGACTCGAAGAGAGCTATCTCCATGTCGGCCGTCTCTTCTTTGATCTCCATGTCAACTTCATAGCGACTGAACTCATCCATGATGGTGAAGACCGCACGCTGTTTGCCATCCCATTCCACGTAGAAGGTGTCGATGGCCACGGAGTGGTTGAAGTGTGGGGATTTGTGCAAAGTCGCCACACGCACATTCTTGGGTTGTGCCCTGGCCAAACAGGTCGGACACTTGTACCTCCGGGCCACCTGGACAAATTCATTGGGAAGGTGTCGTGCCTTCACCGCCAGAACCAGCTTGGCTCCATTTGGATGTCCAAGTTGTCGATGGAGATTGGCCACCGACTTCAGGATCTCATGGCCACCGATCTTGATGAGCTCTTTGTTCTGTTCCAGGTACTGCATCTCTTCAGTCGATTTCTCGACGACCTCCATGGTCATCAGCTCAGCTTGTCCTCGTTTCTTCCATGCCATCTCCATTGCAGAGTAAATGGCATTGCCAAGACGTTGGCAAAGTTCAGGCTCGTAGTTCTGCATCTTCTTGAGGACAGAGCCGCGTCCCATCATTTGGACATGAGCTCCTCGGGGGCATTCACAACGCAAGTTCACAGCCTCGCAGACCTTTCTTGAGCTTGATCGAAACCTTGTGGGCTTTCTCACATACATCTCGTCCTCAGGACTTGCCTTCAGCTTTGTGCGGCAGCGATCCAGGACTGTTTCAAAGTAGCCCTTCATGGAGTCCAAAGTTGGGGTTTCGAATGAAGCTGCGTCTGCAGGGTTCTCAAAAGTTGTGTCATAGACCAGGCGCTTGCCGTCGATGTGGATGTCCTTGTAAAAGGTCAAGTGGGTCTCTTCTTCCAAGACCCTCAGATCTCTGAGCAATTCCCGTCTCTCTGGTGTTCTGTAGTTCAAATTCTGCATTGGTGACCAGAGACGACATTCAGGAGTCACCATGATGTGATGAGGTTCTTCTTGCTCAACAAGACGTCGAAAAGCGGCTTGTTGCTCTTTCATCTCAAAGTTCCAAGTTGGCAGAGAAAACTGCCGGACCTCCACATCATGATATGCTCGTTGCAGGTACTTGCTCAGGTTCCCTTCATCCACATAGACTTCCCAAAACTTGAGCTTGCGCTCGTGTTGTTGGCTTTTCATGCTTGCAGCGAAGACAAACTCCTCCGCTTCTTTTTCTGACACCTCAACGTCAAGGTCGGCCTCAAAGTCAGAGACCTCATCGGTGATCATTGAATCCACGAAGGTCTCCACAGAAACGTCGATGTTGTCCAGCTCTGCAAAGCTCAAGACGTCCTCAAGGTCGTCAAAGATGTTGATCATGTAGTGCCCGTTGGTTGTGAACGCTGGCTTCACCTGCACATCACCGATCATCACAGTTTTTCTTCCATAGTCCACCACCGTCTGCCAAGATTCAAGATCTGGGCGTGCCAAGAGCAAAGGGGTGTGTCCTGGAAGGACGTGCACAATGAGTTGTCGCCAGGTCTTGCCAACGCAGACAGGGATCATCGCTCTGAAAAGCGATCTCACCATGGCACCATCTCCAAACCTGAAATCCTTTGTCTCCTTGTCGATGTCAGGCTCCATGTTCCTCAAGCTGAGGTAGTCCAAGATCTTGTTCCAGCTGGCTTCACCACAGACTGTGCGAGTAGCTCCACTGTCCATGATAGCCCAACCAACAGCTTGGCTGACAAAGTTGATGCTCTCATGGGTGGTGTAGTCAACAGGGATCTGATTCACCTCGCTGACGAAGTTGTCCTCCACCATGGTGACTTCCTCAGGGACTTCCTTAATGCCATTGGCTGGAAGCCTGTAGCGCTTGAATCTTGGGCCATGCTGAGACGTGCTTCCACTGGTTGTGGACTTTGCAGATGCCGTTGTCGAAGCAGTTGATGTAGATTCACCTGCACGCCGACGTCCAAAAACGTATCGTCGCGCACCAGGCAAAGGGTGTCCTTTTCCAGCAGATTTGCCTTTTCCTCCGCTGCTCTTTCCACGGCCTTTTCCTTTTGACTTGCCCTTTCCACCAGAGGCTTTTCCACGCCCCTTGAACGCACCACCATTGTCATCCATGCCGATGGCAACCACAGGGTAAAAACCTCGGCTGAGAGCAAGTTCCCGCATTTTCTTTCTAGAGTCCAAGTAGTTGATGAATGCATCCTCCACTGCAAGTGAGGCTTCATCAAGCTCCTGCGGGATGTCCTCGTCAGCTTCACCTGTGTATTCCACCTCATCAATGGTGTCGTCATAGTCAGGATCATAGCCATAGGTGTAGGCGTCATCATCCTGGTAGTAGACATCGTCAAAGCCATAGTCCTCAAGGTCATCATACTCGGCATCCATATAGTGAATCTCACCTTTGAGAATGGAGTCCTTGGCGTTCGGCTTGCTGTCACCGCCAAACATTCGGATCAAAGCTTTGGAGACTCGGTCAACTGACATGTCTCCGTTGCACATCGCTTTGACCTGGACATGGGTCCACCGCGGCACTCCAGACCTTTGCAAAAGATGCCAACCAGCAAGAAGGGGTGGTATGTCCACCTGGAGCTCTTTCAGCTTTCGAAGCATCGACTGATGCCTCACCAAGTAGGCTTGTAGTTCTTCACCTCGTTCTCGGGCAAACTTCTCAAAGAACTCTTGGCACCGTTCAGGGAGTTCTACTTCTTCTTCATGTTGAAAAAGTCTGTCCAAGATGACCAGCAAGGGTTTGAAGGGATCATCGCTCAGCTCCATGTCATCGTAGTCCAATCCCTCTGTGGCTTCCCATGCTACGTCTTGTAGTTGTGAAAGAACTAGATAAGCTCCTTCAAGAGCTACTCCTTGACCTCGTCTTCTACATTGTCGGCTGAACAGGTCAAGTCTCCTTCTGAAGGACCTGTATGTGGACTGCGTCAGTCCAGCAGCAGATGGTGCTGCTTTGGCCAAACCTGAGTCCAAACCACGGCTGAACTCGTTCTGACCTTGAGCTCCATTTGCTATTGCTCCACCATGTTGAGGGCCATTAGCACCAGCAGATCCACCTGGTACTGCAGCTCCTCCAGGGTTGTTGGCACCGTCTGATGCTTGTCCACCCACCATCGTTGCCACCGAAGTCCAAGGCAAGGGTGATGAACAAGTTCAGGACGAAGTACCTGCGGCAGCCCAGATTGGGCTCCGCTACCAATATCGATCTGGTAGTAGGGGATTATCAGGAGGAACCCGTACCCAAACCAGATCTCCCAAGCACACGCACGAAGTTGCGGATGGGCAGCAGTTGTTTTCCTTCTCGGTCTCAATGCGGTTGATCCGCCATGTAGCCTCGTGCCACTCAAAGGGCGCCCTGTGAGCCCAAAACAGTGGGGGATGGTGAAATGCTATGTTGCACATGCCTGCAACAGGAAAACACACATGCATGCGACAGCTGGCATCGACAAATATTATATTCCTATCACCAGATTTTTTTTTAAGGGGTGATCCCAGCCTGATCAATGCCATCTGCTGGGCCAGATTCATAGTTTTCTGGCTGCGGATTGACTTGCGCAGTCTCAACTCTCACCCTTACCACCCTGCAATCGGTGGGAAGCCTGCGAAGTGCAATGGCTGAACCCCCTCTGACAACGACTTCGCAAGTGATCAGTCTATTTTACGAGATTTATGAGAGTTTCTCAGTTTCTTCATGTTATTTTTCCCACGTCCATGCTGGTTTCAATGCTAGTGGCTCGCAAATGGGTACTGTACTCGTCAGTATTCACCCTTTCAGCGCCACATTTCCAGCAGCGTGTGACGTTCCCAGGAGGCCTTGTGCTTCGGCTGGATCGACAGCACCTACCGCCCCCTGAGTAGCACTCTGGGGATGCAGCGCTACACGCCGCGGCGGAAGATTTCGGAGAACTACTCGCAGCCCAACGTGGAGCGTTTGCAATGGCTGGATCGAAAGAAGTTGATCCATCCGGAGGTCGGGGGAGGGGATGTGTTGGGGGTAGGTTTTTCTTGGTTGGAGGGGGGGAAGGGTTGGGATTGACCAGCGTGGTCGTTTGATTGATGGTGTCACTGTAGTTGCAGAAACGTAGGTCATTTGTCTTGGAAAACAGATCCACAACTTACTGTCCTGTTGTGAATGGACACACCGATTGCTCTAGACCATTTTTCACTTGAGTGTCCAAGCAAAGCTTTGCGCAGCACAAAACCTCTCAGATCTTCCTAGTAGCAGCAGTCCCCTTCAGTCTCTCAGCCAGAGGTGAGGCCAAAGATTGCCCATGTGCTGAAGGCACCTGTTTTGTTGACTTATTCGAACCGTACTGAGTGCTGTGGGGCAACTTGTGGGTAGAGGTGGGGGCACCAAGTTTCAGAGAGGCACTGCCAACTTACTAGGTATGCCAGCCAAATAGGAGTGCTGCGGGGCAATGTGAAATATGTCTGGCACCCGGGAGAATGGATTTTTAACCCCTGCATTTTCTCATTTTCCCTGATTATCACAATTTTTTCCATACTTTGCCCCAGGTTTTCCCCATCTTTCTGGTTACCTCAAGGGTCAAGGAAGTTAGCTCAAGCTGAGAAGACCTTGCCAGGCCAAGTTTAAGTGGCCCAAAGATATCGTTTCGGCACTGGAGAAGGACTGGTGAAGTCTAAACATGTTGGGAAAACAATGGCATAGAATGGCAGAAAACCCGGATGGGCAAACCCACCACTTATCTTCATGAGGGATCAAATCTCCCACCCCCTCTGTACAATATGTTGAGTGGGATATGCAGGTATACATATATAATCATATATAAACATATGTGTATATATTATATTATATTATATTATATTATATTATATTATATTATATTATATTATATTATATTATATTTTTATATTATACACATATACATACATGTTTATCACATAGACAGATGGAAATACGCAACCCTTCCACAACTTTAGGGCGGGCAAATATCAGTCTTGCAGCAAGCAAGTTCTTCACACATCTTCCTTTTTGCTCGGTGAAGTGGTCATTTTTCCCAAAGTGCTCCGCGATAAAATCCCTGCAGGAGCCGGCCGCGCGCCGTTGTTGGCGCAGCTTTAGCGGCTCCTACCGCCGCATTCGCGTGGCCTGGGTGGAACAGAAGCGCAATGTGGAGCCTCAGGAGACCAAGGGGTTGGATCCTTGGAGTCCATTGGAGGGTACCAAATTTCAGCAAACCTGATTATGATTGGTACCTGATTATGATTAGGCACTTCTAATATTTCAGGTACTTATTTTACTTACCAGGTAGATCACTTGCCTTGCGAGGGAGCCGCAGGATGAAACAGGTCCTTCCTGGGTAAATTTTTTCATCACGACCGAACCCTGTTCTCCCGAACCCTGGAATCATGGTTAATAAGGGAAATCATCCCCAAATGACCGCAAGATTCAGGTTAGTGAAATATTATAATTTACCCAGAATCTTCCTATCCACCAGGAGTTTCAGAAGCGGCTCAAAAACTTGGTTGAGAAGACACGTGCGGGAAAGCAGTTTGGCGGCTTGTGCCGCAAGTTGGAGATGCCATAGGTTTCCCTTCTCCAGTAAACATAACTATGGAAACCATGGCCCATTTGGTTTGATGATCTACATATGAACCATGGGGATTTTCGATAGCTAGGTTGAATTACAAGGATATGAATTGCATCACGTTGCTAGACCATACCCAGCAACTCCCTCCTAGACGACATGCACTTTTCAAAACCCTTCTGAAAGATTCCACATCAGTAGATGAAAAGTGACACAAACTGACATGAACCACTGCCAGGTAGACCCTCTAACAGTTACCCTCTGGTAATTTGTCACATAGCTATTGAAAATGGCCATTTATAGTGAGTTTTCTCATTAAAAATGGTGATTTTCCATAGTAATGTTAAATTACCAGAGGGTAAATAGACGATAGATCTTCTAATCTTCTAACGTTCTCCAAACTTTTCTCAACGTGTCAACCCTGAAGAATGACAACAGTGAAAGTCTCACCAGTCGAGCTAAACACATCCGCTAAAGAGCTCTGCAGATGTTCAGCCTCAGGTACCGACATCGACAAGTTCTACTGAGAGACGCTGATGTGTACGAGCCATTTCGGCCATATTTACCTAGCGGAACCAAGACCTGTCGTATACTTAGTGTATACTTTTTGGCTATAATGTATTATCCCATCCCCCGTTAATATGGAAACATCCACATTTTATGGTTCCAAACATGTGGTTTCATCCCCTAAATCAACTGTGGTTCCCACCATTGTTTGGCTGGTCAACATCCCTGGCAGCTTGGCACCTTGGAAGTTCGGCCAGCACCCACCTCATTGAAGAGAACCAAAAGTTGCCGGTTTCAGCTGTTGAAGCATGGTATGTAAGCACAGCATCATGTTTGGCATTTTTCTGCAGGGGTTTGATATGTTGAAACCGGAGTTTCTGGATCATGTCCCATCATTTCCCATCATTTCTTATGGAAAATCAAAGATTTTGGATGATTTTGGTATGGTTTTGTGGTATCACCATAGGCTGGGCCCGGCTGGTCTCCCGGCACCGGGAGGCATGTTATGTGCTGGCACTCTTCGGTGCTGGGGACCTCGATTACCAGATATCAAGTGATGAATTGGTGAAGGATTTTTTCTATCTTGGGGTAACTTAGCATCTACTTCACATGAAGGTGCAGTTTAGATGGATTTTTTTTTCGGTCATTTTTTGGAGCTGGCTGAGCTCACGATCGAGTTTTATTTCATATCATTTTTCGGCAATTCTGAACTTTCTCTCCGGCTTCAACGGGGAGCGTTTTCTGTTTCAGACCCTAGGTCTTCACATCTGTCTCCGCTCCGGCCAGCATGCTCGGTGGCCCAAAGGTCTATGGACTTGGGGTTTCAACCAGCCTTCAAGTGATGGGGTTTGGAATTGTTATGATGAAAAGAACCATCAGATGATTTCAAACAGGTTATAAACCCACATGTTTGTTGGTTTATAACCCCCATTAACTATAGATAATTGTAGATATAATCTACCATGAACCCTAGTTTTGGTCATATGAGTATATAAACCAACTTAGTATGTCAACATGTTTAGCTATATTCCCCATAAACCAGAGTTCTTGGAGTTATGTTCACCAGCTTAGATACTATAAATCAGCTATAAATCTCATTAAATCGCATTTTTCCTATGGTTTTCCCATGGTTTTCCCATTTTCCTGTGGTTTTCCCATGGTTTTCCCATGGTTTTCCCATTTTCCTACGGTTTTCCGGGTTTTCCCGGTCGTTTTCCTATGGTTTTCCCATGTTCCAGGCCGGACATCAACTTCATCTTCCAGATCAGTTGGACCGTGCTACGTGTCCTCGCCACGGTCTGCGGGGGCGTGGCTTGGCTCCGTTTTTCAAAGGCCATGGCGTGGAAGATATCGGTTTATATATATAATATATATATATACCTGATGCCTCCAACGTATACAGTTTTGATGCTTTCCCGACACGACCCTCAAATTTTAGGTCCGACCTAAAATTTTAGTTCATAAGAAAACTATAGGACATGTGCCTCTCACAGCCATCCTTATTGTCTCAGCATGTTTCTTACTTTAGGCCGATGTGGGACTTTCCACCCCAATATATGCACTGACTATCCAAAATCCTCCTGTAGCGTATCGCTTTGTGCAATAAGCAAGCGGAACATGTTCGACCAATCACTCACTAGTTCAAGCTGCAGAGCAGCAAGCTGCAATTTACTCCTCCTCAACATGTTCAGCTGAATTTATGTACATCTCATTTACTTTTTAGATCTGATTGCCCTGGACAGGATTGCAATATATTACAGTAGGCTCAGTAGGCAAAAAAATGTTTCGCGGCCATTGCCACAAACAAAGTATCAGTGGTACTGCAGGTCTACCTCCGTCTTTCCCTTATCGCCTGGCAGTTTTTGCGAAAGGGTGTTTTGTTTTTATCATTTTGAAGGTCAATTTGATTTCAGTTGCCGCTTTTGTTGGACAGGTTCGTCCTGTTTTTGTTGTATTGCTTCTGTATGGTTTCCTTCGAATCGATCAATTTGCCTTCATTTGTCTTTGGAGTATCAGTAGCCCCTCTCTTGTTGTTTTGATTTCTGTCGTTCCAGCTGCGCTGTTTTACTTGGGATTTCTGCCGTGGGCATTGGATGCGTTCAATATTTTGGTTCGCACGCATCACTGCTGCTAGTCCTGTCACATTCAGCAAACCATATTCATATCAGGATTGAGGAACATATTAATATCTAATATTAAATAATTCAAAATAAAACCTATATACAACGACGTGCCATTTGTACTTGGGCAAAACTTTGTGAGACATGGGTTCTTTCCCAAGGCCCTACTGTTTCGCGTTTATCTTACTACGACCGTATGTGGAAGTGGCTTTCCATTTGATTTGGTTGGATATGTTATGTTATATATGCGTTCTCTTCCTGCTAGCTTCCAAAGCACCTTTTCATTTGGTTGTTTTTGTCTATATAATCTTTACCTTTTGGATGTCCCATTCAGAACCCGCCAAACAAAGTTAGTATAGCTCCAACAACCCCTCTTGCACTTGAATCTAGCAGCTCAATCTTTTTACAAGCCCAGCCTGCCAGCTTCCTTCTTCCTAAATAATTCCGCTTGGATAAAGTGACATATAGTGATTGTAGCGACATGCATTTCAGGTGTTTGCGCCTTTGATTGTTAGGCGACCTCTTTTAATTTCTGCTAGCATGCTGATATGTGCACCCCAGTTTGTGTGCTTTGTCGGGGATGTATTTTCATCCTTTTGGATTTAGCTGGACTTTGCACACTGTTCTCATTCATCGTGTGGTGAGTTTGTCTGGACCGTAGTACGGGGAAAACATATTGGTGCTGGAAACAACAACAAAAACAAATGCATGCAAAAACAATCAAACACATGTGATCTGGTCAATGCAAATGATTGTCAGGGAAGCGGATTGTAGGATTCCTGGGCGCCAAAACCAAACAACCTCCCCAAAGCAGTTTGTAGCCCCATAAGGTGACTTGGTGGCAAAGAACACGAAGGAACACAGAAAATAGTGAGGATGTGAAGAGGTTTGGAACTATTTCAGACTCTTTTCTTGGAATGTAAAAATCAGTGTTCAAGCCTGATGGTACCGGGCTTAGTCCTGCTTATAACGGAAGAGGTAGGCTCAGAAAATTACAGAAATACGCAAACTGATTATGTATACACAATGGGTTGCTGCTTTGTGTAGGTTGCAGCTTTGTTACACTTTCTTCAAAGGGAAGATAGGGGTTCTTTAGTGGTACATGCATATATATATATGCATATATAATAATATGAAGAGGGAGGTTTAGTAGGGCGGTGTCCGAATTGAGCGTTTACTACACTGCATTGCAGTAGGTTGGTTTTGGTTGCGATTGGGTCCACTGGTCCACTGGTGTGTGGTTTGCAGCAGGCATGGTTGAAAGAGTGACATTCCAAACAACATTTCCAAACCGAAACAAAATACCCAAACATGCTGCCCAAAGATTGTATCTACGTGATGCAACCAAAACATATATAGATGAAGTTAGATTCATATAGATGATTACCTTTGCTAAACTTTGACACACATTTCAAATTTCTTGGTTCAGGTTGTGAGTCCGTTGTTTCTTAAACCCCCGTTGCAAATCCCAAAGTGCTACAGTAGTTTTAGACTGGCCTATATTGCCGGTGGCCACTGAAGCTGGGGAGGCCCCTCAGAAATTGAAGAAATGAGATTTGCCCCACTCCAAGGGCCCTCCGGTTTTGAAGCTCCTGCAAGTTGAAATAATTTGAAAGAGAACATAGTCAGGAATGGAAGTTGGGGTTTTAAACAAATCAAATGCAATAACCAGTCCCAAATATCCAAAATCGTACATTTCGAGTGGCTAAAATTTTCTTACGCATTCTTACGCATTCTTACGCAAATTCTTGGCTTTCTTACGCAAATTCTTGGCTTTCTTACGCATTCTTACGCGGAGCTTTTCTGCACTCAACTGCGCGTTTCGAGCGGCTTAGATTTTCTTACACATTCTTATGCATTCTTACGCATATTCTTGGTTTCCTTATGCAATTTCTGGGTTTTGTACACATTCTTAAGCCGTCTTTTTGGGGACTTAGCTGTGATTGTTTTACTGCTTGCCCTAAGCGCACCTTTGGGGACAGAACGTGAGTTCTAAGTAGCGAGCAGGCGATTCGAGTTTTTTTTTGCATTTTTTGGTCAGGCCAGCATTTCAACCAAACCAATCCAACTTTGAAACGGAAACCCTAGTCAAATCAAAATCGACCAGTTCCTCTGGGTCTAATTTTAGCAGCAAGGCCAGCTCAGAAGGCAGACATTTTGGGTCACAAAAGTGTACAACTCCCATGTGCATCTCTTAAGCTGGAGTGGTTATTGGTTTGCAAAAGGGGCAAAAGGGACCGATCACCAAAGAGCAACAGAACGGCTGGAAAACATGTGTAGGCAAAAGGGGATTGGTTTAGCTCATGTGTCAGTGAAACTGTCTTGCAAGCACAGAGGAATGTGTAGGTGCAGAAGCTGGCAAAACATCAATCTTTAATTGCTTCAAGGCTACTTTCAACAGTCTTCCCAGCCTGGTTCTCTTCCATGATCTTCCATGAATCTGGTTTGATTAAATTCATGTGCTCTTGGACTATATTGTTATCTCAAATATTATCCACTGTTATCCTGTCGGTTCTGGTCAGCTAAGTATGGCCCCATGCACAGGCAGAATGAACACTTTAGATTGAAATATAACGGTTGTCCACACAATCCCCAACCTCAACACTGCGCTTTGAATCTCTTTACCTAAGCTTTACCTATGGCCAAAGCCACCTTCCTTTGCCTTTGTGCAAAGCAAAGGCCAATCACTGAAACTTGCACTGGTTCTTTCTCGCACATTCCATCCCACTGTGGCCAATAGACATCAACTGTCAAAACGTCACCTTCAACAGCGCCTATACCCCTCACGATGATTATTTGTTTGCTATAGATTTCAAACGACATCAATGGCTCCATTGTTCTTTGGGTACCTTGTTTAGTCAATATCCTTTGGTGCCCTACCTTGTGGAAACTGCCGCCAATTCCCTGGATGTATACATATGATTTGTTGTCCGTCAAGCTTGATTGATTCCCAGAAGTTTGAAGTTGTTTTTTCTTTTGCGGTTTGTTTGTAGTATTGAACGACGTATACGTGTTGAACCTGGTAAGATCAACAGGTAAGCGACCATAGAGATGAGTGGCCCATCTCATTTGTGTTTGACATGTGAAAGCATTTTTCCCATATCACCTCCTCGCAGTTTTGGTATATGTGTTTTTTTTCATGATGGTATCTGAAGTCCGTATGTGGTACTTTTTCTGGAGCTCTTCTCTTTCCCACCGAGCATATGTGGCAAACCAATTGCACTTGCCCAGGCCTTATCCACCAAGGCTCTGTCTATACACAGTGGGGTTGGTTTCTGTGAAGTAACAGAGGATTTTGAAATAAGAAACAATAGTTTTCAACCCATGAGGTTGATAATAAAACAGCATGCGTAGTACAAATATGAAAACCCAATAGATCTAAAAAATAACATCCCGCATACAACAGACATTGGCGTCAAGTTTGGGCAGGTTGCGAAGGCAACAATGGACGAAGATGGATGTAGAGGATGCAAGATGGTAAAACAGATGGCAACACAGATTAAATGAACATGCGCTCGCAGTGGCATGCATGAGCTAGCTCGTAGATTTTGCTCACATGCTGAGGTAAACACGTGCAACATTGCCTCGCAGGGGATTCCACAACCAGCCATGCTAAATATAAAAACAGTTGGTTGGGGGAAGTTGCAAGAATCGGAAGCCGCACCAGGCGCAACATGCATGGGTTTTCGGTTGAATGAAACAAGAACATACAAGAACAAACATACTGAAAGAATTTGCAAATTCAATAAGACACAAAATAACAGGTCGAAATGCTTGCAAGAAAAAAATCGAACAAGTCGAGGTAGCTAGTGCTTTTGCATAAAAAACAATATACAACAACGAAGGTGACAATATGACTGTTGGGCAACAGGGTCTTCTCCTTTGTGGGTTTTCGATCTTTCAAGTGTTTTGATCCTGTTGTGCTGCAAATTTCGCAAATGCAGGTGCGTGTTTTTGTCAAATCATCATCCTTGCATTGTACCCAGTGGGCTTGATAAAACTACCGGGCAACTGCAAACTGGGGTGCGCAACGTAGATTGTCCACGAATAGCCAGTCAAAACTTATCAATACCTTGTTTGGGTCAATGCCAGCTATGTTTTGGGCATTTCCATTGCGCAAACAGGCGTTTTGTTTGATTTCAGAAGACGCGATAGCAATTCTTCAATGTTCTTGTTTTCTTTTTCTTGCGACCTAAAATTTGGGTATCACAAGCAATCCGACCTAAAATTTTAGTTCCGACCTAAAATTTTAGTTCCGACCTAAAATTTGAAGGTCATGAGTCAAAAGTGACCCCATTGGAGGGTTCAGGTATATATATATGGTTTATATCGTAGAAAATAACCATGGTTCCATATATGCCAGTATCATATACCATCTAGCGGATAGTTATGTCATCTATTCCATTCCATTGATATATACCCTCTGGTTATTTAACATAGCCATGGAAGCCATGGCCCATTCACAGATGGTTTATCTCTTAAAAATGGGTGGATCTTTCCATGGCTATGTTAGATAACCAGATGGTATCTGGTTTATATCGTAGAAAAATACCATGGTTCCATGGTTCATGGCAGTTCTTTTTTGAAGATATGGCTGATATAACTATATGATTTCAATCTATTACAAAAACTGCGGAACACAGTTTAAAATAGTATAGGTATTGTATAGATTGTATGGAACCATGGTATATCTTCCATATGGGCTTCCACGCCTATATCCAATATACGTTTTTTTTTCCAACGATTTTGGGGTTCCATACATTCTTTGGATGTATTTGAATTTATTTGAAATACTCCACTGGACTTCCGTGAGCACTGGATCCTTTCATTTGGGGGGTTATTCCAAACCACTGAGTCACTAAGGCACTGAACCATTGGTCCCTTCTCCCGTTATGAAACACCCCAAAGGAAACCATGGGACATGTAGGACATGTATGACATGTCTAGGACATTTCCACATGTTTTGGAGCATGTGAACGGGGGAATGGGATGCGTCACCCAGGCTTTGATGGGCTTTGCAGCCGGCTGTGCCATCAGATATCGTGGCAAGGTGGCGTCATGTCATCCCTAAGTCTGGTGCAGGGGGGATGATTCTCTTACCGTGAAGACTGCGATGTTATTTTTGGCCTCTTCCATATTTTGGCGGGTGTTTTGATTTTTTTTGGGGGTCAGTTTTATGGTCAAGTTAGGTCAAGTTGACATGCTTTTTCCCATGGAAACATGACGCAACAAGAACATGAAGAAGGGACGCAACAAGATCAGCAGGTCCCAGACAGCTGGGAGCTGCAAGAAATTCCACGACGGCAGGTCATGTATGATGACCGCCCCGTCTTCAACGATTCAGCCGTGGAATCCTTCCTGATTCTGCTGGTTGGGAACCTAGGGACGCCCTGAGTCAAGAGTTTCTCATCCGTGAGTCACTGTGGATGGTAAATCCTGCACCAGTTCGTATCTGGCTTATCCATGTTTATCCATGTTTATCCATGTTTATCCATGTTTATCCATGTTTATCCATGTTTATCCATGTTTATCCTCTTAACTCTTAACTTATCCCATTCTTTGCAAAGTTTCATAGTTACCTGACGGTTGCCAACCAGGATGTCGCAACCATCAGTAGGACTCAGTAGCGTTTCACCTGGAGAATCCCATGGCCATGGAAAATTCCCATGGTCCTCGAAACGAGGGCATCGCCTTGATTGCCTATGGTCTGGGCGGAAACTCGTGTGGCTACCCAGGTGGCTTTCGAACATCCCAAGATTTGATAAATCGGTGAACACAATAATGAGCTGGCCAACTTGGATGGTTTATATGTTTTATAATGGAACACACATATATATATGAACATTCCAACTTGGATGGTTTATATGGTTTATATTGATTTATATGGAATGGTCTATCAATGGGTTGACCTTCTGAATCTGGCTCAGAGCGAGTTTTTTCATACTGCCCATGATGTTCATACAACCTTTGGTAAATTGGTATTTCTTTTCGGGAACTCCTACCATCATTTGTCACCGTTTTCCTTCAGGTTTCTGGTACATTTGGATGGTTTAAGATGCTGAACAGCAGGGTGTAGCCTCTGAACGGTGCATGGACTTCCCTGCCGAGAGCCCGCCGCGCCCTGTGAGGATGTCTATCTTCAGTTCGGCCCTCAGTAGGCCCATTTGGGTTTGTCTGAAAATAGTGTACCCCTACACCCAATGGTTAATGATCACCATTTTCAGACATACCCATTTGATGCATATTTTTTGCCTTGGAGAATGGTCCATTGGGTTCGATGATTTAGCTGTGAGGGGTTCGATGGGGAAAATCAGGTTCTAAACTGCGAGCCCATGAGGAGCATATGAGGACTGGTTCTATGCAGACCTATCTCCAAATCTCTTGACAGTTGAAAGTTTGAAGTGACCGTTTTTGGGATTGGCAAGGGACCATCTTAACATATTTTAACATATTTTAACCATTTCAGGCTTTGAGTGACCTCAACCCAGGGGATTTTCAGATGTTTTTTTAGATGTTTCAAGGTCAATTTGACTGTAGAACCTCGATTTTCGTAGGTTTCCAATCTCAAATTCATCCAGGATGGCCGCAAAGCAGGAAGAAATCATCCACGAACTAACCACATGGCTTCTGGTAATTGTGAATGTATACTGGGCTGTATATGATGTGAATGTACTGGGAATGTAGTGGAATATAGCAGGAATACAAGGTTTACTCTCCGGTGCCATCCAACATGGTTTGGTCGTAGCTTGAGGTATGGGTCCCTTGTTCCATCCTGAGCTGATGGTCATCGTCCGGGGTCCCGGGTCTTCCGACAATTTCCTGCATCCGAAATGTTCCTGGAAAAACATGGCAGCAAAAAATGCTCTGAAAATCATGTCTGAAATCATCTTGAAAATCATTTATAGTTGATTTACCCATTAAAAATGGTGATTTTCCATAGTTATGTTAGTTTACCAGGCCGGGTATGACCGTCTATGACCGTTAATGACCTATGAAATCAGCGCCGGGGATACCAGGGTTGGCCTTGGGTTGGGCAAATGCAGGTCACAGGATCCACCTTCGCGTGGTACTGTGATACTCACCACCAGGAGTGCTTCAAGGTCCTTGAACAGGTCGACCGGCTGGAGATACCCTCTGGTGAACTAACAACAATGGAAAATCACCATTTTTAATGGGAAAATCCACTATAAATGGCCATTTTCAAGATTTCCATCAGACTTGCATAGAGTAAGAGACAACCTCAATCTATCAGACTCTTTTTTTTTGGGTATAAATGAGAATAAGCCAGAATTTTTAGCCAATCAATTTGGGGGGATAGTCTTAAAACGTAGCTCCAAAATTGGCAACTTTTTGTCCAACCAATGGATTCTTCGTTGGACAAAAACCGGAGGATTTCCCATGGCTAAACAAGCCACACCCTGGAGGTGGACACTGCCATGGGTGGAGTCTGGGTCTTCGGACAGCCTGACCAGCTCAGGGCGGACAGGGAGATGTGGAAAATGTTTCTGGAAAACGATGATCTCTAGAAACCCCATAGATGTGGAACATGCACCATTTACATCATTTTATATCCATTTATTCAATAAAAACTTCGATCGATGTCTTCATCAACTAATTAGAAAAACATGTCTGTTTTCCACATTTTTTTACCACAGGGTAATGGGAATATCGTGGGAAGATCATAATGGATATTTGGGTAAATCTTGGTTGGATTGGTAATTTTGGTGTGCTTAGCCCTGAAAGTCAAAGGACTTATTTAATCCCCGATAGCAATGATAAGCCACATTGTAAAATGAGTCAGCCAGGGATTTTCTGCGTTCTGCATAACCCCCAAAGAGATGTGGAAAAGGTACACTTTACCACGATTTTGGACTTGGATTCTATTTGTCTGCATCTAAGATGGAGAATAAGAAATGGCACCTAGAAATGGTTACAATAATGTACAATATCCAAGTGTGGATTGTCATCTTTGAGACCCCATTGAATTGAGGTTTCAATTTAGGGATGTAAGGCATCCAATTGGTGGGGCAACATGGGAGAGTTTTTTTCGAGAGGTGTGACCATCTGACCATCCCAGAATGGAATTTTCGTTTCCGCTTAAAATTCATGGGGGGATTTCATCAATTTCATCAATTTCATCCGCAAGAATGGAAGTTGACAGCAGACCATCACCATCCCATTTTCAGATTCTTGTTCTGTTTGGTTCTTTTCCTGGGCTCTTTGGGATGGTGATGGATATCTTGCCAGCTTCCATGTTGAGTCTCCACGAGTTCAAAACGGCGTTGGTTGTGAAGCGCCGTAATAAGCCCCTGGCTTAGGCTTGTGCTCTTCACCATGATTGGCAGCAAGACCAGTCGGGGGGTCAGAGCAACCAACCATTCAACCAGAATCAGAACATCCCAGCTGGTTTACTATTGCATTTGCCACATTTACATGAATCTATGGTGAGTAAATGGCTTTAGTTATCTCAAAAAATCCAAGTTCTATTCATCTTGGAATCTTGGATCTGTTTCTATTCCGAGGTTTTTCCATTTTCCCAGATGTCACCACAGTCTTGCCAATCATGGCGTGGGACCAAGCGAAAAAATCACAAGTTGTCACAAGCGGCAGATGGGCCTGGTCGGGGAGTTGGTTTTCTCATGGGAAAATCGCCATAGATTTGGTCATTTGTTCTTTTGCCAAAGTGGTGTGAAGTATGGATTCGCATAGATCATCATAGGTCTGCATTTCGACAACCTTATGAGTTCACCATGTGAAGGTACAAAAAACATGTCAAATATGGTACCAAAGATATATGGTACCACCATTCATTTTTGCCAGGTTTTTTTAAAATGCCAAATATTTTGTACCAGGTTGATATCCGGGTATTTATATGGTCAGTTCTATGGTACCTTCAGCATTTTTCTGGGTAAATTATAACGACCTCACTGTTCTCCCTCACTGGAATCATAATAGTTAGTAAGGGGAATCATCCCCAAATGGCCTTAATTTACCCAGATTTTTGCCACTTTTTTGATCTGGTTTGAAAGGCCATTGGACTCTTGGTGCGTTTTGTCGGAGTCATGGCCTCCATGCTCCCCATGGATCTGGCGGCCTTTAAGGCGATAAAGATGTTGATGTTGGGTGGAAGTTGGGGGGTTGGAGAGTCTGAATCAACGATGAAAAACCTACTATTAGTATAAGATATTAATATTATAATAATTATATAGTATATTATAACCAAACTTTTTTGAAGAACCTGGAAAGTTTAACCGCCCTAAAATTGATGTTTTTGGGGATGTTTTTGGGAATCTCCGCTTTTTTTTGGCTTGGAGCGGAGCTTTTGAATGCTGGAAAAGTGGCAACTGAAGAAGGTGCTACTAAAGCTTCGAGAAAAAACGGCAGGGTTTGTGTAGGATTTTGGACTTGGGCCATTGCGAGACAGTCTTCGATCGTGGTTCGATTGAAATAGAACCTCTATGAGAACGCACCAGAAACATCCAGAGACCGTCAGAGAACCATTTTACAATCAGTCAGAAAATGATTTGGGTATGGGTCAATAGCTATAGTAATCCATTTTTGTTGTGGGTTATTCACATCCATTTTAACCCAGCTATGACTTGGGGTGAACCCGGCACGGTACCAGGGTGCCATGACCCATCCCCATTTTTTCACCATGAGGTGCCGACGGGCGCTGCCGATCCGGTGCAGCAGTCGGGGGATGGAGGTGGGGTCACCATGGGTCAGGTGGGATGGGTCAACACCTATGAAATCACTGGCTTGGGGAAGAAGCATCCATAAACCATGGATTTTAGGCTAGAGTCCCTAATATGTCCCAGGGAGTTGACTCATAGGCATGTGGTTTGTAAAGTTATACTTAACTGTGTCAATGATTGTGGATGGTTTTGTTATGGTTATGACTATATCATCAATATCATATTGATTCCATATAGTCACAACCATGTTAATCATCAATCTTGTCACAATATTCTCCAAAGCCATCTATGCCATGCTCAAGTTGGAGGATGTTAGAGGTTTGTTTTCCCATGAGTTTTTTTTTTCTCATCCATTGTATTGTTGCCCATGGCGTCCTGGACCATAAGCCAGGTTTTTCCACTGCATAGCCAGGTCAGAACTCAATGGAGGCTTCTAGCGAAAGCTTTGATGACACCAAGGAGTAAATCCATGAATCCCATTCAGAAGTCCCCAAAATCCCAATCAGAGATTTTTGGTTCATGGGGATCATCATATCAATATCAATATATATATATATATACGCTGCCGCTCCGCCACCGCCTGTCGCCTGAAATCAGGCGCCCGGCCTTCCATGGACGATGCCTTCTTCTGCTTCCTGGCCTGCCTCCCACGGGTGCCCAGCCCAGCAGTTCTCAGGTGGCCCCTGGAAAGCCATGGGCTGCGAGAAACGTGATTTTTAACCATCAAAGTTTGGGGATACAAACGTGGATATAACTGATATAACTGATAAATGATGGTTGGTTGATGAGTTCGTTTTTTTTTCTACGCAATATATATTGGGGATTATCATAGTCCATCAACTGGGAAATCCGTTTTAAGCAGGCAGTATTTTCAGGGACGACAGCGGCATCATGAACCATCCCCAATGGAGGTTTTTGAAATTGCACCCTCTGGTAATTTAACGGTTTGCTATTGAACATGATCATTTATGTGTAGTTGATTTACCTATTATAAAAGGTGATTTTCCATATGTTCGAAGGAAGTTTAGAAGTCAAACTTCGGACAGTATGGACAGATGAAAAAGCACAGGTGGGAAGAGTCAGAGAAGAGAAGAGAAGAAGAGAGAAGATCAAAGAAGAGAAAGAGTCAGAAGAAAGAAGATGCAGGTGCGCGAAAAGGTAGAAAAGTCGCGATTCACAGTGTTTTTCCAATGATTTGTGGCTCCGGAGGGTCGAAAAGTAGGCTCGCCAAAGCGGAGGGTCCGGAGGGAGACATCTGGTCAGATGAGAGATGAAAAATTGCACGCCGCTGTGGCGCGAAGCACATTTCGAAGTGGAAAGTGTAAAAAACTGACGGTCCCGGACCACTTTTGGAAGTTGAGCTGTCTTAAAAAGTGCGCGACGTTCGTTTTGCGTGGCAGGCACAAGGGATTCTGCACCTTGCCAAAAGTGAGCAAAACGTGAGGGTTCTGTAGCAGTTTCACCTACGACCACTACATTCCACTGCACTACCACTACAGCTACAACTACAACTGCGCTACATTACACTACGCTACACTACACAAATTACATTGCACTACACTACACCTCACTAAACTACACTCAACTCCACTACACTACACTACACTAACTACAACTACAAGTACAAGAACAAGTACAACTACAACTACAACTGCATTACACTACACTACACTACACTCCACTGCACTGCACTGCGCTACATTACGCTACACTACACTACACTCCACTGCAGTGCACTGCGCTGCACTACACTGCACTACACTACATTACACTACACAACACTACACTACGCTACACAACACTACACTACACTACGCAAAGCTACGCTACTCTACACTACGCTACACGAACTACAACTACAACTACAAGAACAAGTACAACTACAACTACAACTGATTACGCTACACTACACTACACTCCACTACACTACACTACACTGCACTGCACTGCGCTACATTACGCTACACTACACTACACTCCACTCCACTGCAGTGCACTGCACTGCACTACACTACATTACGCTACACTACACTACACTATATACTATGCTACACTATACTATGCTACACTACACTACACTACGCTACACTACACTACGCTACGCTACACTACACTACACTAAACTAGGTACACGCCGCACAGACGGCCGTGGCGTTTCGGTCACTTTTTGCAACTCGCACTGACGTTTGTTCATCAGCATTTCTTGCAAGGAACATCTGCGTATCTTCGTTTCGTCCCATTTTTTTCAATGTTTCAGGAGACGTTGCAGCGCAGTGAAGAACTGAGTTGGTGACATGGGTCCTTGGTGCCGTCGCCAAGCCATTGAAACACGAGTTCCGAAACTATTGGAGAAAGCACAGTGTGACCGTCCTTCTTCTGTGTGGCATTGATATGAGCAGGGAGCCATTCAAACATCCTGGCAGCTGCGGAACATCAACAACGTGTGCAACGTACAAGGAACGTTAACATGCCCCACCCCACCCCAGCCCCTGCCCCACATCCTGGCAGCTGCGGAACATCAACAACGTGTGCAAAGTACAAGGAACGTTAACATGCCCCACCCCACCCCAGCCCCTGCCCCACATCCTGGCAGCTGCGGAACATCAACAACGTGTGCAACGTACAAGGAACGTCAACATGCCCCACCCCACCCCAGCCCCTGCCCCACATCCTGGCAGCTGCGGAACATCAACAACGTGTGCAACGTACAGGGAACGTTAACATGCCCCACCCCACCCCAGCCCCTGCCCCACATCCTGGCAGCTGCGGAACATCAACAACGTGTGCAACGTACAGGGAACGTTAACATGCCCCACCCCACCCCACCCACAGACCCTCGTGGACGTAGTATCAACCTCGTGCCAAAACCCTGGAAAATGTTGACAAATGGTGAAAGGCACACGGCCGTCTATGCGGCGTGTGCCAACTACACTACACTACGCTACACTACACTACGCTACGCTACACAACACAACATTACACTACACTAACCACAACTATATACAGCTACAACTACAACTACGCAGCACTACACTAGACTACACTACATGACCCTACATTTCATTACACTACCGCCAGAGATGCAACTGCGACTATGCTACACTAATTACATTACACCACAGCTACAACTACAACTACAGCTGCGCTAGACCACACTACATCCAGCAGTTGTGGGTGAGGTGACCGACCAGGTGACAACACCAACCGCCTTTCAGTCCGTCAGTGGATTCCGTGATTTGCAACAACCAAGCTCTCCTATAGGTTTCGTATTCTGAAACTTCCGTAGCCGCCTTGTGCGGCACTACTGGTAGTTTACCAGAGGTTGCCGCTAATAATGGGATGACGTGTATATATATATATATACACACATGAAATGACACCCCTTGTATTGTGGTTGGTGAATGGTATGGTTCATGTATGACGTTGGGTGAATCCCGTACTCAATTTGTGGCCACAATGTTACTACGTCAGATGGGGTCCTATAGATAGCTGAGCGAATTTACAAGTAGATGAACATAGATGAACTATGGCTAACTATGGCAACTGTGGTAAATATATGATATATTCTATCTATATTCTATCTATAGTTCATCAGTTGATCGGCTTCTAAAGCAACCCAAAAACATCACGGGGAATCGGATAGTGTCGAGGCGACCATCCAGGGTGCTCTGGGTGCCGTTCCGGTGAATCAGCGTTTCTTCCAGGACGCCCAAAAGAAGACATATCAACGATATATCAACTATGATCAACTTAAGTCATGTGTTTTTTGAAAAACTTCAATGGCCCATCAAATGATGGGATTGGAGGTATGCAAAATTTTTGAGAATCACCTGGTGATTTTTTTTTCAAAACTGGGACGTTCAGGACAGACTTGACAAATTTTTGGCCTCCTTCGAGGTATGTTTATAGCATTCTTATTAACTACAAATTAACGAAAATTGGGAATTTACCTAGAAGTTGCTTGGGGGTACAAACATTTTTACAGGAAATTCTTTTTCTATTTAAAATATAGATGCATAGCTTGTGCATGGCATATTTATAGTTAGTGATATTTGATATAAGAGTATTTCACAGGTAGTGAATATATTTAAATAATATGTATATATATATATATATAATTATATATATATATATATTTATACACTGCATACAATACATATATACACATACAAGTCCCCATTATAATTCCCCCATGATCAAACTCCGAAATTTTCTGTAAACCAGACATATGTCATCGCAGGACGTGCCTGTGGACGATCGAGCTGAGGTGAACGGAAGTTGGGAATGGTTAAAATCCCAGCTATAAAAATGGTGATACCTGGGGATGGTTTATGGCATCGTTTTAGTTTCACATATAGTTTGTTTTGTTGGACTTAAATCAGGAATGAACAGTACTTGCGGAGTTTGACAAATCCGAAGATGTTTAGGTTTTTGACAAATGTTTTCCGAAGAATCCCTTTGTTGCTTAAAACTGTCCTTGATATCCCTCATATAAAATACACACCTCTAGTATTGGATCTATTCATTTTAGGGACCCATGTGGGGAATTTTATGTTAGGCACGCTTCCCATCTATTGTTGGCAAATTCCATTGTTTAAATCCTTGATGTAACTGTTGATTTTCACCCAAGTATCACAAAGCCAACATTTTCTGCCGGTGATTCTTCCAGGGTTCATCCAAAGCTCGCAGTTTCTTCCCATCTCAGGCGCGCGAGTTTATCTTCACGGCGGCCAGGCTCTACATTTTCTGCAGGGACACCTGGGCATCTCTGGGCAGAGTTCGGGTGTTCTGAGGGTCGGCCTTTTGGTGTAAAAGAGTCATCAACTATGTGCAGTTGGGATGAATATGAATAGATACATAAATAAATAGATAAATCAATAAATAAATGAATGAATGAATAAATAAATACATATATATATAGAATCCAAGTACTTCTTGCTGCCCAAGGGGAACGACCAAGTGTTTAGCCGCTGCAGGTTATGCAATCTTTGGCATGTTTTTTCTCAATACCTACGGCTTTCGGATCTTGGAGCGCGACAAGCGTTACGCACGTGCCGTGATCGCGTCTGGGTGCCTAGATGGTTCCCCCAGAAATCCGTCAGCCAAGTTATCAACCAAACAACCAATGGTTTGGGGGTCCCTTTACTGTGTAGAAGGCGATGGGTCAAAACATCTCAAACCACTTCAATGGCCAGAGTTGGTTCAGTGATAGTCCCTACAACGCAGAATCAATCCCGGTAGCAATTTCCAGCTGACTTATCAGGAAGATTACCCCCAAAAAAAGCGGAACCATGAAATCAAACCAACCCGAAGTCAACATTAGTCTTGGAAATGATATATCATATCATTTTTGTTGGACGTTTATTGTCCTGAGATCATTCCTCAGAAACAGATACTGATGCACTTTTACATCATCATATAATTACATCAGCGTATTAGAATATGATTCTTTTCTGCTAAAGTCATTGGTCGTTTTTCCACAGGGAAACCCATGTTTGGTTTGGGGGTACCCTAATGGCTAATTGTTGACAGAAACCCTAACATCAACAGCATCCAGCCTAGATTAGGCTACTATGATATATTTCAAAAGCACATATTTCATCATATTTCTACTTTGGTTGATCCCTATTATATATATATACATACCTTCAAATTATTACATACCTTCAAATTATTATATTTCTACATGATCCCGCCTATTATATACCTTCAAATTCATTTTCACATGCGATTTCTACTGTTTTGTCATCAACAGCCACTCAAAGAGTGGCTGGCGATCTAATTTTCTTTGGCGGAATGACCTTCAGCATAGATCGCTTCCTGGGGTGCATCAGAGGTAAGTGCTAAATGTTTTTAAAACCCATACTAATGTTATATATAATATATATATATATATATGTATATATATAATATATATATATACATAATATATATATGTATATATATAATATATATAATATATATATATATGTATATATATAATATATATATATATATATATATAATATATATATAATATATATATATATATATAATATAATATATATATATTATATATATACATATACATACATATATATATATACACATACATACATATATATATATATACTGGTTGGTGGTGACTGGAACATGACGTTTATGACTTTCCATATATTGGGAGTGGAACATCATCCAACTGACGAAGTCCATGATTTTTCAGAGGGCTGAAACCACCAACCAGCATAGAGCTGCTATATGGTTTGTGTCTACTGTATATCGGTTGTATACATGGAGGTGTCTTGAAACAGGGGTACCCCCAGTTCTCATCAGTTCTCATGCATTTAGATGGATTTGCCATTATAAACCATCCAGCTATTGGGGTACCTCCATTTATGGAAACCCCCACATCCTGAAGTAGACAGAAGATGGACATTTCGGGCCACACATCGACCGCTAGGTCTGAGGGTGCTGAGCTCCCGCAGCGTCCCAGCACCGGAGCATCGCCAAATAGCCCTGCAACGCGACGGCATTTTTGAAATCCCCGAAGCCATGGTTATTTCCCCTAGAAAACATGGTAACATCATGGTTTTGATCTCCGAAGTAAATTGAGGTTTCTATAAATTGTAAGATCATCGAAGTAACTAGGGGATTTTCCAGCAAGCCATGTTTGACTACCAGAGGGTATATATATATTATAATATATATATAATAATATATATATATATGTATAAAAAATATAAAATATATTATACATATATTATATGAGTTGTAAAGTGTCTAGAGTTTTTTTTTTTTTTTTCGGAGCCCCAGGTATGAATTTCTGAATAGGTCCAGTACATTCCACCAGGATGCCGAGAGAGACTGACGAGTTTTCTTTAAAGACGTGTTCCGATGAAAGCAACGCTTCCTGTAACGACCAGAAAACCGAAAAAAACGAAAAATAAACGAAAAAACGAAAAAAAAGGAGTTTTATGGCAACTTAAAGATCCAGAGGCTACCATCTCTTTTTTTTTTGAACCATAGCTATTGAGTACATGGCCCATGTACAGAAATTACACAGAACGGGCCACTTGGGATCATGATCCAATTCCAGGCTGGGCCCTGGGCCTAGCACTATGCTTACAATATGCGTGCTATTTATCTATGATATTAATAGTAATGTATATGTATAGTAATGTACATGTATAGTAATGTATAGTAATGTATATGTATAGCATAGACTATGATATTAATAGTAATGTATATTATATGTATAGTATGATATTTTCCAGCTCCACTTTTTTTCAAACATGCTACTTAGTCATAAAGTCATATAGTACTATTGACAATAGCTGTATACAATAACGGACCCTAAATCACAGCGTTGCTTTCCCCATGGAAGCTGCATGTAGGTGGAATCCAAAGAGGCCTGGGGCCCAGTCATGGCAGAGACGGTGATGGAAACCAATGGCCATTTCAGGAACCGATTTATTGGAGGTACCCACCATATATAAGGCCTATTTTTTAGGCCTAAATTTCAGGGAATATCCCAGCAAACATATGCCCTAAAATATGGTACTAACGTAGCTCCATTTTAGGATCCTGAAGATCTCCCATTGATCATAACGAGTTTTTTTTTCCTGCCCGACTATCAAGGCACTTGAGGCATCTTAATTCTTTTTTGCAAGCCGCGAGGAGACTCTATGCCATGCGGTGGAATGGAATGGAACAAAACATGCAAGAATATACAATGATGATCATACAAAGATAATAAACATACTAAGGTGGTAATAATATACTAATGATAATGATTATAATAATTGTCATAATTGAATTCGTCAACACATGATGATCATGATGCTAAGAACGACACTGATAACATTGCTAGATGATACACATACACGCGCTTTCAATGCTGAATGATAATGATAACAATAATGATAGAAATGACACCAACCTTACAGCAAGCAAACAGAATGAAATGGCGACAGGATTTTTACGTATATCTATTTCTTTTAATCTACGTATAACTATATACCGCATACAAATATACTATTTTTGCTCATATTACTTTTATCAAACAAGACATGAACACAGTATGTACAGTAATATATTACCATCATAGTAAGAACTCAATACAGTATATATATATACATATGCACACATGAACTCTTGGAGACACAATAATACTAATATACAGACATACTGTAGGTTATATTTGCATATGTATAACATAAGCATAATACAAACATGATATAGAAAATAATACTGTATATACCCCTACAATAAACATTTAAAAAAACCATACTGTACCTATATAATAGATATTTTTCATGTGCCCCAGAGGGGCACCCAACCCAAATAAATCAACCACGATTGGGGAATATTAACCATATATAACCCATAATGAAAGCCATGTTTCTGGGCTATGTCCAATTGGGATATATGAAAAAATCCATTAGATATATATTAATCCCAATTCTTTTTTTCACAAAATATCATAATCTAATGGATTTTAATCCCATCACCGGGACCCGTTTTTTTTTTTCCGGGTTTGGGGAGACGGTGGTTCCAAGTCTTGGATCCCAAGGTTCCACCGAGGCGCTGGCGAGAATATTTCGGGGGCTGATTTCGGGTGAACATGTAGTACATCTGAGAATATTACCCTCTGGTTATGTCAAACATAGCTATTGAAAATGGCCCATTGAAATAGTGGATTTTCCCATGAAACATGGTGATTTTCCATAGTTATGTTAAATTACCAGAATATTACCCTCTGGTAAATTAACATAGACCCTGAAAATGGCCTAGTTTTATAGAGGAAACTCATCTTCCAACTCCGATGACTGCCAGGGTCGAACTGTTAATTTACCAGAGGGTATGTGAAATAAATGATTTTTTTAGGTGAAATTTATGAACACATCTATACTTAGTTCGGTTCTCTGTGTTTCTGGCCATTTTTTTGAATCGTCTTGAACAGAAAGACCAAACATTCTATGAATGTTTTGCCAGGTCGGAGACGACACATCCGAACCCGCACCGGAAAGAAAACCTGAGGCGCTGGGGTGTTCTGGCGCTGGGGCGCGCGTCACTGGCGGTTAAAGCACCTTCTGAACTGGAGATGAAAACCGAATGGCTGGTGCTTTCAAGGATTTTTCAGGATTGTATCAGGCATATCCACACTGCAGGCACTTTTTTGCTAGGTATTGCAGGCTTTCCTCATCCGTGACTCTGATTTTTCATGCGGATGCTGTTTGAACCTGGAAGGATTGGGTTATGGATGGTACTGATATTTGCCAGCCACAAAGAACAAAGCCATGGAAAGAGCTCCCTCTGCGAACAGACAACTTTTTGTGCGTGGCATTGAAACATATCAGAACATCAGCCAGGGCCATTGAATTCGAAAGGTCTAGGCACCAATATGATCCTGAAGTATCCTGAAGGTACGTCCCACGGGTTTTATCTCAAGCACAATATCCTGGTTGGTGACTGGAACATGGCTGGATTATGACTTTCCATCCAGTTGGGAATGGAAAATCATCCCAACTGACGAACTCCATCATTTTTCAGAGGAGCAGGTCAACCACCAACCAGATTACTAATAGTGATTATGGATCATTCCCTCATTCCCTGCTAAGCACCAGTAAGTATTTGAGCCATGATCAGGTACCCTCTGGTAAATAAACATAGACCCTGAAAATGACCAATTTATAGAGGAAACTAATCTTCCAACCCCGATGACTGCCAGGGTCGAACTGTTAATTTACCAGAGGGTATCATTATTATTATCATTATCGTTATTATTATTATTAATCACCATTATTATTGGTTACTCACCATAATTAATACTATAATCAACAATTATAATTGGTAATTAATGGTGAGTAACCAGTTATTCCCATGTTATTCCCATGACAAAAAAAATCCCAAGCCTTGGTGCTTCGGTCAGCTTCACCTGATTTTATAGTGGCCATGAAATTGCAACCATCAGTGGCTCATTGGTCATTGAACCAAAAATATGCATACTGAAAAATACAGTATACGTAATTTTGTATGTATATATATATATAGATATATATATATTATATACATATATGATATACACATGTGTATGCACATATTTGGCTGTACTCCCTTTTAAATGCTGCGGGGTGCATGATCCTCTTTTGACCAGCCAAAATTGCACGGCACGTTGGAGGCGCTCCAAGTCGAATGTGTCCTCCATGTCTGGGAAGACTTACGAGGTCTCCCCCTTTCGGTCGATGATTTCATGGAATTTCATGGGATTTCATGACATTTTCTATGGGGATTTACCAATGGTTAAATAATTGTTGAAAGATCCATCCGTGATGTCTGTGATATTCATAATGGTTACTATAGTGCTTAATAATTGGATAGTTAATCTCATCCCCTTCCTGATGTTAAAAACCTCCCTCCAAGTGGACACCACCACGTGAATAGAAATCCAACACGAACTCTACGGGTTTCGTTTGGGTACCAGTAGGGGGCTCCGGTTTTTTTTGGGAGATCCATGGATCAATTTGAAGAGTCATTTCGAAAACTATTTTGGGGAGTAACTCTCCAAATTTCATTCTAACACAGTTTAATAATCCGGCGGATTCTCCTTCTGGATGGAAATCATGGTGAAAAGAATTGAGGATTCAGCCAAGAAGATGCATGAAAAGTCAACTGGCAGTGTGTCAAAACCTTGTACCCCTGGTGAACATCAAAATAGCTGGTAAATGGATGTTCATCCCACTAAAAATGTATCTATAGGTATTGACCCATACCCAACTCTGAATTCTATAAATCCCACATTTTCCCACCTTTCTTGGGTGGCTCACGGGGGTTAGGTGATCCCGGAGACGCCTCGTTCGCACGTGGACGACTTGGGGCCCGGCTTGTGGGGGATGCCCAGCGGGAAGCCTCTGGTAATTTGTTACATAGCTATTGAACATGGACCATTTAGTTTGTTGATTTACCAAACTTGATAAGCATGGTGATTTTCCGGTTCGCAAAGTGTAAACGTGTACCAGAGGGTAACTCAGTGACCAAAAAATAGTGACTTTGATAGTGACTTTGATGGGGATTTCGCGTGATTGGGATTTTTCATGGGAACGTTCGACTCGACTTGGACTTGATCGGATTTGATAGGATTTGATTTAAGATTGGGATTTTTCATGGGATTTTTCATGGGAACATTGAAATAGAACCTTGGGTTTGCTGCAGATTGGTGATCTTTTCACATTTCCCATTAGTTGATCTGAGTTTCCAGCAAGCCACGTTTGACGATACCGGAGGGTACTGGGAATGCAAAAACTGAGTGTTCAAAAGCCTGGGTTGATGAGTCGGGAAACCAAAAACGATGCTTTCTCAGTTGGGAAGTTGGGTTGTGAAGCTTCCGAGTAAGGGACAAATACATTTAAGTGAGACTTTGTGAAGTGGGCGTAACTGGGGAGGTGGGATGAGCTGTGGCACAGTGGAGATGAACAGACATAGAGAGATTGAAAGGTGAAGGATTTTCCGGGGAATTTTTGGGGGATGGACGGATGGAATTTTTAAAACCCTGACTATGAGTTGGGGTGGTTCCCCCCCAAAATTCATTTCTCTAATTATTACTCTTAAGTTTATTGGGACTCCCTGATTTTGAGCAACTGGGTGTTGCTATTAGACCCCCCTTGAATCACCATTTATGGATGATCTCAACATCTCCCAGATCCCTCTTACCCTCTGGTAAACTAACATAACTATGGAAAATCACTATTTTCAATGGGTAAATCCACTATAAATGGCCATTTTCAATAGCAAACTGTCACAAATTACCAGAGGGTAAAATCATCTTCTGGATAAAATCCCATGGCCCATCCCCACTCCGGTGCTGATTTGTTTTCGCCCAGGGAGTCGCGGTCCTTCTCCCACACCGCTCTTCCGGCCGCGCAACACGTGTCCGACCCGGGGCCGCAGCGGGGACGCTTCGTCGCGGGGCTCAGGTGGCCAAAAAAAACGGCTTTTGTGATGGGTTTTGTGGCAATGCACTTATGAAATCTTATGAATACTTAAGTAAGATCTGGTCATTTCTTATTGCAATGTTTGATGAAACAGATGTTTGATGAAGCAAGAGGGACAGCTTTCAGCTTTAGTGCTTTGACCAGGCCAAATCGGCTTTTCAGGAATGTCAGGGTCTTGAAGACTATCACTGCAGCTGGTATATCTGTTAATATACCCTCTGGTAAACGTTTATATAACTATGGAAAGATCCACCATTTTTAATGGGAAAACGCACTGTAAATGGCAATGTTCACTAGCTATGTTAAATTACCAGAGGGTACATATTGTGTATATATATATAATTATATAATATTATATATATATACACAGGAAAGATGGACAAGACGAGATCAGATAAGATAGAAGTTCGATTTACAATATATCCAAACGAGATGAGATCAGATTACACACACACATAACCACATACACTCATAATATACACTATCATACACTAATAATATATATATAGCGTGACATATATATATATACAATACATATATATATATATATTATACAATATATATATACATGACATATATATATAAATACATATATATGTATATCACACCCCAAGCGGATAGAACTTCAATGGACTCTCTTCGGTTTGCCGAGACTTGAGGTCACCGAGCCGGCCATTGCTCCAGGCACTCCCAGCAGCATGCTGAAGACTTTGGCGCCTCGGCTGGTCGAAAGGATTCGGGTTGGGATTCGGGGAACCCACGCAGGCGGGTTGGAGTTTGGGTTGGAGTTTGGAGGATTTGATGAAAGATGGGCAATTATTTATCTGTTATTTCAAGAAATGTTATTTCAAGAAATGGAGAAGTGTCATTGTAAAATAAAGACTTAGCTTACAGTGGTACATGTCAATTTTAAGGTTGATGTTGGATGGTCCCCTATGGTTTCGCCACCATGACGCATGTTTTCGCCCGAGGGAAACCATGGGAAGTGGCAGACACTGTCGGTTGACCAGTTCGGAGGGTATTCGACCCAATATTTTCATCATTAGATTCGCCACATTTTTATAGGGGATTGATTATCCATCATTTTTATAGGGGATTGGTAGACAACCGTTACCAATCAGGAATAAATGGAATTACATTGCCCAACTTGTGGACAACCGATTGATCGGAATGCGCACCCTCTGAAGGATATCACCACTGTGGCCAAAGTGCCTCAACAGCACCTGTTTGTTTCTTTTAATTGGATTAATTTGGTGTTTCATTCATGATTCTTCAATGTGTAGAGCAACGCACAAAAAGGTAGAAACAAACCCACGGAAATAATGATCAATTACACTTTTCTACCTTTGTGGGGCTATAAGCAACCTCTTCATGTGCTTCATCGAAATGCCCTGCCAAGCCCTGGCCCTGGCTGCCAACTAAGTCCATTTACCAGCGCATGGAGCGGACACCCAGCCTGGGTCTGGGGGGATGATCCAATTTATCAGGCACTAGCTGTATCTAGCTGTATCTAGCTGTGCTATGAAGCAGATTTCACCATCATTTTGATTGGCTAGATAAACAGTTGCACGTCTTTTGCTTCAATTCTATTCCTACAAAAAAAGCCACGTGTGTTGGTCCTCGACAAAATTTGCGAACCATTTTGTTACAAAAAATACCTTTTGATTCCTTTCTTTGGTAATTACGCACTGACAAAGGACATCATATTGGTCTACCCTCCATCAAACGTGGCTGGAAAGTCCCTGAGCCGATTTGTGGAGGTTTGTAGATGGGAAAATCGTCGTGGCTCTGGAAAATACACCATTTAGTTTGATGACACATAACTATGGAAAGATCCACCATTTTCAATGGGTAAATCCACGAACTAAATGGCCATTTTCAACAGCTATGTAACAGTCATTACCAGAGGGTAACTCCCATGTCAAATTTCCAGGTCATAAAACTTTGGTGAATCAGTTGCCTCCATCCCTGCAAAGACGGCCCCCAACAGGCAGTTCTATGAAATGATTGGCACAACTGGCACAACTGGCACAACTCCAATGTAGAACGGGATTTCACGTGGTTGTGTATTACCCATCTACCAAACCTCAGATCCATTTTTCTCATATCTCCCAAATACAATCCAAGACTATCCACATTCGTATGAGTTGCGATTGTGTAAGACTATCCAAGATACATTAATTGGGCTTGAGGCTTGCTACACCTTGGTACCATTTCACAGTGATTTTTCTCCCCTTTCACCGATGCTCATCCGAGGCTCTGTACCCCTTCGACGAGCGGCCGCCCCCCGTGTGCCTGCGGCAGACCTCCCCGGCGGACAGCGACGCCGCGCCGCGGCGCCGGTCGCTGGGGCACGCTGCGAATCTGTTGGACTCCGATGACGAGCAGATGAAGGTGGGGGACGTGGCAACGAAGCCTGGCAGACTGGGGATTTCTTGGCGTAAGCCCCCAAAATTCGAGATGATGATGGTTTGAAGTTGAGCCAACTTGCTTCCTGTTTGGTTTTTTTCCGTAGATTTTGTTTTGGTCCCCCACTTTGGAGACGAAGCCACAATGTGATGGGTTGGAATTTTCAATATTTCCAGGCGGCCGGGTTTGATTGCCAGAGGGTTCAACCGTTGTAATTCCATCACTCAAATCAAATACGACAGAAATAGTTGAAATATTTCCAAATGCATCTAAATCCCCTACTGAAGCACAGTTATCACAGTTTCTGGGGGGTCTTTGATTTCGATATTAGGGGGACGGATGAAGTGGAGGTAGGGTCGGGAACGTACTGGCGAATGATGTGGGTACTTGTAACTGAGCCCACTGAAGCAGATAAGAAATGGGTTTGCCTCACATTTTTGATGGTTGATCATCATTTTCCCAAACTAATTGAAGTTTCTCCATTTTTGGACAAAGCCACATAGCCATTCCGTGGGACAGAGGCGTTTAGATGGTGAATGGTAGCGATCTACTTAGGATTACACAAACTCCTATGGGTGCGTCTTAGGGTATACCGGTCCCATCAAACAGCCATATTTTAATGGGACATGTTGAATGATTGGCCGTGAAATTTGGGGCCAGAAAACCCAAATATCACTGCATGTCGCTAATTGAATCCACATGATATTCCAGTCTATTCCAACGCCCCTGAAAAACTCCCATACGTTTTTCCCATGAAATCCCCCAGTGATTGGATCAATTTCGTTGGTGATATATGGTGATATTATGTCATATTTCCTTGATCTCATAACTCGCTAATATTGTGTGGGGGTGACTGGCTGAATCCTAGAATTGATTTGGGGACCATCTGCAAATCCCTTTTTTTTTTCAATGGCAAAAACGAGGATTCCAGGATGTCCGGTTTTCAGATTTCCCCTTCAATCCATTATATAAATGTATTTAAATGTGATTTTCCCATGATATCATTTTTTTAATATTTTTATATATTTTTTTAATCTCCTGCTTATATCCAAAAACGATATTCCCATGGTAAACGCTCTCGATTTCTGTCCAGTTCGAGATGGAGCGTGGAACCGGCAGTGCGGGCGCAAAGGGTCGGGTGGTGATAAGAAAAGGCGTCGGAACTGACATTGGATCTGGGAATATTATGATCAGATGAAGGTGTCCTAAAATGAGGGTACCCCAAAATGGATGGTTGTAGTGGAAAATCCAAAAAACACATGAATTATTTTTGGGTAACACCATTTAGGAACCCCCCAGATGAAAATAATGATTAAATAATGTGAAACGATAGGAAATCTGGGGAAATAATGTACATAATTACGTGATGTAAATATCTATCGAGGATATGATCACCAGATGAAAATCATGTAGTAAACCCAATGCCTAAACTATCCTCAAATTTGAGGTTTATTGGTTATACCAATTGAAATGGGAGAATGTAAAATGACCCCCCAAATGCTTGGTTAATGGGATGATTTATTATTGGGTTTATAGCATTCATTTAATTGGTCATGATAGGATATTTCGGGAAATCATGTACGTAATGTTATTGAGGATATGATAAGAAAGCCATCGAATGCATCTGGATGAATGATAACAAGCTCACTGCAACGTCACTGGAATTATGACTAGTATAGGCTACCCTCTGGTAATTTAACAGAGCTATTGAAAATGGCAATTTATAGTTGATTTTCCCATTAAACATGGTGATTTTCCATAGCTATGTAAACGTTTACCAGAGGGTAATAGGAAATCATCAAGAAGAAGCGACCTTTTCCCAGAATAGTGATTTCTTCAAATTCTCCAGATCCAGCGATTCTGGGGGTTGATGTGCATGGCTCACTTACCAAACCAACATGGCTCATGTTTTTGCCAACTCGGCGCGGGCGGGCTGTGCCCCTTTGGTTTTTGTGAAAGTCATCTGGGAATCTCAGAATTGGAAGAATTGGATGATGAATTGGATGGGAAAATGTTCACCGGAAACCCCAACCATCCAATTCATCATCCAATTTCATGGTAAAACCCATGGTAAAAACATGGTAAAAACCCATGGTGAGCCAACCCATGGGTTTCCGGTTTTCCGATTTTCCCAACAAAACTTCCATCGATCGACTCCCAGGATCCCATCGAGCGCAGACCTGGGATGCCAGCGCCAACCCAGGTGCTGGGCACGGGAACGAGCGCACTTCGATGTGGAGAAGCCTATGGTTTCCCTATATGGCAATCGAATCTATTTTTATAGTGGATTTTCATGGATTTTCCACATGGAAGTGTCAGTTTACTGGAGGCTACCCCTTGGTGATTGAACATAGCTGCTATAGCTATGAGAAAATCACCGTTTTTTAGGTGAATCATATGGAACCAGATGGGCCTCACCATCAAATCATCGAAGTATTTCTGGGCCATCGAACTATTAATCGAACTATCATAGCTATCTTCAAAATTCTATCCCAGAGGCTAGACTAGTAGACCATCTAAAAAGTTGATGTTTTTCAGCAACAGTTGGACGGGAGACTAATTATGGGATGCAATGGGATGTGGATGTAAATTCCTGCGGTTTCCAGAGGTGTTTTGGGGGAAACAAACATGGCTGGAAAATCGCCCATTTACTTCGATGATTTTTCCCACCTCCTTCATGGCTAGTTGGGGGTTTTCCCGGTTTCGATGATTTTTCCCAGCCACCTTTGATTCCAGAAAGCTGGGCGAGACGGGAGTGACAAGAAATGACGGCCTTGCGGACTTTGGGCCTCCAAGGAACCCAAAGTTGGGCACTACCGTACCCAAAATATTGGATGAATACTGGTTGGTGGTTTGGAACATTGTTTATTTTCCATTTCATATATGGGATGTCATCCTTCCCATTGACGAACTCCATCATTTTTCAAGATGGTTATTGCACCACCAACCAGATTATTATTAACCATCATTAACCATATAATAACCATATATTCACCATATATTAACCATATATTCACCATATATTAACCATGTAATAACCATCATTAACCATATATTGAGGGATGAATACTGCAACGACACCATCTGACTCCATGGATTCTTGGATCTTAAAGTTTGATCAACGGTTTCCTGGAGGCTCGTAGCGTAGCCCGCGTTCCGCGTTTCTGCCATCGTGAAACTGCCATCGTGGATGACCTCCCGTGTCCAACGTCCAAACATTCTGCCACATTGTGTAGATGTCATGGGGGAGCCATGAAAAAAGAAAGCCCCACATTTCCATTTCGGTCATGAATCGAATGCCCTCGAGCGCCTCGCATCTCAAAGTGGGTGGGTTGCGTTTTGGCGATGGGCACAGGCACCATCGGAAATGCTGAGATATTTATAGATATTTTAGATCAACAGAATTCAACAGAAACATCTTGGTGTTTGAAACTTCAACAGACCAAAAAAAATGGATATGTTCCAACACGACTGGAAGTCTTAAAGCAATGGAGATCAACCATGGTTGCTATCCATGGTTGTCACACATTGTAACCGGCCCCAACTATCAGCAAAGGATAAAGAAACCCTCTGGTATTTTAACATAGCTATGGAACATCATCAACAGGTAAATATAGGTACATCATCTATAAATCATCCATAAATCATTTATAAATCATCTATAAATCATCTATAAATGGACCTTTTTATACTTTTTTCATAGCTATGTTAAATTACCGGAGAGGAATGAGTCGAACGCTGTGATCATTTGTCAACCGCAAATTACCATCGCTTGATTTTTCAGGGATTCGATGTGTTTCACATCCCAGGTGAATCAGATCCATAAATTGGGCGGTCAATTTCATCATTTTTCGGACAACGTTTTTTTTCTTTTTTTAAATCGCATGATATCCCCATTGTGGTTGATTTAATAAGATTACTACACACATATCATATATATATATATGTATATATATATATATACACATACACACATAATGACATAATACCAATTCGTTGGCGGCAAATCCAGTCGCTAGTCCAGTCGAACTGGCGTTTCTTTGTCTTGTTTTTCATTATGAATAAAAGTCAATCTCCAAGTCACATGTTTCAAAATCCGGAAGACATCATTGTAAAATAATATTGTAAATAGGTTTCAGATCCAGTACGCTCGAATGGTACATGTATGTTGTTAGGTTTATCACCAGTGGCTTGAAATGTTTCGCATTTTTTCTTGCAACATTGTTTTTTTTCCAAGTTTTCCGTTTTGGATTCGCTGTCTTCTGTCGCTTCATTCTGTAGATGATGTGTGACACAGTGTGTGCTTTGATTGTTGTGTTTTGTGCCTGTGTTACAGGCAATTCTTGTGTAGAAATATGAGCATTTTATTTGTTAACCTTTTCATCTGTTTTTCTGATCCTTATCAGTCATGAAAACCAATCTTTGGATTCAATGTGTGTATATATATATTATAATGTTTATATATATACACACATCACTTGCAATTGGGGTGCATGCTGCATGATTGTATGTGTATATATGTATATATGTAAACACCATACATACACAAAAATTACGACACGTGCTTCAAGTTAGAACATTTTAATGCATCATGATCTGATTTCACTTTTTGGTTTGAGAACCAGACATATGAGTTCAACATTTGTTGATGTCTATTTCCAAAAAGACCTTACAAACGTATGTGTATGTATATATATATACAGTCACCGACAGAATTATGGGAAAAAAAAACGTTTCAATTTACAGGCGCCGCCTGTCTATGATAGAAAAGTTACGAACCTTTTTTTTTCCATAATTATTTTTTCCATAATTATTTTTTTTCCATAATTCTGTCGGTGACTGTATGTCCATCGATTCGCAATTTGAATGCATTTTAAGGGGGAATATTGAATTATAGAAAATATGTGTTTAAAGATCTGGTATATGCCCCTAAGTCTTCCATTGATATACATAATATTATGTGATGTTCGCAATTTGAATGCATTTTAAGGGGGAATATTGAATTATAGAAAATATGTGTCTAAAGATCTGGTATATGCCCCTAAGTCTTCCATTGATATACAATTGCACCACCAAAACTCATTGTTGTACGTACATACATATGCGGGATGTATCCTTTTGCCAAGCCACCAATTGGGTTGATACTACATACTTGCATTTGCATACATATTTCCATAACCCCCCAAAAAAAGGGGTTTGAATTGTGGATCCATGACATGTCCAACAGGTGGAGCCCCAAACATTAATTATGGAAAAAATAATTATGGAAAAAAATAATTATGGAAAAACCGGTCAATCTGCCCTAGCCCCCTGATTTTACAGGAAAAATCAATTATGGAAATAATGGCCACCTCCAAGAATTATGGAAAAAAAAAGGTTCGGATCACTTCCGGGATATTTTGAACCCTTATGGGGAAAAATCCAATTATGGAAAAATCGGACGCAGGTGCCGCCTGTCTAAGTTGAACGTTTTATTTTTTTCCATAATTCTGTCGGTGACCATACATACATAATTAACATACATATATTATAAGTCTCCACCTTGACAAGTGGACGGGGACACAAAGAAAACCTCTTATTTGCTGGAAAGACCTGAACTTATGCTGAATCCTCCATTTGGGGGGTTGGGGAACTTAATGGAACTTACACTTTGGTGATTTAACATAGCTATGAAACATCACCATTTTTAAAAGGTAACTTGAGGTATATAAATCATCCGTAAATGGTCCATTTTCTATGGCTATGTTAAATTACTGGAGACTTAGTTGCAGGCCCGAATCACCCTCAAAGGGAGATGAGGGGGCCATCAGATCGCAAGAAACGCGTCTTGGGAAAGAGGACGGTAGCAGCCGCAGCCTGGTGTGTTTCACAATCACCATCAAAATATATCCTGGGACAAATGGAAAACCAATGGATTCCCTAGAAAATGATCGACAAAACTGTATTCGATTTGGTGGGTTTTCCAAATCGAACTGTTAGTTTACAATAGTTTACAGGAGGGGAACTGGGAACTGGGGTTTCTTTTGTTTTTACTCTTGTTTTCGACCATACAAAAGGGATGATTGGTTGAGATGACGAGTATACGTTTGGGAGGTAATGTTACATGTAACCAATATCATTGATATTATTTTATTGTGTTAATGTTACATATTATGTTACATGATGACCATATTTTTCCATCATAATATCATTGCACGACGGTTTCATGGCGCAATTGACTCTTTGGCTGTGAAGATAAACAAAGATGATGATCATGATGACCATTAAGGTTGCCAAGTTTCTTTACTGATCAACAGCAAAGGCGAGTACTGTAAACCAAGCAACTGGAAGTATCCCGCATATGACTGGTTTGAAACCATGGTTGCTAACCCCTTATAGATGAAGTTCTGGGAAAAGTAATTACACACAATTTTGGAGGTGTTTTTTTTTGGGGTGCTGGTTAGACATCCCATTTGAGCAGTTTCCAAAACAAGTTGCTTCTTAATTCTATATACGAAGGCAGTCTTACTACTTAATATATTCGGGTTCATCAGAATCCATGAGTTGGGAAGCCCCATTGATATGTATACTGTATGCATACATATATATATATATATACACATACATACATATATATATATAATAACAACTAATAATAATAATCATGATAATGATAGTAATAACAATGATGATGATAATAGTGACAACAACAATAATAATGATAATCATAAATATATACATATGTAATAATATATATATATATAATACAATATATATATGGTTATATACTACATATATTATTAACATACACACATCCCCTTTTTTTTATTGTTTTGGTACCCCTGCGGGTGGTCATGAGCTTCCACCATCAGCCATCGGCTCGAGGGAGTTGATTTCTATGAAAACTTGATCAAATTGCTGCAGAAAATTCAGCACCAGAAAGCCACATTTTGTTGCACCATGGCGACGGCAGAATGTCCTTCTTTTCCAGAAACCCAGATGGTGGAGGACAGTTGCGACCACAGTTGAAGCAACTCTCTTAAAAAGCAATGGCTGTTGGGGCGATGGTTTGATGCACGGCCAATGAAAGTGATTTTTCATCCAGGAAGAACTCCCAGTACTTACTCAGGGGTTGGTTGGTAACTGTCCCATTTTGGGAATATAAAGGACATCACCTGAAAAAGTAGCCATGGCATTGACCATATACCATTCATGGTTGGGTGATGTGACCCATGGGGACATTCAATGACCCAACTAATAGTTGCAGTTGGTCTGAGCAGAAGCGGCGTTGCGGCGCAATGACGGGAGCCACGACGATCACCTGGAAGGAGAGGGGTGGCGCGGCTGAGTCGGGTAGAGAGTTGTGGTTTGGATCGTTGGGGTTGGTTATTCGGTGAAAAAAAGATGGCAGTGTGTCAAAACCTTGTACCCCTGGTGAACATCAAAATAGCTGGTAAATGGATGTTCATCCTCCTAAAAATGGTATAATAGGTATTGATCCATACCCAGATAAACAAAAACATCTGAATTTAGTTTCCTGATGTGAAGTTAGTCTGAGAATAGAGATATCCCATTGGATCCATTGTTTTATCATGATTTTTCCCACATGATTTTCTGTGGATATGTTGCCGCAGGATGCCTTCTGCTGCTGGTCCAAGTTGATGACGGGCCGAGCGTGGGGAGGACCCAGTTGGGAGGACCCAGAGAGTTTGTTCATGGAAAGGGCGGGTCCTAAAGAAGTTGACCATGGGTTAACTAAGATGGAGACTGATGATTGAGATGGGAATCAGATTTTTGGATCATCAATGTTTGGTCAAAATCACGGGAAACGGGTAACGTTTATGAATCTTTTTGGGTGCGTGACCCGCCATTTTTTTGGTGGATTCCCAAAGGAGTTGACACATGCCCGGTTAGTTCGGGGGACTTCTCTGGCCCAGCACCATGCTGCTCGCGCTAAATTAGCAATGTTCAGAAGCCATGTTGGTTGATGATTATATATGATTACAATCCCGTATATTAATGGAAAATGACAATAATGGATTTAATGGGATTGTAACCTGAGAAGAATTATTATAGAACATAACCCCATTGTATAATGAGTATTGGTTGATGATTATAATCCATACTTATAGGGATTATATATGGGCATGTATGGGTAAAAATTAAAGACCTGGAGGACCACAGGTTTTAGTCTATTCTTAGTATTGATCATCCAATTAATTGGGGTACCCAATTTTGACCCGTACCGATATAATCATCAATAATCCCAACAATACTCATTGTGTAGAATTATAATCCATGATCATTCTCATTTTTTTGTGTAGACCAATCATAATCAACCTACACGATATATCATATCAATATATTAGGGATTATCATTATCCATTAGGGAGTCCTGTTCTTAACCAACCAGTATTAAAGCAAATGCCGACCTTATCGCCCTGTAGGAAAACTGTCATGAGAGCATATGAAAGCCCTCGGCTGGGCTAGGAACACTGCTTCTCGGGTGAATTGTCCTTTGCCCCGAGACATTGAACAGATCTGAAAATCCAGTGTACTTAGAGTACTAGACCGGCAGTGTGGTGATGAAGGGTGTATCATCCAATGAGGTGTTGCTTTTGGAACGTGGTATGCTGCCCCTTTGTTCTCTGCATTTGGTCCTGCAGCATCTATTGCCTGCGGCCCCAGTCATTTTATCAATGTTTCAGATCCAGAAGGTCAGAGAGTTTGGGTCAGTTTTTAGGGCACCGACATTCATCAGAAAGATGCGGGCATGCCGGGTATGCCTTTTTTTGGGGGGGTTGAACAAAGCGTATCAGCAACTCTTTGGGTCTTACCTTGGTATGTTGCCGCGATCAACCTTTTTTTCTCATGTCGTGGCTAGATATTATTCAGTTCGGGAGAGGTGAACACCTTTAGGTAATGCCTGTTTTGTGTGAAGATGCATCACGGTGGAGGGTTGAAATTCACACGAATCAAACATGATATTGGCGGGTTTCCCATTCACATCCTTGTATTTTGTTGTGTTCTATCCCAGATGGCAATCGCTAAGCGGTATTTGCCTCTCAAATTGGACACTTTATTTATATAATAAATATATATTTATTTCTGTAAACAGGAGCAATTTTGTTTGTCCATTGACACCTTCACTCTTCCAGGATGCTCCTCCGCAGAAACCCGGCCAGTGAGGGTATGCCCTCAACCGTTTTTTTTTCCGCCTAGGCTGCGGATGTCTTAGGGTCTACATGAATCGCGGACTCTACAAGTTCTGCTGCTGTCTTTGTCGCGCCTTCAACTGCTGTTGGATGTACACGGACAAGGCATGGGACCCATGGGATCGGCGATGTGCCAAGGATTTCACGGCAGGGGAAGATAAAGACCCATCCAAATCCAAATCCCTAAATTCCCCGGCATTCAACCTGATTTATGCATTTCTGAGGGTTAAAATATGCCAGAAATGCGGGTCTGAGTGTGGAAGGATCCATAAACATCTAGAATTAGGGTACTGTAGGTACCAGAAAAATGTATGATCATGTATGTAAGCGCGGATGGACAATCCCCAAAATGCAGGTCTTACAACCCCCAAGTGGGCACACGACCAACAATGCGTAGAGAGATGAGATGACCGGGGGACGACTCCCGAAGTTGCTGGTTGTAGAACCCCACTTCACCATGGTTTCATTCACTATCCCCAAATTTGGCAAGCGACTGGGGAAAAAAAAACCGGACAAGAACCGAATTCAATTCTGGCTTTCCGTACTTGCCTAGCAGCCCCTATTTGAAGCCCCGACTTCGTCGGATAAGTTGTGCGGTTTCGCCCGACATCGGGGTGGTTCTTTTGTCACAGCTCAAAACTCTCTGGTTTGTTAGCCAAGGAGCGGTATCCAATATCCCAATACTCTCTGGTATTTAAAATAGCGAAAATGGTGATTTATATCTATTAAAATGGTTGATTTTCCATAGCTATGTGAGTTTTCCAGAGGGTATATCCCAGATTATCCCAGTACACTTTCCCAAACATCAACAAATCACCATCACCAGGACTTCCCCCCTGTGGAAGAGTCCCTGGGCGACGTGAAAGGCGACACCGCGGGCGACGAAGGACGAATGAAACTTCCGATGTTTTCTGAAAGTCTGAGGTGAATGAAACTCTAGGGAAGATAAGAAAACATGACACTCGATTCTAAAGAAGCTTGGTGGAAGTGGCAATTGGAATGGACTTCTTTTTTTTCCCAATGAAAAACACGTATTGAACGTGAAAATGTATACAGATGGAAAAGGGGGAAGTGCCAAGAAAGTTGCAAAACGTTCAGCTTCAGGACGCAAGTTTGCCGGGAAGGTCACATGGGTCAGGCGTCACGCAGCAGGGTTTTTTGTCGCCGGGTTCGAGAAGCTAAAGCACCAAAGATTGAGAAAACCTCCAGATGCTGTGGTATCATGTGGTATCCCGGGCCTTCCTTTCAAAACTTGGGAGATTTGGGAGTGACCAAGAGTCTGCTGAGATCTTCTAAAGGACACTAAAGGACCTAAGCGCGCGATTTTCTTCCCCCATTGGTGCAGGGGAGGCAAGTTCCCAGTCCCGAAGGACGAGAAGGACCGCTTTTGGGTCAGATCTTTTTGGTGGTGAACGATGCGGTACTCGTTGTTCTTATTATGCTCTTATCATGTTGTTGTTGTTGTTGTTGTTGTCGTCGTCGTCGTCGTCGTCGTCGTCGTCGTTGTTGTTGGACACATCATAGAATCATAGCAGTACTGAAATTCACAACATTCAATAAGCATTGCTGGTCAATCTTTATTTTCAGGAAAACCTTGCTATTCTGATGGTTCAGAAACCCCGTTTAGTAAGTCCCCAATTCCTAAGGCTATCCCATTTGTAACTCGGTGAACTACCCAAACTGCCCACAGAAACGATCAGATGCCAGGGACGTCAGCGCCGCATGCAGCTGTTTAGCGCAGAGATCGACAGCCGCGACATTTGCCAAGGCGGGGGCGGGTTGCCGCGGCGGAGCCGCGGCGGAGCCGTCCATATAAATCATGGGGCGCAAAGACACAAGACTTGGTGAATCTTATGTTGGCTGGGCCGGGGCATCCCACTTAGTATGGGTTATAGCATGTTATAGCCCCAGATTCATGGAATATCTGGAATATCTCCGGTTATACATTGGCTATGTGAAGCTTAACTACTTACGATGCCTGGGATGCAGATCCCAGTAGGAATTGGGCATAGCCGTTGCTATATTCAACATGGGTTACCCCAATTCAATGGGCTTTGGAAAATTTTGGAAACTGATTTTCCTAGTGATCATGGCCATTTTTTGGGGTCATGGATTGGGGTTCCATTGCTGAATTCCAAAGTCCCCAGGAGCGTTAGGAGACTGCTGGCTGCTGGCAGCCATTGCCTGCTTGGCGGAGCATGACGGTGCTATCCAAGCCGTGTTCAGGTGGCTCTTGGGAGAGATTTGATGGGATTTGGATTGGTTTTGTTGGGAAAAATCTACAGGAAAGCCCTATATTTAATGGAAAAATCTATGGTTTCCGGTTAAGATTTTCCCTTAAACCAATCCATTGATTGATGGGATTTTCTGGTGGATTTGATGGGAGATGATAGGAGCACAACTTGATGGGAGCACTTTGATGCAGAAGGTTCGGCTGGAGGTAAACCAGATAAACACGTCGTTGAAGGGCGAAGCGAAAACTTTGCTTCTTTTCATTTCTTTTCACTGTGGATTTTTGGAGAAACATTGTCACAAGTTGGGGCCAAGTTATAATAGTTAGTAAACCCTATTGACTCTTGACTAGTGACTAGCACTATAGTCTATAGTTACTATAGTCATATCACCCTTAAAGCTGCACCAGGTTACGACCTTAAAACGTCGCGACGCAAAACGGGGGCACCTTGGGCGATGATGCTTCCAGGACTAAAGAGGTGAACCCCCGTGGCAAGTACGTCTTGCGACTCTACGATGGAGCGCAGGACGATGGAGGGTTTCATCATGGCTATATAGAGAGGGGCTTCCTGTTTCCTCAAGCCACTGAGTCTTCAGAACTGAGTTTTGGATAGTTTTGGGAGTGGGATTTTTTTGTTGCCTTTTTTAGAGACTTTCCAGTACCAAGTGATACCCCGGATCCCACGGAGAGCACCATTGAGGGTCAACCTCATGGATCCCGAAACATGGGATGCCCATAGTCACCACAGTCACTGGTGATTTGGCGCTGGAAGCCTCTGGTTTTTAGGGGAAGATCCTGAAGACATGGCTTCACAAAAACGGAGCGGCTCTTTCCAGTTCCAGGTACGTTTTTTTTTGCGCGTGTGTCCCTCAGCTTTCTCTTCAAGAAAGAGACAGAAAACCCAGGGAAGCTCAAGCAAATCGCTAAGTTTAAGGTATCTTAAGGTGCATAGGCGGCCATGCACAAGCGAGAAAACACTCCAAAGAGACACCTGGGTCGGTCTCAGTCCAAACCTACATGGCTGTGGCTCATGTCTGGCTGCTTTTCCCCTCCACCAAACAGGAACCGGGTACAGAAGACATTGAGATTCTTGTCTACCCAATGGTAGCTTGCAAGGGAACGATCGCTGACACCAGCCGTCCACATTTTCCGCGTGCGCCATGGTGCGTACGTCAAGATGGCTGGTCGTTTTGATCTGTGCTGGACACACCTCAAGTTTGGCACAAGACACGCTGGGACCCCAGCTGAGACAGGTTGGTTGGTTGCGATTTGGAGACGGGGAACATCGGGGAACAAAAAACAGGTTGGCGCAGCAAATTTCCTTCACGCCCCAAGCGGTGAAGGGTTGAATACCCAAAACGGCACCGCATTTCAGATGTTCTTGGGGTCATCGGTTTGAATTTCCATGAATTTCCCCCAGACTTCTGTGGTCGCCATAGTCATTAAACAAGGACCTCCGAAACAGATAGAAAGATCCGAATCATTCCTGTTGAATGTCAGATGGTGGCGCAGCCCATTGTCAGACACAGCCGGATGAATACATAGGGATAGATGATCTTATTATGTTGGTTATAGATATCCCACTATAATTTGAATCCATGAAACACAGTATCTGCTTGGTGATGTTGGTGGTGACTGGAACATGGCAGATGACTTTCCATTCAGATCATTCAGTTGGGAATTTCATCATCCCAATTGACGAACTCACATGTTTCAGAGGGGTAGGGCTCAACCACCGACGAGATTAATCTCCAACGGTTGCTGGTGAAATCCGAAAAACAAATCCCCAGATTCTTCCCAGATTTATCCCACATTGATGGTTAAATGAGTGAATTACGAAGTTACCCTAGTTTGATATAATATAATTATATATATTATAATACTATAATATAAAATAATATAATAAATATATAGTAAATATATATAATATAATATATATATTTATCATATAGTATAATATAATAGAATATAATATAATTTAAAATAGAATAGTATAATATAATATAATATGATACAATATTGTATAATATATAATATAATATAATATAACAGAATATAATATAACATAACATAATATAATAGAATATAATATAATTTAAAATAACATAATATAGTATAATATGATATATATAATATAATATAGTATAATATGATATATATAATGTAGTAATATATATATATATATTAACTTAATATCTAATATAGTTGATATTATATCCACAGCAGAGTGGAAGTCCAACTCTCCCAGTTGATCCGAGGCACCTCCGAGGGCCTTTTGACCCCTCCGCCAGGCGTTTCGTTCAGGTTTTGGGCGAATGATCTCGAGGGTTTTACCATGTTTTAATGGTTAATTTAACTATAAATGGTGATTTTCTATGGTTAATAATGGTGAATAATGGGATATTCATCGGAGATACCCTCTGGTTATGTCAAAATAGCTATTGAAAATGGCCATTTATAGTGGATTTTCCCATTAAACATGGTGATTTTCCATAGCTATGTTAAATTACCAGAGAGTACCATTTATCGTGTTTACTGTTGTTAGAAGTAGCCTCTGGTAAACTGACAGTTTGCTATGGAATTCACAATCTTTAAATATTTTTAATAGGTAAATCCACAGAAAGAATCGAGCCCTGTCAAATAGCTGTTGTTAGAAGTAAGAATGGTATACTGTTAGAACTATGGTATTATTTAAAACCAAGGTATTTACCATATTTATCATTGTTATAAGTACTATGATTGTTGTATATCATTGTTAGAAATACAATGATTTATTTTTTTTGTAAATACGACATTATTGCACCTTTTTGTTCAAATTATCATTTCTACAGTATGTTTTCTAAATATCACCACACGTTTTTTGGTCTTTGATATCCAAGAATGGTCATCCACGCAGCCGACTGGTTCAAATAGTAATCAAACCCCTGCCCCTAATGTGATGTTTAAAAATTTAAAGATGAAAACCAAGACCTGGCTTTGTCTTAGGTCGCTGGGTGGCAAAACATGGTTTCATTTTCAGCTCTCAAACCACGACCAGTCATTTTTTTCCAGTTCGGTGGCCCTGAAGTTGTGGTTGAGAAGTGTGTTTTCGAAGGATGTCTTGTTTCATGGCTCTGGCAATGCTCTGTTCAGCGTCAGAAGCGTTAGAGTCTGGTGACTGACAAAAACAGGTGTTTTGGGAGGCAACTTCAAATAGCAGTCATTGAGAGGTTTCCCAAGTCATAGAAGTACCCCCGGTTATCATCCAAGTCATTACCCTCTGGTAAACATACAAAAAACTATGGAAAGATCCACCATGTTTAATGGGACAATTCACTATTTCTATGGCCATTTTCAATAGCTATTTTGACATAACCAGAGGGTAATTGGACCATGACTTCATATTGAAACTGGCCCATGGTGAGGGGATCCCCCCATGGCCAGGCTAGAAGATTCAGGGGAACCAGCTGCAGTAGATCTGCTACAGAGCCTCGGCCGAGGATTTTGGCTGGGGAGTCGCCCAATTTTTTTGATCCGAAAGAAAGGGGAAAACTTCCGTAGGAGACATTTATGTCCATTTTTTTTTTCAAATCTCTGTTGTTGGCCTGTTTCTCTAGTTGGAAAGTCACCCGTTTTGAAATAGGATGGATTTCCAGCCCGTCATGAATACCAAAGGGGGGCAAAAAGGCGCTGTGTCCCAACCACTTGGGTTGCCCATCAGTGGGGGGAAGAATCCAAGCTCACTGGGCCTTACTAATGTGGGAACCCCAAACCATTCAGATTCAGAAACCTACCATGACTGGGGATGGTTTATACCACCCATAAAAATGGTGATGACTGGGGGATGGTTTATGGCATTGGGTTTACCACATGTTTTTTTTGTTGGGTATGTATTTGCTGAGTGACTGGCTTCGGGCTGCTTTGGGAGTCCCCATTGCCGCACATTGCCCCTGCTGTTTGGCCGGGATTCCCCCATGTCGTCGCAGGGACCAGGATGTTTGATTCAACATTGCTTGACACAGTCTGCTGGTTGGTGGTTTGGAACATGAATTTTATTTTCCCCAGTAGTTGGGATGATGATCCAATCTGACTACCTAATATAATATTTTTCAGGGGGGTTGAAACCACCAACCAGTCTGGGTTTCGTTCACCCTTTCAGTTTGCCAAGGAACGACGCTTTCCCTGAGGATATTCCGGGGAAGACGCACACCAAGTTGAACATCACACTCTACCGATGGCTCCTTGGAACAAGGGTAGCAGGGAACAGTCACTGATGGTAAACTATGCATGGATATAAAGCAACTGACCTTGTTTTGTTTTCTAAATATTGTTGTCCAACAGAACATGTTATATAAGTATAAGCTAAGTCTATTGACAATAACATGTAACACATCATATAACATACAACTATTGTAACATATTGCAACATTTTTTTAAATATAAAATCTAGAACTATTGATCAATTATGATCAATGTTACATTATCGATACATGTATATACATGTTATGTTATTGATCAACTATGATCAAACGAGCAAATAAGATCATAACTAGCCTAGGCCCCAGGGGCCCTAGGCTGATCAAGACATTTTGGGGTTGCACCTCTAAGGCTGTGGTGGCCGGCCATTCTGTACCTCTTTTGGAGCATGGCGCATGTCTCCTGGCCGAAGCGAAGCGACGCGAAGCCCCGAAGCCCCGAAGCCCTGAAGTCAGCAGATGTTGGGTTAACTTTTGGATGATATAGCTTACATATTGCTAACCAAGATGCGGAAAACTCTGCTGTAGAACTTTTTCCCAGGAACACTATTGGTATACGTTTTTTTTTTTCCACATCTATGTTAGTTTATCCCTAAAGTATGTATAAGCCTCGCAACATATGGGGGGGGAGTATATTTTTGAGCCACAGCCAGTGGGAAAGGCCTTCGTTTTTTGGCGTTTTTGGCGACTGGCACCCGACTCGAGGTTTGTGATATCCACTTCGTGCGCACCATTGAGGTGGGGTGCCCAGTGAAACACCAAAGATTTGATGTACAAGCCCCCAAAGTCCATCAATTTCTGTTTACAAAATCCTTTTCCAATCTCATTTTCTTCTATGCCATCGAGGTTCTTGGGGTGAAAACCTGCGGGAAATGTCAAGGTCTTCCTGACAATTTTTCTTCTAACTCAAGTGTTTGGAGGTAATTTGCGAGCGCTTCCACATCCCTGATGATGTGGCGGGCGCGACGCTGATGGCCCTAGGATGCAACGGTGCGGGGAGGGTTGCTGGGGACTTGGGGGGGCCTTCAGATTTCTAGACCCACAGCAATTTTTCGGAGTTTCACTTCCAACACTTCCATCGAAATCCATCATCCATGCCTGGTGCATCCCAGTTAGATGTGTTATAGCCACCCATATCCACCAGATGAATTTGGAATACCCTCTGGTAATTTAACATAACTATGGAAAATCACCATTTTTAATGGGAAAATCCACTATTAATGACCATTTTCAATAGCTACGTTAAATTACCAGAGGGTATCCCTCAGTAACCACTTCCAGCAGGCCCTGAGCTGGCACTGAACATGATCAACATCTGGCAGCCCAGCAGCATCGGCGTTGGTGCGGTGGTGGGCGGCGAGGTCTTCAACGTGCTGGTGATCATCGGTACAGCGGTGCTGGCCACGCCGGACGAATACATGCCGCTGAAGCTCAGCAAATTGTCCTTCTCAAGGGACCGGGTCTGAGTTCGAAAGATGTGGCTACCCTCTGAATTACCCTCTGGTTATGTCAAAATAGCTATTGAACATGGCCATTAATAGTGGATTTACCCATTAATAGCATGGTGATTTTCCATAGTTATGTTAAATTACCAGAGGGTATTTAATGTGAAGCAAAGCAATGGGAAAGGACTACATTTTTGTTTACCATTTTGATAGGTGAAACAATCAACATATGGGTGGTTTATGATTGCTTTACCAACTTTATCCGGAATTTATGTAATTGTATGACAATTTTGATGGGAAAATGAGGATAGACCCTGAAATTTTTGGGGGTACGTGGGGTGCCATATTTTGAGACAACCCCAACTAATTTTTGTGGTTATGACGGTATGACGGAAATGATGACATCTGCAGGACATCTTTTTCTACATGGCCTCAGTCCTGCTACTTTTCGTGGCCCTGCGTGATGGTACCGTGACCCGGGAGGACGCACTGATGCTGTGGCTGGGTTCACCAGTGGTCCTGCTTGTTGTTTGTACTGCAGGTACAATGTGGGCCCACCAGTTATAAATTGGTTTATAAACCCGAGTAACTACAGTTATAAGTACCATAAACCATAGTTATTGGAGTTATAAACCAACTTAGCTATCTAGGGGGCCCCCACTTTGTAGAGGATGTGACGACTTCATGGGTTATTCCCCAACGTTTTCTAAGGGGGTCTCAGCCCAGAAGGTTTTTCTGGAAGCGACCGGAGGGGTGTTTCCGGGATGGGGAACCCAGGAATGGTTCCGGAATGGTTCTGGTGGTTCCGTTGTGGTGGTTCTGGATGTTCAGGTGTGGTGGTTTCCTATTTCAAAATACTTGAAAGTTATTGTCTGTAAATGACCCCCGTCCGGCGTACAAAAATAAAATGGGGGGGCAGGAGCCCCTTTTAAAATAAAAAAAAATAAAAATAAAATGAAAATAAAATGGGTCAGACCCCGGCATTTTATTTTGTGGGTGCATTTTATTTTTGAGGTGCCTAACCCATCAAGTTAACTGACAGAGATAGCATGATTGCAAAGATGCACAGCTGTGAACGGTCTGAGCATTTTGTGAAACATTCCAGAGATTTGGAATTACTTGGACATTAACTTCGAAAATGGGTTGGCCCCCCTCATTTTCTATTGCCTTCCTTGGTCAACAAAAGACACACGGGCAGCTTACAGCAGCCAATGAGATTTCTTAAGTTTATTTATAGTTATTTGTATCTTTTCTAGAAACCGTCCAGATGTCAGAAGTGGAACCAATTATATATATATATATTATATTGATCGAAATCCGCGCAATTTTTCCTTCTGTTGGCACGTGAAAAGGCTAAACAAGACTAAACAAAACTAAAAAAGATCAACCAATCAAATAAGGAAACAATGTAAAGGACCAAGCAAGACCAAACAAGACTGAACATGGTTAAAACCAATCAAATAAGGAAACAAGACTAAACAAGATCAACCCAAAAGAAAATGCCGGAGCCCGAGGTCCAACAGTTGCCAATTGTAGGTCCAACAGTGGCCAGGTGGAGGGTGCCTGACGTCATTTTCTTTTTGTACCTGTCCATTGTATTTTACTTGGGTTTTCCTATCTTACCTTATGCCCTCTCATTTTATTGGCATTTTTTCCTTAGGCCCCTCCATTTTATTTTATTTTTTTAGGGGTTCCACCCCCCCCCTGGCAACAGACGAGGGTGTAAATGGATGTACTGCAAATGGCAAGTTATGAAGTTGCGACAATCGCCAGGTTGAAACTTGATAGGAGTTTCACTGGTTGCCACCCTTTCCCTACCTTTGCTGATGGGGATACCAGCTGGGATTGTTTTGCCAAGTTATTTTATCAACGACGACGACGATGATGACGATGAGGATGAGTAGGAGAAGGATGATGAGGATGCAATTCATACTATAAACATCTATAAACTATAAACATCTATAATCTATAAACTATAAACATCTATAAACATCTATAAGCACAATTTTTCTAACTAACTCCTGGCTTTTCTGTCTGGGTCAGAGATTTTCCAGGCTGTCTGGGTCCTGTCTGGGTCCCAGGGATTGCCCAGGCTCTTCGGGGGCTTTTGCTACATCATGGCAGTGATCTATCTCCGAAGGACGGCCGTTGAGGGGCCGTTTGGGCCCCGGGGATCTCAGCAGATCTTTTTGGGTTTTTATCACCATGGTAAATCACACGGTAAATCACTGATCTTATTCTACCAGTGAGATCGAAATATGGTAAGTCAATATGATGATATGATATGATATGATATGATATGATATGATATGATATGATATGATATGATATGATGAGTATAGCTCATCATTATAACTATAACATACTATAGCAATTAATGTCTATGATTGATCATATTCAAACCAATTCATCATTTCGAACCAAATCGCTCTCGTCTGGTCCACTGGCCTCTGCGCAGGGTCACCAACTGGATGTTTTCATCCAATGGCTGCTGAACTGCGTTGGTGGTTGTTTGGACCCTGGAAATCGTGGTTTGGCAGCTGGTTTTTTGGGAGGTACCCTGCGGGTTTTACGTGGCAGGGAAAGTCCCCATGAATGGAGGGTTTAATGCGAAATTCATCTATCAATGGTGGGTTTTCTGTTGCTATGTTTGATTACCGGAGGGTATTTTCAAGATTTCAGCATCCATTTTCCGGGAATGATGACCCGCACCCAGGCCGAGAAACAAGGACTTGTTGGGAGGAGACACCATGGCTCAGATAGCTAGATAGCTAGATAGCTAGGTGCCAGATAGCTAGCCTCAAAGCACATGGTTTTTGTCAGGCTCTGCGGTTCAACCCTTGGTGGATCGCCAATGTTCAGCGGTGAATTTGGAGCACTGGGACCGTGCGCGGCAAGGTCGTCAGACGGGGGGATCGACGCCAGATGAAGGTTTTTTACCCAAAATGGCCATGGTGTTTTTGGGGTATACCGGTCCCCCAAAAATGGTGCGGGAATAGGAAATCAATGGAAATCAGGGTGAAGTCTTGGCAGCAATATTCATGGAGGATAGGGAATCATCCCAGAACCAGCCTGTACCCAGAAACATTCACTCCTGAAGGATTTGGATCCTGTCTGAGACCATCCCTGAAATGAATCTTGGTAACCTGTGGTCATCAAGCGTGGCGGAAAACCCTCCATTGATACTTGTAGATGATTTTCCCAGCTAGAAATCCATTTCTCCTCGGCATTTTCCAGCCACGAAGTAGATTGCCAAAGGGTACAGTGAACCGTTGCCAATTGCCATAGGAAAACAATGAATGAATTTCTTGGATATGGTATTGCAACGTGCCAATGCCAATTGGTTATATGGTTATTATAATGGTTATAATTCCAAGAAAATATTGCAATTTTCATAACCATTCATTGCCAGTTGCCAATTGCCACACGTCATAATTCCTATTTTTGGTTATGAAAAAACATGAATGAATTTCTTGGATCCAGCAGCATCATCCAATTCTTGCGGGTGAAGTCCTCCAATCTTTGGTGCTTTTCAGCCACCAAGGTTTGTTGCTTCAAAATATGTTTTTTTTTTTTTTTTTTTTCGCAGGTGATAGGATCCTCTTGCTGAAATCCTCTGACCTCCCTAATTTTGCTGGTGCTGGTTAAACTCCAGTTCTTCCTGAACACAGTTTTGTGGTTAAACTCCTAAGTTCTGGGAATTCATGGAACAAATCCTTCATTTTCCCTTTTATCATCAGTTCAGCAGTGAAACAAATCGAAATCCGAAAAAACCACACTTCATCCACATATTTCCAGGTATTTCCAGGTATTAAACTCTCAAGTTCTGTTGGGAATTCATGGGAAATCATCTGGGTAAATTATAACGACCTCACTGTTCTCCCTCACTATAATCATAGTTAGTGTTCGGGGAATCATCCCAAAATGGCCGAACTATTCAGGTTAGTGAAATATTATTTCATTTACCCAGAAAAAAATATATATATATACACACTTAATGGATTTTAACCAGCTATAAATAGGGATATAATAGGGAATTCATGGGAAAACATGGCAAAAACCATCATTTTTCCAAGGAAAAAAACTGGGCACCGGTGCCCACGTAGGCACCGATCCACTGCGTGGCTCCATCCTTCGGATCCGCGCCGACATGCGCAGTCGATTGGCGGACCGGAATCATCAGCGCCTCGGAGTGGTGGATTTGGTCAAGGCTTTTTTAAGATGTGTTTAATAAAGCCATAGAGATATAATAGATGACATTAATAGAGATATAATATGTTAGATATAATTATATTAAATAGGTATGTTAGATATAATTATGTTATAATATGTTTTAATATATTAGATAGAGATATAATAGCCATTAATAGCCATGGAAAACATAGCTGGTTTTACCGTACGTGTTTACCATCTGGTTATGACTAACAGTTTGCCATGGAAAGATCCACCATTTTCAATAGGTAAACCATCTATAAATAGGCCATCTATACCATGGCTATGTTAAATAACCAGATGGTAATATATTAGATAGAGATATAATTTATATATATATATTTATATAATGATATGGGTTGAAATTGGGATACCCCTTAATGCATTATATATATATATACATATATAGACATAGATGACATAGGTATGGAATTATGGATCAAAATTGATGATGTTCCATATAATTTTGGCGGTGAACGTTCATACGAAGCTATTTTGAGGTGAACAGAAGGGTACTAGGGTTTTGACCCATTATTATTATTATCACTATTATTATTGTTATTTTTATTTTTATTATTATTATTATTATTATATGTATACACCAACCTACAAACTTTATTATCGATGATATATTATAATAATATTAGTAATATGTATGATGTACTTATCATAATGTTATGTAACACAATGTTCAATGAACATACTTATGTCATAGTATTGTATATATATATATATATCTATTTACATGTAGTTATATTGTAATTTACAATATATTGGTTGATGTATATATGGCTCCCGGCTGGGAAGTTACTCCCAGGAATGGTCACCCAACATCATCATATGCAGCCATTATGCAGCCATTCTGAATATGTAACCATAATGTGCAGACATGAGAACACTGTGGAATCAATGTAACCATTGGTATATATATATTATATCATTAGCTTCATTATCATCCATGTGCAACCATGATAAATCCCAGTATCATCATCCGATACGACCATATTTATCGCCCGTAATGACAATATCCCAATTTAACACGTATGTTTAGCAGTCTGGGGACTCAGAAAGTGAACTGAAGATCGAAGCTTTGAAGCGTGCTTGTGGTTGAGTCGGTCGTAGCAATGAAGTAGGGATGGGCCAACACTTCTTGGGGCGAGCATCTCCAGCTTTTCGCAGCTGTTTTGGTGTATTTGGTATGAACAATCGACCGGGTAGCCCGGTTTTGAACGAGACCAATTTCATGCAATTTCACTGAGTGTAAATCGAAGGGTTTCTAATTGTGGCTTCGAGATATCCCATTATTTCTCCCATGAATATACCACTCTAATGAACACAATGATCATTGATATAACATGATATAACCATGGGAGAAATCATGATAATCATGTCCATGATACCATTGGTTTATTGATCATTAAACCAACAATATCACGTGTCAAATGGTCAGCCATCGCCGCTCAGCCGAGGTTTGAGGATCGATTTGCGTTTCTCCTAGGCGCGATCGAAGACTCTCCTAGGGAAGTCCTTCAAATCGACGGAAAGCAACAGGAAAATCATTTGTCAATGGTGATTCATAGTGATTCATAGTGATTAAGAGTGATCAATAGTGATTAATAGATATTATAATAATGATATATAGTGATCAATAGTGATTCATAGTGATTTTCATTCATGGGAACATCATCCAAAAAACATCCATCTTTAATGCTTGCCATGTTTGATTCCTGGAGGAAGCCGGCCTCCCCAAAAATTTGTTCGACTCGGTGTACCCTCTGGATGATTTTCCCAGCTAGAAACCTCCGATGGTTGGGATTTTTCCATGGCGAACTGTCAGTCATAATCAGATGGTAACCCTTAAATGGGGATTTCCATGAATGGGAGTAGCCCCAAATCATCCATTTTAGATTGGGATTTTCCCTTATAAACCATCCAGCTGTTGGGGTACCCCCATTTATGGAAACCTCCAAATAGTTGCAAACTCAAAGAACCATGCCCTACTGCAAACCTTCTCTTGTTGGAGCTCATGTTTTCTTCGGTCACGATGAATTTCGGCAAGCGGTTTATGCCAGGAGGGATTTAACACTGCTTTATGGCAACTTTAATGGGATACAGTGAGTTTTCTGATGGGAACTACAACCGATATACGGGAGATGGGGTGTACACGCATAACAAGGCAACTTGAATTGGGAACATGATGATCAACCAGATTTTGGAGTCGATTTTCACACCCCATATGCCATGAACACAACCGCAGTGACCAAAAATATCCAAAAAGTCCAGCCCTCCAAAAAGTGCTTCCAAAATCTTCCAAAGATCGTTTCTTCACGAAATTTGCCCAGACTGATTGGCTGAGGTTGGTTGAATCCCGCTAAATCTGCGCAATGCTGGTGAAGTCTCCAACTATTTGCTGGTGACTCCCAATTTTTTGCCGGTTAAATACACCTTTTTGCAGATCTATCTCCCCTAGACATCCATAGACCACTTCACCTTCCACCCTTGCCTTCGACTCGCGTTTGGAGTTCACCAGGCGAGTCGGAGTCCTTCGTCATCAGCGCTGTGGCGGATCCTACCCTGGCAGGGGAGGCGCAGTGCGATGTGGACATGGTCTACGACCGCGCCTGGGTGACGCACGGGGGGTGCGTTGGAGAACTCCTTTGGGACTGTACCGGGGGGACGACGTTCTGCATGTGAGTGGATTTCCACGTGAATAGGAGAGGAGATATTTTTAGATATATTTTCTTGCTGAGCGCCCCGTTGAACAGGACATGATTGCACATATATTTTACCCTCCAAGGTTGTGAGCAAGAGAACCATTGGCACCGCGCCGGCCTGGTGAAGCGCCCCAAGTGCCTTCGGCCTTCGCGAAGGGCGATGAAGTTGGTAAACCTCCAAGGGGCGATCAATTAACAAGTCGAAGGGGGTTGAGTGACTTGGCAGTTTCGATTCTGGAAGTAGAGAGATTTCAACACAGAATATAGAGGTAATTACACATCTTCTACGCAACCAGAATGGTGAAGTTCTGTGGAAACTTGGTTACACCTGTGCCCGAGCGTTTCACGTGGCTTCCGCGTTCTCCGATGAGTTCGTCGCCCCTTGGGCTTCGCCAAGGACCTTGGAGGACGCGCAGCGCAGGCAGCTGCTGCCGAAGACGCTGCCAGGGCTGGCGGAGCTGGGTCTGTTTCGCAGTGGGCCCTGGGAGATTATCCCCCTACAGGACCGGCAAAAGGGTGGCAGTTGGGAGACACCGATGGGTTGATGCCCTGGTGGTCTGACGTAAAAACTGAACTTGAAGTGACCAGAACTGACCTTATGTGTTTTTTTTTTGATTTAACCAACGAGAGTTTTTGCCTGACCAAAATTGAGAGTTTTGGTATGAAAAATGGTGCTTGGTTGATGAGTTCGGGTGTCAAAATCCCTCAATTTTTTGGGGGATTTGGGGGATCGAAGCATATCGACGAATGGAAATTCCCATGGAATTCCCTATGACCCAACCAGGATATACCAGGATATACCAGGATTATAATGGATGATATCTCTGTTTTATTGGAATGACAGAGAGTTTTGAAATGTTTTGAAGACGCCGGTATTTTGGCTCGACTTTGGGGATGAGGGATTTCACCCAAATGGGGAACCATCCGTCCACGGAAATCGCCAGAAATCCTGTTGGAACGTACTGGGAATGAAACATGGCAATGAGAAAATTCCGGAAAGCTCGGCCTTTGAATGGGAAAATCATCAAACTATGTATATAAACGAGAGATTTGCCATTGCCAGAGGGTAATCAAAAGCAAATTGGTCAGATTAATTGACAATGTTGGATTCCCGTAAAGACTACCACATCGCAGTCAATATGCGACCTAGTGAAGAGACATCAGCGTAAATGATGAGTCATAGAGGAAGGCACCCAACATTGTCGTTGATTTCTCATTTGGGAATGACTACAATCTCCTGCCCCCTTTTATTAGATACCCAGAAACCCTGGTTTGGTACTGGATCCTTTTTTATTTGCAGTCCGTTCTTGGTATTGAAATACCTTGGGGGGATGGGATTACAACAATTTTTTACTGGGTCCCCCTATCCAATACCTATTGTTGTTAGTTTACATCACCATATATCCATTTTGGTCACAATTGTAAACACCTATGGATTCCCTAGTAATCTAGTACCTCCCTATTAAATCCCCAGGAAAGCCTTATGATTTCCCTATTAACCCCCTAGTCAATCCGTAGTCAATTGCTAGTTCTACCTCCGCCTCCACTTGTCGCAGGACATTCTCTTCTGTCACTAGCCCTGGGGCGCCCGAGATTGGATGTGCGCTGGGTGTATCATTAGTTGGCGCATCTCACAATCATTGGATATGATTGGATGACTGGCTGATTTTCATATATTTTCATAATCATTCACATATATTCACATGATATTGAACATATTGAACATTATATTGAAATATCATGGTTCAAAGGCGAAGCAATCTTTGCTAACAAAGCTGTTTTGTTTGAAGCGCGGCCACAGCATTCGCTTGTTGCTGACCAAAATCACAGTCGAACGCTGACCCAGTCCTTACTGAAGAATTGCCAATTCCACGCGCATTTTTGGACTTTAAGTCCCCGTTTGAAGCCAAACTTACATATTGGCGCCTTGGACCCCCTCCATTTTCTTGGGATTTAGATTTCCATGTGGCTTATCTAATCCCATGTTCTAACATGATTTTCTTCATCCAAATCGCCATAGATTTTTGCAATTGGCACAACGTAGCAACATGGCACAACTCATCTCGATCGAAGTGGTCATCCCCTGTCATTCCATAGATGTCCTTTTTCCCATTGGACATTATTGATATGTAAACCAGACTAACATTGCTATTGCCAATTCCCATGTCATTCCATAGATTCATCATCCCTGTTTTTCTTACTGCTGCGTTGAAAACAACGCAGGGAATTTTCGGGAATGATCCATAATCCATCCAATCCATCCAATCCATCCCTAGTAATTTGGGTATGGGTCAAAATTAGATACCCCAATAATTGATGGTGAATACTAAACTAGACTAATTAACATCTGTGGTCCCCTACAGGTCCCCTAGGTCCGGTCTTCCATTTTGACCCATATCCATCCATAATCATCATCCCAACCCCCGGCAACCCATCCAGCAACCCTACGTTTTTCAACGAGGTGAACTGAGCCACCAGGGCTTCTTCCTCCACGTGGCTGGTCCCTTGGGCAACGAGGTGACCCTGGAGCTACTCCCCGACGGTGAGAGCGACAACCGAAGCCCGGCGGCCTAGGACCGGACGATGGGCCGAAAATTGGCCATGTTTCAATGGGGCGAAAAGGGTGGCGCATGGGGAAGATGAGGAGAAATTCTGAGAATTTTCCCATGGGAGTTGGGAGATTTTGGCCGGTTTTTGGCCGGTTTTTGCTTGGTTCGATGGTTTTTTATTTCCTGATTTTCCTTTGTGTACCCAGTTCACAGCAGCTGAATCTGGCTGGTTCACAGGGGATGACTCTTCCAGGTGCTTGATGCAATGTAAAGTGACCAGGTGACCAGTATATGCGTAAGATACATCAGTCATATGATGTTATGAAATTATATGAAATTATATGAACTAATATCTAAACTATATGTTATTTTGAAGATCTATTGAAATCTACATTATACTATAGTGTAATATATGTAAGGTACAGATAACGCCACGGAATTTTCCGCGACGCCGCGACAGGTCCCACTGTGAAGTCAATGAAGTCGGATGCCTGTGTGCAGGAGAGCACCCCCGTGGGTCCTTGAAATCATCATGGCGGAAAATGATGTGTCCAAGGTACTATTTTGGAGATATCTGCCATTTAGAAAATGACGTAACTTATGGTTTTTATGTTTTTCACCCGTGAAAAACGCCATTTTTGTTTGGAAGCTTCGCAGGAACATGGAGGTAATCAACCTAGGGGATCAGCAAACAGCGTGAACATGACAAAACATGAGCAACAAAAGGCCACTTTTTACTATAGGAAATGCGGCGTTAAAATTGGATGGTTGGCCATATTTGCTCCAATTCTCCGAAAAAAATGATGAGTCTATCGTCTATCCCCTGTTCTTAATATCCAATAGTATAAGCGTTCAAACTTTGTAAAACCATTTCGTTGTAAGTCCATGTTACGAATAAAGATAGCTAGGAAAATAATAGCAATGTAATGGATATTATATAAATCAGAGAAAATCCGATTCCCAACAAACACCCAGTATATAATGATCACGAAAGTCCTCCAAATAGTGATTCTTCTAAAAGATAGAAACATATCCAAGACCACAATTTACCAGTGATTTTATGAATACATAATCATCCCAATAAATGTCAAATAGCCCCAAAAATCATCTCCCCAAATTGCCAAAGTCATCCCCAAAAATCATGCCAGGCCTGGTACCACAGCTTCCGCGACCGCCTCAAAACGTCGAGGCGGAAATCAACGGAGCGGCCCAAGGTGGGCTGGTGACTGATTGGATCTGATTGGTGGGTGAAGGATGGGGGATTTATCATGATTTATATGGCTTTTTTAAGGATGATGGACCATTTTTCAAAGCACGAAATCAGTTTTTGATGATTTATAAACATTGATCAATCAGATGGTGGTTTTATATTTTTTTTTGATGATTGGAGACTCCTCCATTTTCTTCGATTTTCCCTTTAAAACCAAGCCACGTTCGGGGACCTACAAGCCAGCCACGTTTGATTAGACGCTAACTCGATTGAAGCATCAATAATGGTAGTGGGTCCCAATCATGGGAACATCACGTGGCTCCCAGTGGTCCGGGGACATATTTTTATTTTGAAACACAGATCAATGGGAGATCTTCAGGATCCCAAAATGGAGGTACTGTACCATATAAGGCCATATTTTGTGGGGATATTCCCTTACATAGGCCTAAAAAATAGGCCTTATATATGGTAGGTACCTCCAATTTAGGTTCCTAAAATGGCCATTGAACAGAAATGGGATGTGGATCGGGTTGAAACCACCAATCAGAAAATATCTGAGTTGAAGGCTAGATTGATCAAGCCGTCTCCTAGGGACATGCTACGTAGATTGGATTTTGAGGCACCAAAAGCTTCAAGCATCAGTCAAAGTAGGTATCCATGGATATCCACAGCTTACAACTGCGGGATATATATATAATATATATATCCCATCGAGCCTATGATCTGTTCCAGTGGGTCATAAGCCAGTTGGGGACTCTGAACTTGCCAAAGCTTGGTGTTAAATCCACCATTTTGAGACAGCCGTGTCAATCACATCCGATTTTTTTCTGTCGCAGAACGATTTTCGCTGGATAGATCCGCCTTTTTTCTGTTGCTTAGGTTGACCTTCCCCCCCCTCATTGTTGGTTACCCTCTGGTAAACTAACATAACTATGGAAAATCACCATTTTTAATGGGAAAACTCACTATAAATGGCCATTTTCAATAGCAATCTGTTCGTTTACCAGAGGGTAAAGCCCGCGACAAAAATTTAGAGCTTAAGGTTTTCTTAATTCCGCCACTTCGAGACACAGTTAACTGACTTCCAACCTTCAGATCTTTCAGCCAACTTTCAGCGCAGGGACGTAAGATTCGGAACTTTGTGATGGAGTGGATCAGCTGGTTACAATTTCCAGTGAAGTCCCTGGCAGGTCTGGGCTGGGCAACGGGCTGGGGGCTGATGGGGGCAGGTCATCCCTTGGAATGGAGGAGCACCCGAAAGAAAGTCGGAGAGTCGGAATCCTGGAACATCATTTTTTTCATATTTAAAAATTTGTATGTTGATTTGTTATGGTTTGTTTGGAGATGATAGTGATACTGGGTGAATTATTTGAACACAGGAAGGTTGTGTTGAAAGTGCGTTTTCATGGCTGGCACCTGCAATCTTCGCACCACTTGCTGGAAATTCCGGCTTGATATGAGGAAAGCAGTAGTAAACCATCTCCCATTTTACATCATTTTACTATAAATGGATGGAAGAAATATACCATCAGAATATGGGTGGTTTGCGAAAATTTGCTTCAGCAACATTCGTTGATTTCCATCCCAGGAGCAACCATTCCAGACATGGACTGCCCTGTCACTGGGCGGCGTACTGGCGGTTGTGTTCACAATGTTTCTGATCATCCAGAAACGGCCATCGACCATGGACGCCCTTTACAATGGATTGGCTTCAGGGAAAATCAGGGAAAATCTTAACCGGAAACTATGGTTTTTACCATCAAATATAGTGGTTTCCTGTAAATTTTCCCATCATCCAGTTCTATGACCTTTACAATTTGGATCATTCTTGGGTTCCCTTTTCGATTCCACAGTTGCGGACCCTTGAGAAATTGGGTTACAGTACCCGAAAAAAAATGGAGACTGACCAGGGATATTGACCGCTCCCCAATTTTTTTGGTTTCTATGCAGCTTTCTGAATATCTCAGCAATGTTGGTTCAGCCCAAGTTTATTTTTCGTTCCAAGTTTGGCAGTTTTGAGACCCGTTTGATCTCCATCTTCCATTCTACTGAATGATCGTCTCATTTAGACAGTGATACCCTCTGGTAAACATACAAAAAACTATGGAAAATCACAATTCTTCATGGGAAAATTCACTATAAATTGCCATTTTCAATAGCAATCTGTTCGTTTACCAGAGGGTAGTAACCATGATCCATGCATGCCACCGAGTCAGAATCGAGAACAGCCCCGGAATCGGGGTTTCCCGGGATCACCAAGGACACTCAGCACTGGTATCCCGTGGCTTTCCTGATGAGCATGTTGTGGTTAGGCATCCTATCCTCCCTGGTGGTGAACGCTTGCGTGCTTTGGTGATGACGAAGGCGAAGGATCTGCCAGGATTTTTCAGGATGAGCGTTCGACATGAGGAAATGAGAGGTCCACAGATTGGGGTTTACCATGTTGGTGTCAAAGTCTCGGTTGGTTAATGATGGTTGCCATCTGGTTATGACTAACAGTTCGCCATGGAAAGATCCACCATGCTATTAAGAACGGTAAACCATCTATTTCGATTAGGGCCATCTATACCATGGCTATGTTAGTCATAACCAGAGGGTCTGCCAGAGGGTAATCACATTTAGTCACTATAATTTGTAATTTATGGGATTATAATGGGATAAATGGGACAAATCATGGTTAATTATGGTTGATGATGGTTAATGATGTTTTTCATGTTTGATGTACCTGTGAAGCCGACTGGCAAGTCTCCCAACTGGCATAGTATAGTGACCCACGTTTTTTCATAGGGGGGAGGGCAGAAGCAGCACCCAACTTTCGAAAAAAATCTATCGAGATATCCTCCAAAAACAAAAAATGACCAAATACATTGATCCAAATAATGAATTCCGAATACCTGTGGTTTATTCCTATAGAATGGGCTGTTTCACCCCAATTGCTGAACTATGAACTCAGCGGCGGATTTCCACATCTTTGTTGAGTTCAAGTCACCATCTCTTTTCTCTGGGATCTTTTTTCAGGCCCTTGCCTTGCTAGGTGAAGTGAGGGTCTATAACTAATTATATGCATATCTTTCTATTTCTCTTCTTCTGGGTGCATGGTGGTTCTCTTTCCATTGTCGTCCATCCTTTCAACAATCCCAAGCCCCAAAAATCACATGCAACATTTTCCACCCATCCAGTCCAGTACTTCTAAATTCCAGCAAATTTGAGTACTTCACACCCAACAGTTTTGCTTTTCGGGACCATAGAATGGGGGTGTTGAGAAAATTTATCCGAGGGATGCGATTATCCATTCATATCCATCATTACTATATGTATATCTATATATATATATACTGTATAATATATATATACACTGTATATATATATATATATATAATCAATATAATATACCGCCATAGTTGACAATATTATTTGATTATGACATTTTTATGTCAATATCCATTAATATCCATTAATATTTATCAAACTATGAATTACATACCTCATTTATTATGAACTATTGAATATTACATAGGTCGCATAGGCCATTTATATCCATTATCAACTATAGTGGGATATATATATATATATGAGTAACCGACAAAATTATTGTAATACCAATTTAGTCTTGCTTCGCCTTGGCCTTTCTGAGGTTGCACTAAACGATAGGGGACGACCCTATACCGATATCCTCTTTGTGATACCTCCGGGAATACTGAAATCCTCAGAACCGATTTAACATATAATTTTGTCCGCTACTCATGTATATATATATATATATACATACATATATATATATATATGAAAATGTAGGCCCCAGAGGGGCCGCTGACCATATATATATATATATATGGATAAATTAAAAATAAAATAACTGATTAATGAATCAATCAATCAATAAATAAATAGATAAATAAGTACACAAGTAGATAATTCAATAAATAACTTACTGTAATAACTAAACAAATATATATATATAAATATATAAGTAAATAATCTATATACATATATACATATAAGTAAATTATATATATATATATATACATACACATAAGTCCATTGATATCCACGAATCATGGATGGGATTCTTCCCGAGGACGGCATCCACCGTGACTTCGACATCCCGAACAACGTCTTGGGTTTCACTGTGGCGGCGGCCGGGACCTCGTTTCCCAACGTCTTCAGCGGCATGTGCGTGGCACGGCAGGGGAAGGCCACGCGTTTCACGCGGCAGGGGATGTGGTGGTTTACATCATTAGTGGTGATCACTGTATTTCACAGTGGTTACCCTCTGGTAAACTAACAGTTTGCTATGGAAAGATCCACCATGCTATTCATGGGAAAATCCACGAAATAAATGGCCATTTTCAATAGCTATTTTGACATAACCAGAGGGTATATCATCTATCCAGTATCATATACCATCTAGTGGATAGTTATATCATCTATTCCATTCCATTGATATATACCCTCATTAACCATGAATGGTGGGATATGTTTTTTTTTTGGGATAACGTGGGATAACCAAAAAAGGTTGTCAATCATGGTCACAACTAAATCCGGGATGAACATCCAGTGATTCTCATGGGTGATCTTCCCTGAGACCTCTACGGCACAGGCCAATCAAGGCACCTCGAAATGTCCTTTCAATATGGGTATATAATGGTGTATATATATATATACTGAATATATATATATATACAGTATGTATATATATATAATATACATAGATATATATACATATATATATATATATATCAAAAACTATACTGCAGTACCATAATTTCCATCATTTTCCATGAATTTTTTAGTCAGTTGCACTCCCATTTCCTCGCCAGGCTGGTATGGCCGTGGCCAATGCACTGGGCGCCAACGTGCAAAACGTCTTTCTGGCCCTGGCCATTCCCTGGACGATCCAAGCAATCTTCCTGGAGCCGACGGGAGAATTCCCCTTGTGGCTGTGGCTGTGATTTTGGGATATTCATGGGATATACCAATGGTTCAGAATGGCTCATAATATGAGATAATATGGTTAGTTAAATATGTTAAATGTTATTAACCATTAATATAGTTATCATTGACAATCATGATATAACTTATATTGATAATATATTTATGGTTAATGGTTAATAATGGAAAAGAATGGAACATAGCCAACAACCATGGAAAAATAATTGATAAATGTATACCCTCTGGTAAACTAACAGTTTGCTATTGAAAATGGCCATAGAAATAGTTGATTTACTCATTAAACGTGTGATTTACCCAATTAAAGAATAGAACAGGTTGGGGATGTCCTAAAATGGGGGTACCCCCAAATCATCTATTTTCATAGGATTTCCAATTTTTAGCAATCCATTTTGGGGTACCTCCAGATGGCTGGTTGGCTAGAGGACACACTTTTTTGTTGCAAGGATAAGGAGGAGACGCTTTCCATAAGTGTCGCCAAATTTTCCATATGAAACATCACATGATGTGCATCCCAGTCACTATAGGTGGCTATATATATATATATATGTGTAATATAATAAACATGTAACACCATATAATATCACATAACACAATACAAAATAATCTCATAGAATTCCCGTTTTCATGCATAACTGGGGTGTTTACATCCCAGTCATCGAGACATGATCTATTTCCTCTGAGGGTCATCAACGGCTTTGAGCCGGCCATTGTGGAGATCTTCGTGACGCTACTGCCGCTGGCGACTCGCCGTTCGCGATGGTGGGACCAGGGGAGCCGAAAAACCGTCCCAATGGGACGAAGGGGTCGGCAACAAAAACAAGGGATTGAACCATTTCTAATGAAGAAAACGGGGGGAACACGAGGATTTTGAGATGATGATGATGATGATGATGATGATGATGAGTGATCATTGTGGTCACCGAACAGTTCCGGCTGGAACTGAGGTGTTGATCTATTTTTGCTGCAGCTCTTTACCCAAGTGGTCCGAGATCCCAGTGGAAGGGCTTTCATGTGGTATTTCTATGGTCAATATTGGTCGATCATGGTCGATCTGGAATTGATAAGCATCAACTGGCTGATTCAAGACTCACAGATGCAGGAGGGGTCCGACCCTTGAGCCAACATTGGCAAGGTCCGGGGCACTTTTCTTGGTCACTTACGTCCCAAGCCCAGTCCGGGTTCGACGGGATTTGGTTATTGGATGTTATTGGGGTATTTGAGATCGGGTGGATGGGACTATTCAATACAATCCAACTATTGGAAGCTACCCATGAATTACAAGTAGCTATTTTAGACAGCTGAAAATGTCATTGGAGCACGTTTTCGGCTTGGTGCGTCTCGTTCCAAACGGTGAGCCATTCTTTCGGTTGCGCAGCTAGAAGTGGGTTGGACTTCACCCTGGTTGGAACTGGTAGAAACCCCCAGTTGGGGAGACCCAACTGATTCCAACCCGCTGATCATCATTTTTCCACTTTCCAATGTTTGGTTGTTGAGGGATCCCCCAGTTTTGACGCCCAGTTTTAGCCCCAGTTTTAGCCCCTTCAGAACTGGCTTCACATCACTGTTGTTAGGTGGTCTACTTGGTGTGCGCCCTGAAGCAAGAGAGCACTCAGTGCGCCTTGTGGCCTGTCACATGCACGATGCCAATGCTCTGAAACGGAGACTCCCTGGATCATAAGCTTCAATGTATCTTCAAGGCTTCACCATTGAGCAGATTTACTATGATTTACTCATTTTTTTGGGGGGGTGAGTCCAGGGGTAGATGTAGTTTCGAAGCAACTTCTGGCTTACAAGCGAGCTGTCCAGCGCTCGCGACAACCACCTGGTTGCCGAGTCTTCTGCTGTGCACAGAGGCAGGGTGGAACCAGCGAACCACCCTGCTCTGGACTGTCTAGCTGGCATGTTCCAGATAAATCCAGAAAAGAGCACACCTTTGAGAAGTTTTAGAGGCCAGCTTCGCAAGAGGCTTTTGGCTCAGCAGACTCCTTTGGAAATGTGGGACATGTGCACCTCTGAGCACGGCTAACAACGGCCTGGTTGTACAGCTGCTTCACAAGCAGAAGCGGTCTGTGTCCGCAGTCGCGCTTAGATCCACTGGTGATCCGTGCATTGCTTTGAAAATGCGAGCTGTCCCGTGTAGACCTTGCAGGGGGGAGGTCTGTGTTCGGGGGTGATGTGGGTCCATAACGCCGTGTTGCTGGTACCCAGTTGCAGGAGAAATGGGAGATCATCATCATCGACGATTTCATCCCTTGCAACAAGGCCTGTGTGACCCCCTGGCACTCTACACCTTTCCAAATGAGTTGGCCCAAGATTACTTTGAGGATCACCACACTTAGTAACTGCTCAGTAACTGGGGTTGGTTTACCATGGTTTACCTACTTATAAATGGGGATACCCCTAGGAACCGCAAACTCACGAACACCATCACCAGGGGGTCCCCAGTGACGAAACGAGAGCACCGACCAGGCGAACTACGACCACGATGGCTCGGTAAGGCCCTTCTTCTCGAAGCCGAAGAACAACGAGCTCTACGTGATGCTCCTTGAGAAGGACCGTCTGGGACGGCCCCTGGCCACGGGATGCAAGGACGTGATCCACTTGGGGAGGACTTTGACCATCCATCTGCAGCGACATGTAGTAATATGTAGTAATATGTAGTAATAAAATGTAATAAATATGTAGTAAAACACAGGGGTTATATGATGTTATATATATACATACATACCATACCATATCATATCATATATCATATATCATGCATCATACATCATACATCATATATCATATATCATATCATTTCATTTCATATCATATCACATCATATACACACACATATATATATATAATACACATGACATAATACATTAAATACATTGGGGATGGTTGATGGTTGGATTTATTCGTCTCATTGGGTTTCCCACAGTTGTTTTAGGTTGTTTTGGTGGAGCTTTTCCCGCAGGCCTTCGCCAAGTTCTGCGGGGGTTACTCCGCCCTGGAGGGCGGAAATACCACCTGGGCCATCAGGGCCATGACGGGGGATCCTGCGCGTGGAGGCTCAGGGGCGCAGCTGTGCCACGTAGGTGTGGAGACATAACTCTCCTAACTCTGGTAATTTGTCACATAGCTATTGAAAATGGCCATAGAAATAGTGGATTTACCCATTAAAAATGGTGATTTTCCATAGTTATGTTAGTTTACCAGAGGGTAACTCTTGAGTCATTGGTCCATCCAAATGTTCCGAAATCTTTGGGGAATCAATTCGTTTTGATAGAATCTAAGCGTCTAACCCATTTCCATGTCTTGAGGGGTTTAGTGTTGGCGAGCAAAAAGAACTGGACCAAGTGATCCGCAAAATGGCTAGTTTGTACACTCCAGGTCTGGGGAAGACTTCCCCAGATCCACAGTACCTTTGACGGATGACCATGGTCCCCTTAGGCGGTCCTTCAAGCAAAACAAGAGCGGTGACCAAGTGAAATGGAATCGCCAGGCTGACGGACGTCCTTTTTTGAATGGACATAGGTCTGTGGATGGAGTAAGACATTGGAAACTTATGGACACTTTGCAGTTATTGACACGCATTGATGAGATTCTCTGATCTAAAAGGTTTTGGATGGTTTTGCTCTGGGCTGAAGCATTGGATATTGTTGAGACATGTTGAGACGGGATACTGTAGTGTAGTATTTCGAAAGTTTATACAATTTTATACATACACTTCTGGGAATGCGCGAAAAAGAGTCAAAGTGCTTTCCCCCGAACTGGGGTACCCTCTGGTAATTTAACATAGCTATTGAAAATGGCCATTAATAGTGAGTTTTCCCATGAAAAATGGTGATTTTCCATAGCTATGTTAAATTACCAGAGGGTATATTCCGAGTCTGGAGTTGTTCAGTGCGTTTTTCTCAGCGCGTCTCGGCGTCGCCAGGATCTGAAAAACATTGACGATCCAAAGGACAAGCGCAAGTGATGCTGGCCTTTTTTGGCGCCAGGAATCCAGGATAATCTAGGACTTACCCCATATGTGGATGTGTCATTTTACCATTCAAAACCTATTATTAGCATATTTATCATTATTTATCCACATATGGGGATCCACAAGTTTATCATATGTGGGGGAAATAACAATCCATAAACTGCTATTTTAGGGTATCGTCCGGGTAGCGGCCTCGCCAGGTGTGGCTTGTACCACACCGACGAGCACATTGACTGCGACACGATGCATCTTGGCACTTCGATGGGATCAGAGGACTTTTTGCGGCAAAACCGGCTGGATGCCGTCCAGGAATCTGAGCATAGATTGATTGGATATGATTGGATTGGTTTTGGCGGGAAACAAAACTTGGTTTGCATATGGCAAAACACATGGAACATTTCGGTGTTGATTTTCCCTTCAAGGAACTCATTGATGGTAGGATGTTTCCTGAGTCTTTTGGAACTTTGTATCGATCTGCAAGTTTCTTGGAGTTTCAGCACTTTCACACACCAAACTCAGAATGGACTGACTTGACACAGCAACTCGAGATTTTTCAGAGTTTACTGCTGCTTTGGCAGGTTTCCGATTGGAGTGAAGCATTTGAAAATCCCATGATTTTCACATAAAAAGAGAACGCACACAGAGACACAATTTTCCATGGTTTGTTGCCCCATTTTACCCTCTGATAATTTAACATAGCTATTGAAAATGGTGATTTATAGTGGATTTCCCCATTAAAAATGGTGATTTTCCATAGCTACGTTAAATTACCAGAGGGTAGCAACTGGGTGTTCCACCACCGGTGCTGCTCTTCAACCCACGGGCTGAGGTTTGAGATGATGCGAAAGTACCACCGCTTGGGTGTGGCGCCGAGAACTGCTTCACTGCTCCGGCAGTGCGAAAACGGATGATTCTCGGATGCTAGTTACGAAAAGGATCATTCCCCATCATTTCAATATTATACAATAATATTACCCGTAATATTATAATCATTAATAATATATCATTATACAATATTATACACTGATATATATATATATATATACGTATATATAATATTTCCCAATTGAAACACCGTTAGAAGCCCCCATTTTTTGGATCCAAGGTAGTGTCCTCAGTGCCTCCGGCGCCAGCGGCAAAGATGGCCTGGTAACGGGGCACGCCTACAGCATCCTCAATGAGACGGAGCCCAGAAGCGGTCCAACTCGCGTGGATACAGTGTAGAATGTGTATATATATATATATTATATATATATATTAATATATATATATACACACTTAATGGATTTTAACCAGCTATAAATAGGGATATAATTATATATATATGTATATGTTCATTATGTTCTCGTCCTAACTATGATATGGTGTAATTACGTAAAAAAACTCATATATTAATATATTTCTTTAATATATGTCCTTCATGCGTCAGCTATCACTTGTCATTTGCAGACTCGGCCTGACCCGAGGTTCGCAAGGTGAACGACGGCTTCATGGGCATCGGCGGGAAGGCGAGCCACTGAAACTCAACAGACGGCTATGGGTTAAAACTTATGGGACCATTATATATATATATACATATATATATACACATACATATATAATTATAATATGATATAATTTAATATGATCTGATATGATATAATATGATATGATATAATATAAATATACATAGTTGCTTTATGATGAGTTAGATACGAGATTTACTACCCAATACATATATGGAAGATTTCCATAGTCCATCATGGGAATCCTATTAATGGGGCAATGAAGATCCGCACTCCCAGTTTTTTTGGGGTGAACCAGGAGAGGATTCCATGGGGTTTGACTCTTTGACCCATAGAAAACGGATCAAAAACAGCTAGCACCGCCAAAAACGATGGATGTTTTACTGTTCGGAAGGATGAGTCGTGCAGCCAAGGGATCAGCCATGAACTTCAGCCATTTTTGGATCCCAGAAGCCGGTTGAGCCGGTTGATCCGGTTACCCGACCTGGTCAACGTTTACAGTTTGCGAACTTGAAAATGGCCCAGTCGAAATAGTGGATTTTCCCAGCTATAAAATGGTGGATCTTTCCATAGTTATGTGGTCGAAATAATGGATTTTCCCAGCTATAAAATGGTGGATCTTTCCAGTTCGCAAACTGTTAGTTTACCAGAGGGTTGCTGAGCTCCGGTGACTTTTTAAACCTCGGGACTTCCTGGAAGGACTACAAGATGATCCAGATCCGAAACCCTTGGGGTCGAGGCTGGAGCGAAACCGTTTTTATTTTTGGGAAATCGAATTTTGTAGATGGAATTGTCAGAAAGGAGATTGGAAGAAATCATGTTATTGGAATGATTGGAATATGGCATATGGAATTATTTGTATCATTCTGAAGATTGGAATATATATATATATATCATGCTGGCTGGAATGATGCAAATCATCAAATTGATGTAGCCAATCTTCAGAATTTCGTGGATCAAATGATCAAATTGATGTACCACCAATCTTCAGAATGTTGAAAAAAACCCTCCAGCAAACTGCATATGGCCGTGCCTCAAAATATGACCCACATTGACCAATCGTTTGTGGGCGAATCCTGTTTGAACCCCCCGACGTTGCAGCAGGCAGTGACCCAGTGACCCAAACCCCTGTTGCTTTGTTGTTATACGGATTATATAGGGGCTTATACCAACCAATATCATCCAATATGTATATATTATATATATATACACCCTCTGGTAAACAGCCACATAACTATGGAAAGATCCACCATTTTATAGCTGGGTAAATCCACTATTTCGACTGGGCCATTTTCAATAGCTATGTTAAATTGCCAGAGGGTAATGGATATAATGGGTGATTTTTCAGGATCCATAGTATTTCCCATTCACCAACCAGTAATGGAATGAGTTCTTGGGGCTTTTGAATGCTCTAACTTGGGGTCCACATCGTCCTGATGTCCCCTATCATCCCAATGATATCCTCATTACCCTCTGGTAAATTCATATAGCGACATGTAGCATTTTGAATCGGTCATCAAACTAAATGTGCCATTTTCAATAGTTAGGTTAGTCATTACCAGAGGGTAGCTTCATATGATCATTGCATCCCCATCATCGCTATGATGTCCTCATTATCTCCCCACATGTTCCGAAAGTTTAGGTAAATCAACTACAGCTTGAATATTGTATAAGAATTCACTGTACTAGTATAAGAATTTGAGGGGCTCGAATCCAAGGCGGGCTACATATTTTCAGCTATACCAAGCACATGGTACTTAAAGCATTTGAGGGACCCTCGACCTATTGTGGTGGAAATTTGCCTGCATTAAAAAATAAGAATTTGAGGGACCCTGGGCCTCAAGCTTTCGGATTCTTAACCAACTCTCGGGCTGTATCAACGTGCCATTTTCAATAGCAAACTGTCAGTTTACCAGAGGGTATCCATTTATCCATGATTTATCCATGGTTGTTGGCTATGTTCCATTGACCATTATTAACCATGATTAACCATTGGTATATCCCGAGGTAAATCCCCAATTTTGTCCCAGTGTTTCTCCCACGATTCGGAGGTGAATGGAAGGGCGACTGGAGCGACAAGAGCGAGCTCTGGAGCAAACATCCCGCGGCCACTGGGTCTCGCGTTGAGAGACGTTGCCAGCGAGCTGGCTGTGATGGTGGTTGATGGCAGATTCCAGGTGATAGCCACAAAGTTACACCATGGCAGCAACAGTTAAATGGTGGATGTTTCAATATTTTTCATGGTGTTAACATTAGTGTCAACTATTAAGAATGGTGATTTATATTTAGCAATGGTTCATCTTAATAGTTATATTAGATCACCATTAGTGTTATATTTAGCAATGATCAACCATGGTTCATCATGGTGAGTAATCCGTGGTCAAGGGTGGATTTTCCAGCCGGCTTTGGATGGAGGATGGGACTGGAATACGATCAACCATTACTGGGAATAATGGTTAGTAAGGGAAATCATCCCCAAATGGCCTGAAAAAATCAGATGAGTGAATTATTATAATTTACCCATTTCATTGATCTTAAGAATTGGAATTCCAGGTTTGCCAAGAATTGGAAGATTATTGGAGTACTAGCTCAATGGAAGAAAAGCCTGGGAGTTACCATCAACGAAAAAAGGAACATCATTGGAATGATATTGGCATATCATTGGACCCACCAATGAATATGGAACCATGGATTGGAATATCATGGAGAAAGGAAACTTACAATTGATTGAAGCAGAGTATGGCGGTTTACCACCAAGTAGATGACAGAAATTTAAATTATATTGAAATCATATGGGAATATCCATTGGGAATATCCATTGGGAATATCCATTGGGAATATCCATTGGGAATATCCATTGGGAATATCATTATCAATAAATGGTCACATCCATTGAGGTGAAGATTGTGAAGATTGTGAACATGGGGGTACCAAATGGTAATCCATACAACATCTCGATCAAACTTTGGAGCCATACTCTGGCGACCCAGGGGCGAGAAACTTGAGAGCTCTTTTTTGGGTGAATTTTGATGACGTTTACCAATTTTACAAGAATTTGTGAACACATTCCCCAAACAGCTCTTAAGTTGGAGAATTACCCTCTGGTTATTTAACATAGCCATGGAAAATCACCATGTTATTAATAGGTAAACCATCTATAAATGGGCCATCTATACCATGGCTATGTTAAATAACCAAAGGGTAATTATCTCCAATTGGACATTTCAATGTCAGCTGTTGAGACACTTGTCCGCCAGGGAGTGTTTCCACCGACTTCCTGAGGTTAAGAAGGCGCTGGAATACGAGGACAAGGACGATGGTGCCTTCTGGATGTTGGGGGCCCAGTTCTGGCCGTCGATCCTCCGATCCGGGTTGATGGGAAACGAGGTAGTGGAAGACCTAACAACTACCCTGCAACCCCCCATCTTGAATGGGTTTTGGAAGGTGATCTTACCATTGAAACATGGTAATCATAGGTAAGATGGTAATGACTGGGTAATCTTACCATAGCTGGTGATCTTACCATTGAAACTGAAACATGTTTTCTTTTGGTCCCCCTTTTAGGGCATTGCATCACCGATTGTCTCTGAAGGTCTTGGGCAGACTTCATCGAGAACTGGACTTCGTTGGGGAGACCCAATGGCAAGGATTTTTTGTGACAGGAGGTGACATGATACAGGAGATCCAATGAAGTGGGATGATCCAAGAAATGAAGCAACTTCTCTAGTCAGTGCTTCGGAATTTTGATCAGTGGCTAGCAGATTGAATGGTGTTTTTTTCGGCAGGGTGGAACTGAAATAGCAAATGCCGCAGAAACGCCTTTGACTACCAAGGCATTTTTTCCATTTTTTAATATGTTTTGATATACTTGTTGCCGGTACCAACATGTGTAGAGAAGAACAGGATTCCAAATATATATATATATATGTATTATACATATATATATTATCTACATATTATATATATTATCTCTCTATATATATATATATATATTATCTATATATCACCACACACCCCCATATCGTTCGAAGATCATCTCGGCTCCTACCGGCGCTCCGTTACGCCATGGAGGACCTCCAGGTGCAGTGGTCACAGGTGGCCTGGTCTCAGCTGCCTGCCATGGTGGCCAGCTATCCTTCCAATCTTCGGGAGATGCATCCCTTGTTGGAGATGCTTGGAGAGATTCTGGTGCTATGGGATATTTGATGAAATTTCTGTTTTTTTTTTGAACTGGTATTTTTTTTACTGTTCCGACATCTTTGAATGTTACGTACTGTTTAAGTGGTACTTGCGGTGAAGTTTCTGGATATGTCCAATCTTTGGATGTTTGGTGAAGCTAAGAATGATACATCGACTTGACTTGTCTTTTTTTCGTGAAAGTTGATATTTGGGTGGCTCAATCATCAGGAAGCGTTGCAGTAGCTATTGACCGTTGAAGACAACCAAGTACAGTAACCAGCCATGACTAGAGAATATTTGGGATGTATAACCATTTTCTTGGGAGCTCATTTGGGATTTTATTACAAACCGTTGGTTTTTCCAACCTATATGAAATTATGATGCATGTATGCAGCATCATAGAAAAGGACAATATGACATAATGGAATAATGGATAGGTATTCTAATGGATATACGTGCCCCTTGGAGGCCTCCAACACCCTAGGAATTCCCTGGAGAGTCTGTCCTTTGACCTGACGCAGCTCTGCTCTTCGGATCTCTGCGTCCTGGGTGTCTTTGCTTTGCAGCTGATGGCTCTGTCGGGGATGCTGCTGGAGGGCTCTGTGACGCCTTTGGTGGTCAAGAAGCTGTTGGAGAGAAATGTGGGGTCCTTTGTGAATTCTTTGAAGGAATCTCGTGGTGGATGTTTTTTTTTTCTAGTAGTTTTTTTCAAGTTTTGTTTTGAGGATGGTATGGGCGGAAGATGTGAAAGGAACCAAGGAACTTGATTTCATTCTTTTGCTATTCTTTTTTTTCCAGGCAGTAATGTGGCTTGGTTTTCGCACCTAAACAAGCCTGCTTAGTAAGTCCCCTGCACTGGGTTGTTCCATTATATATACGTATATATATATATATATGTGTGATTATATATATATAACACATGTGTGTGTATATATATACATATATATATATACACATGTGTATATTCATTCCATATAACTGGGGTCCTTACAATGGTTCGAACATGTTCCAACCACTGACAGGAATATTTGCCGATGACGCCCAGCAGTTTGTACAGCGACTTCGGGTCCCACCGCAGCACCGAGCAGCTGACACTGCCTGAGTTGGCGCTGCAGCTGCTGGGGAGGAACTTGTACCAGCTTGCAGAGCTACCGAAACCTCCAGGTGATGTGGCGTTGAGCATGTTGACCATGGACCCAGGGAATGGCTCGGTTGGGAAAATGAGGGGTTAACATGGGTTACCATCTGGTTATGACTGACATAGCCATGGAAAATCACAATTTTTAATAGGTAAACCATCTATAATGGGTAATTTTCCATGGCTATGTTAAATAGCCAGAGGGTCAACATGTTTTGAACCATTGGATTTTGGAGTGTGAGGGTTTTGAAGTGGGGCCGTTCATATCCGTTCCGAGGTGATACACCGTGACTTGGGGGGGCAATGGAGAATGGGAATGCCCTGAAAGTCACAACTGCTCAATACTGCTCAATAGGGAAATTGAATAAAATTGATTGGCCAAGTGATGGAATGGGGTTTAAAGTATTTTAAAGTTACAAATCAAAGGTTTGGGGCTAAAATTCACAGCAAATGGAGATGCATCTACTACAGCAATAGATACTAACTTTAGGTTCTACATCAGGTTGGATAAGCCGGAGCGGTCGTTTCAGCGATTGCAAATGTCAATTTGGGATCATCGTTGCAGAAAGATTCTTTGCTGCGATCCCCATGTCGCTAAAGCCTCCAATCTTCCCATTCGCGGACTTTGCTGGCAAATCCTATCATGTTCAATGGTGAAATGACGGAAGCAGCTCCATGTTTGCACATGTTTGCACCTTTTCCCATTTTTCCCCATGGATTGGGCTCCACAAAAGTATCTCCGCAGGTCCCAAAGGCGACGAACAATTCGCCTTTGGGCAAAACTGGCAGCAGTTTGTGGAGGGGCAGCGCATCAGCGTGCAGGGACTGCTGAGCAGCGTGCGAGAAGTGCGAGAAATGGTGGGAGGAGCCATTCAGGAGCTGAAGCCGCTGGTGAATCCCAACGGATGGGTGTCATGGGAATCTCATGGGCTTAGATGGGGATTGTGGTTTAATCCAGCTGGCTATTTGGCGGTTTAACTATCAACAAGGGCATCAGTAAGAATTCAGTAATGGGAATGTGATCATATGAAATACTTTCAAGAAGGGACCCCAAAGTGAATGGGTCCAACTGAACCATACTAAACCACATATTATGTAGTATTTTTGTTGGTGAAGGGATCAGCATTTCTTCTTTCCAACCAACGATCATCTCCACTTGAAGCTAAGGCAGCTAACTTCAGAGCTTTCTTGGGGAATATCGGAATAGCCTATCTGGTTGATGGTTAACTATGGGTAACTATGGTTTATGATAGATATACTGTATATACTGGTTGATAGATATACAAAATTCCTGGTTGATGGTTTGGAACATGACTTTTATTTTCCATTTCATACATGGGATGTCATCCGAAACCCATTGACGAACTCCATCATTTTTCAGAGGGGTAGGTCAACCACCCACTAGCAACAAAAAGTCCATAATTTCTATAATCCATCTTTGTCAGCTCCAGGACCTAAAGGGCCTGAGCGTTTTGGACCTTGGCTGCGGTTCGGGCCTCAGCTCCTTGGCCTTTCGCCTGCTGGGGGCCTCACCGGTGACCTCTGTAGATCTACAGCCGGCGTCGCTGGAAGCCACGCGGCAGCTGCACGGCCTCTTCGAGGTGACGCCGGCGCTGACGCCGGCGTGGCGGGTGGCGCAAGCGTCGGCGCTGGAGGCGAAGAGCTTGGCAGCGACCCGGTGGAGGGTTGGGATGATGTTTCCAGCTGGATCTGAGAAGTGGGGAAAACTTTGGGAAAACCCTGATTTTTGGGAGAACTTGAGGATTCGGTTCCACTTGCGGCTCAAAAGCTGGTAGCTATAATATATGATATCCCAGAATTTCTTGGGGATGAAGATCCATTTATGAACTGCTCCTGTGTTGAGGTTGACGCGGGGGGTACCAGGGTTTTGCCACATACAGATCATACAGGAATCCTCCGAGGCGCTTGGGCCTGTTGACATTGTGTATACCTGGGGAGTGCTACATCACACGGGCGATGTTTGGCAAGCTATCCACAATGCGCAGTTGCTACTGGCAGAGGATGGATTACTGCTGGTGGCAGTGTATGCGGATGAGTTCTATGACGAGAAGGACAACATCATCAAGATGAAGGACTTCTATCGCAAAGCCAGCATGAAACAGCAGGAGCATTTGGACATTGGAGTGGGTATCTGGTCGGTTGAAACCACGATTCTCAGTAGATTTTCCATCAAAATGGGATGCTTGTGGCCAAAGAATGGACTGGTGTCCCTGATTCCAGTTTTCATTCTGCAAACTCTGAATATTGGATAAAACATTGGGATGATGCTTCCATCAAATTCTTGATGATTCGTTCTCACCCGCCACAGCGAGGTATCTATTGGTTGAGGCCCCAGCTGAAGGCCGGAAAGAACCCTTTTGAGGTCCTGCGGAATTTCTCTGAGATGCGAGAGATGGATTTCTGGACTGACGTGCGGGACTGGTTGGGTGGATGGCCCACGCAGTTTCTGGGTGGCAAAAGTTGCGATGACTTTGCGCGATGACTGACTGGGGAAAGTGGCAACGTTACAGACAACAATGTTGTGTTGTTTCTTTTCATTGAATCGACCTAGATCAACGACGAAAACTACTTTTGGGATAAATCTTCCAGAACTGCAGCTGAACTCCGAAGAATTCTGATCGTCAAGCCCATCATAAAGCCAAGTGCAAGTGAAACCGATGACAGATTTTTTTTGGGCACTCCCGAAATCCAATGGTCAATCAGATCATCTTCTGTAGCAGCAAAATGAGGATAAAAATTGGGATATCTTTCTCTTTTTTGACAAACCAAACTATTGCAAATTTTGTATCCCATTATGATGTTTTATCCAGTTTAAAATGGTTGGTTGTATGGTACATAGTCTTTGGGTGGAAAATCCCACTTGTGCTATACCCTATAAAGCAACAGAACATCCATGTGATACGACTGGGTGCCATCCAAACCAGGTTTGTTGGCACTTCCGCTGTGCTTTCCTTCATCCGTTCCACTGGCTTGCGCTGTGTTGGCGTGCGCCGCAACGGTGGCAACACCGAGTTTGCCCTTACAAGACCTGGGAAGGGAGTGGCCCGGTGGACCGCAGGTAGGGTGTGTGAGGGACTGAAACTCGGTGAAAACACGATGTTCTTTGGTTCTTTGGTGATCGCCACAGATTTTGAGAGGAATTGGTGAATTCACTTTATTGAATCTACATTATATATATAATATATATTATATATATAATATATATTATATATATATATATTATATTATATATATACATATATTCTAACTGTTCACAATTGTTCTATCTTCAACATTTATTGGATTAAATTCACTGTGACCCTTTCCCATGTTCGCAGAACTTATAGCCTGAATCACCAACTCAGGACAGACTTTCAGGAGGATGCATCAGGCACCTTTTTTGCTCTGCAGCAGAAGCTCTACTACTGGCCCTTGCACGAGGTATCTCCAAGGCGTTGGTGGTACAGTTCCTTGCCTCAGTGGATGCGAAATCATTCAGACGACGAGGCGGAGCCCCAAAAGAATCGCCTGCTGTTGACGGCCTCAGGGGAGCCCTTTGGGTATCCCACGGCCCACTTCGCGCGGCCGGATGCCTTGCGGGATCCGCGCAACGCCTTCTATGCCTTCTGGGAGGGCCGGGTCTACATTTCTCCCGCACCGCAGGGGGTTGCGGGGCTGCAAGCATGCCTGCTGCCAGCGGCCGAGCTGTCACAGGGGCAGGAGGCGGAAATTCGTGGCCGGGCAACGCGGGCCGGATTGAAGTGAAAACAGGGCAGCTGGGGTGGGGCTGCGTGTGCATCAAGGGATCTTCTGTGGGTTTGTTAAGTGCAGTCGGCATCCAGGGTTGGTTGACCTTCATGGGTTTTGACATTGAGTTTGTTCCAAAAATTGGCTGGCTTGCCCAGAGCGCTATTCACCTCCTAGTTTACCAAGAGGCCTTTGACTCCTAAGCCCCAAACTGCTGTTGTTGTCTTCCCTTCAGAGGGTTTTGCCACGGAAGTCTTCAATTCTAACATCTGATACATCCGTAACCTTTTTTTTTTGGTCAAATTATAGCCATGTTCGGTGGGTATTTTTTTATCTACCCACTCAAGAGGTTCCCCTTGGGGATCCAGTCCCAGAGCATGTCATGCCAGGATCGGCGTGGTTGACCGCACGGTGGACATCAATGGCATGCGACTTCACGTGAAGGCTCTGGGAGCCTTGGGAGCCTTGTCGTGGTGTCTTTCAGCCCAAAACAGAAGGAGCTGTCAACTTGGTCAACTTGGAAAGAACCAATTCTTGGCCTGGATCAAGAATTTTTTTTGGAATATTTTGGACATTTCTGCTTCCATAAATTGGGGGGAGGATGGGGACGACAGCTGGAAAGAGTCCTCGATTCTTTGTGGAAACATCGCAAATGTCCGAAAACATCACAGAAAGTCAAAGATTTGCACGAGTTGCCCATTTGTGCTAAATAAACTTCAGTGGCGATTTCCAAAGTCACTCTTCAATTGTTTTCGCACTCTCTAAGAAACTCTGGCCCGGCTGGAAACAGTTTCAGCCTCTGGCTCAAGAGCACATTCAGCAGTGAATCTTCGCAATGGCTCAGCCACCAGCCGAGAAGCAGCCCAGCTGGTGGGCCCGAGTCTTTACCACTTCTCCAAGGGGCAAGTATGCGGTGGATGAAAAGCAGCAGAATGTGAAGGAGAATGAGTTCATCATCATGAGATGCTATGGCTATGGATTATAGCCTAGTATGGGCTCTTAAACCACTTTGATTTTTGGTGTGTTTTTGGTGCATGATTTTCGGATTTCCGACCGGGACTAAAGTTGCGACCCTTTTACATAGCAGTTGATCAACGATCATCAACAATCAACCAAGGATGGAATCTCCTGTTTTTGCTGTTTGACTTCATCATCATTCCCCTCCCACTGTGGATTGACATCATTTGCCCCGTCTTTGCGGCCGTCTATGGGCTCTTCGTGGGGTGGCTGGGAGCATTCCTGTTGACAGTTTGTGCTTTGCGTTCTCTGCAGGCCAACTTTCTGATGAAGAGGGTGGTGGATGAGACTTGGGAGGACAAGATCCCCAGAAACACGGAAGAGGAGAGGCGTTTGGCAGAGAACCTGCAACACCTGGTGATGATGTGCGGCTACAAGGAGCCCATGGAAGTGATCTGCCAATCCATCGATTCACTCGCAGCTCAGACAGTGGCTCACCGTCTGGTTGTGGTGATTGGTTTGGAGGAAGGGACCCCTGAGGTGGCTGAGAAAGCTGCAAAGTTGAAGGAGTGCTATGCCCGGTCCTTTAAGCGTTTCCATGTGACCAAGCATCCCAAGCAGTGGGCTGGAGGTCGTGAGATCCGAGGCAAATGCTCTAATGCCAACTACACCATGCGTGCGGCGGTCACGCGCTTGGAGGAGCACGGTGACTTGGATCTCAGTTGCACCACAGCCACGAGTTGCGACACGGACTCCATCTTTGCACCACGCTACTTTGAGAACCTGGGCTACCAATTCCTGACCTCCCCAAAAGCCAAAGAGGTTGTGTGGCAGGCACCTCTCTACTACAACCACTTCTTGAATGAGCGGCCCTTCTACGTCCGCGCCATTGGTATCATGCGTGCAGCTTACATGCTGGGCTTCTTGATCCCTTTCAACATCAACACCATGTCCATTTTCAGCTTTTCTCTGGATCTCTGCATCAAGGGTGAGTTCTTCCATGCGCACTATCAGATGGATGACATCATCTACACGCTGACCTGCATGCAAGCCCTGCAGAAGCGAATTGAGATCCTGATGATTCCCATGCCTGTCGTTTCTGGGCCAACCTCAGGCACAAGCCAATGGGAAGAGTTCAGTGAATGGTTCCGACAGAGCGAACGTTGGACCATTGGTGCTTGCGAGGTTTTCCACTACTTTGTGGTGAAGCGAAGGCGTTACAACTGCTCCGCAGCCTTGTCTTACGGCGCTTGGTTTGTGGTCTACTATGGTTTCATTTTGTGCTCCCTGACGCTGACTGGACTTGCAGGTTTCATCAACTACGCCTTCATCTGGGCCAAGCATGACACCATTCGCTTCAATGGCAAGATGCCTTTGGATGATGCAGCCACTGCTGGCGTGATGATTGCAGGCTTTTCCAGCCTTGCTTGGACCTACCTAGTCTTCTTGATTTTCTTCTACCTTGACCGTGAAGGCTGCAAACTCATCTACCACTTGAAGATGAAGCCACAGGGTGCTGAGGATACGAGCTTTTGCCAGAACTTGAAAGACTGGATTTTGATGTGGCCCAGCTTGGTGATGTATTCTCTTGTCAGCTACTGGGCCATCTTGAAAGTGGCTGTCTATGGCAAGAAGGTCTGTGGCCATGATCCTTCCAGCAAGGAAGCTCTCAAGTCCTCGGCCATCACCTCCGAATCGTCTGAAGCCTCAACGGCTGAAGATGGTACGGACAGTACAGACAGTACAGACAGTACATGACAGTACAGACAGTACCGACATTTCGGAGGATGGCCGTGCCGGGGCCGGCATGCCGCATAAAAGGGAGCGAAGCCTCCCTGCATTTTTATCAGACTTTTGTGCGGAGTCAGCTTGGGATTTCTCGAGACCTCCGCCTACGTCGCCTATACAGCCGCGACCGTTGTCGCGGAGGCGCCCGATCCCCGTTCCTTTCCCCTTGTTCAGTGCCGGGGTCGGAGGGGATGTGGCACTTTTGTGCGGAGTCAGCTTGGGATTTCTCGAGACCTCCGCCTACGTCGCCTATACAGCCGCGACCGTTGTGGCAGAGGCGCCCGATCCCCGTTCCTTTCCCCTTGTTCAGTGCCGGGGTCGGAGGGATGTGGCACCTGGGTGTGGCCGGACGCGACCAGTTCGTCCGAGCTCAGCACCCCATGTGTAAAGCCGCAGAGAAAAGCATGGCTGAGGCATGATCAGGCTACCTGTGTCATGGGCCAAACTTGGGGTTACCAAACCATACCTCAAAAAGCATTTTCTGACCATGGCACCCAAAGGTTTCTCCCAGATTGTATATCACCATTCTCTGTTGAGTTTTTCTTTGTTTGATGACATTGGTTGATTCTTGCGTGAATTTGTAGAAATTGGGAAACTTATGGAAACTTATGGAAACGGTGTATCTATACTGTAGCTATTTTTTGGGCTGCACCCCATTCTGGGGGCTGCAGGATGATTCTGCTTGTGCGCCGGTCTTCGCGTGCTGCAAGGGCTGTCAGGGAGACCTGGGATGACGGCGGGATCAGGCTGTGATGTCTCGGTTGCATTCTTGGATCATGCAGGGGTTGGTTGAAAAGATAGGAAAATATAGGAAACCTATTTTTTTAGATTAAGAATTATGAGAATTGTGATAACTGTGATGGTACGAGCAAAAGGATGGGACGATATTTGAGTTGACCAGGGAAGTGAAGCAAAATACTGTCAGCCAAGTGGTTCAAAAATCGCTGGTGAGACACTCCTTAGACCTTGAATTCCTACAAGGTGGTGTCCCATAGGTTGGTAAACGGTTGGTTTATAATTAATCCCTGACTAGTTCGATATTAATTCTTCCTCTGGTAATTTGTTACATAGCGAACTGGAAAATGACCCAGTCGAAATTGTTGATTTACCTATTAATTTCATGGTGATTTTCCAGTTCGCTATGTGAAATTACCAGGGGGTAGAAGATAGCCCAGTGGCGGCCATGGCGGCCCGGTCTCCAAGGTGGCTATTTCTGGTGTTGTGGTTGGGACCCCGGCACGGGACGGCGGGGACGGCGGGAAGTGGAGGGCACCGGGGTGAGTTGTGGGAAGAGTCAGTCAGTCTTGTGATAGGATGATCATGGGAATATTCATGGGAATATCTTACCAATATAATACCAATATGATCATGATATCCTATCTGGTTGGTGGTTTCAAACATGTTTTATTTTCCATATTTTGTCATTTTCTATAGGATAATCCTTCCCATTGACTAATATTTTTCAGAGGGGTTGAAGCCACCAACCAGTATTTAGATGTACCTATATTTAGGAGTATTTGGGTATATTCATTATGATTTATCAACAATAGGATCTTGTGATATTTATATATATATATATATTATATAATATATATAATATATATATATGTATACAAATATTATATGTGAGTATCTAAAATTGGGAAAACACCTCCAACATAGGGCCATGTCTTATTGAGAAAATGATGATTCAGCACTGGATTTTCGAGTCTTCCCACACAATTTTTGACAAACCTAAGGCAACCTACACATACTGTAATGAACTATGGGTAGGGTATATACATGTACACGGGACATGCATTCCTATTGTTGGGATAGCTACCTTTAAAAGCGCATGGTAATAGAGATTATGAGGGATTGACAATGGTACAAACCATCCCCAATTTGCAACCTGGAGCTTTGGCACATCATATCAGGGGTGTGCACAATAGAAAACTTCCAATTTGGGGTAACCGTAGCCCACCTCAATCGTATTTGGAGGGTCATACTTTGGCAACTCTTTGGACTGTTTTTTTTTAGCCCAGGGTAATTCTCCAAATATCCATTGATATTAATGATGTTAATGATATTTAATCCAAATCCATTGGGGCCATTAATATGAATGATATTTTATCAATCTAAATATCGAAAATTGGCAAATATCTATCAATATCCATTGTTGCTTGTGAATAGCCATTGAGTTTTGCCAATGAAATGCCCATGATATTCCAGTACAATCCATGCCCATCCATTACATCTTCATGGGATATTCACAATGATATCAATCAACCAATGGTATCTTCATTGATGAATATCCATTACCATCTGGTTGTTTAACGTAGCTATGGAAAATGACAATGTTTGAAAACGCAAAAAAACAACATATGTATATATATACATTTAATATATATACATATATTATACAGTATATAATATATATTTATCGTGTAAATGGGCCATGCCTTCCATAGCTGTCATCCATCAACCAATGGCCCCGGGGGTGTCTACCCGTCCCGTTCAGGTCAAGGCTGCAGGAAGGTCTATTGCCCCCACCGCAGCTCCTCAAAGACCATCGAGGTGTGGTGAAGCTGTGGTGAAGCTCGGCGGCTTGGGGTACCAAACAGGGACAAAAACAGGAGTCATTTAAGTGAAACCATCGTTTTTCCCATTAAAAAAAGGGTTTTCCTTAAACCAATCCATTGAGATGGGAATATCTTACCAACAATATAATATTCTATGATATTTACTGGTTGGTGGTTTGGAACATGGCTTTTATTTTCCATTTCATATAGGGGATGTCATCCTTCCCATTGACGAACTCATATTTTTCTAGATGGTTAAAACCAACAACCAGGAAACAACCATGGCACCCTCTGGTAATTGTCACAGTCAGCTAGACTAAGTATAGATGACCCATTTAGTGAACTAGTGGTCTACCTTTAAACAAATGGTGATTTGACATAGCAAACTGTGAACTGACCAGAACATCACCCATTGAGCGGTCGAAAGGGCGAAGATGGGACTGCCCAAGAGCCAGACTTTTCCCCAAGAGCAATGCAGTCCCGCAACGGATCAAGGGCAGAGATATGCGGAGATGTTGAAGATCCAGTCCTCCCAGTTTTTGAAGACGTTTCTCTACAATAGTTGGGAAGTCCTTCCCCACATTTAATTGTTTAAAATCACCTTTCTTTCCATATTGATTCCCAGCATATTAGGGTTTGCCTGAAAATTCGGTAATTCCAAATCCCATGGTTTATCATGGTTTACCATCAATTTTCCCCATTCAACTTAGCCCAGTTTCAGACAGCCCCATAGGTTTGACAGAACTTTCCCGGTCGCCAGGTGAAAAAGAGTTGCTGCCTCATTCTCTGACGGCGCCCGCCGAAAAAATACGGCGGCGTGCATCGATGGGTTCCAAAGTTGAACCATTTTTTTCGGATTTGGGGAATCCTCGGGCGGTGCAGGAAATTGCATGACATGGCAGGAATTTAGATGTGGTGTATAATACCTCAAGATCGGGAATGATTGATCGGTTTTTATTGATGATATTGTATATCTTTCTGTGTGCATGTCGAAATAGACTTACAGTGATTGATGGAATGATTGAAACTTTCATCCGATGGTTGGGTGAAAGTGAAATCTGTGCCGCGCGGTATTGCCTCAAAAGATTAGTGTCTCACCGTCTGAGCTTCTGGCGCAGCCGTTTTTGGGCTTCCTTCGTTTGAAGCCCGGAAAAATGCAGGGTGCGTCACTCGTTGCGCCGAAAACAAGCTGGTGCTGGCTGCTGGTTAGAGCATTTATCCAGTCACTCAACCAGTTGAAGATGTGCCTTGGGAGTTGGCTGTCTTTTCAATTTCTTTTTAAAGATCCTGACCCTTTCCCCAAGCATTCACCACTTGGGAATGTTTGAACAAACCTTTAAGAAGAGCGACCAACCCTGCACTTCTCGTCACTTGTGTGGACGAGCACCGGCTGGGAAGCAGATGTCCAAAGATAGGAAACGACGACGATGAAACTTGCGCATACAGATTTGTGTACTTCGTGGAGCGATTTCAAACTTACTGCACTGTACCAAAAAAACACTGCGCCGCCTCTTCCCTGCAAGAAAACTCGGCAAAAGAGCAAAAACACAAGAGACTTGCGAAGAACTGCAAAACATAGGCAAAACCTGCAAACGACCGTCAAAATGCCAAACCCAAAACGTCTAAAAAAGCACAAAACTTTTCAAACAAATGGGAGCTTGAAGTTGCAGGGCGCCAATTGCTAATGAAGTCCAAATCTTCTGTGCGAAGACCACACGTCCCAGTAGTTTGGAAGAACTCCTCAGTTGGCAAAATTGTTAGAAAAAAAATCCATCAATTTACGAAACTTTAATATCTTGGCTGAGAAGATGATGCTGGCAATAGCGCAGCTGGCTGATGTCATTGGTTTCGAGAGTTGAAACACCCTTGAGATCCGTTTGTATAGTTATGTTGCAGTGTGGTTTCCTAAGTCCTAAAAGTTGCAGGAAAATGATTCAGGAACCCAGCCAGGCAACAACAAAAAACGACAAAAAAAAAGCTTGGACGTTCCAAGGCATTTCCGTTGGTCGGCGACCATGTTTTAAACCACGCCTTTTCTGCCACCAAGCTTCAACGAACAGCGCTGGGGGGGCTGACGCTTGCTCGAAATCGACAGTGTTTGTGCAGTCCCGCAAGTTTTGTGTCGTTGCGGCGCTTGTTTTCGGCTGATTGATATTGCTTTGCGTGTGCTTGCAGTTTTGGACTTGCCTAAGATGGTGCCAAAACAACCATTCCAATCCCTTTGAACAATGTTTCGAACATATTCTTCGTAAATCTTCGTAATTAACTTGCTGTAACCTACAGTAACCTCACAACAAAGCGGAAAACTCCACGACAGACCGACAGACCCTGAACAAAAACTACATTTTTGAAATGAACATTCAATGAATCCTAAACCGCTGCCCCAAAGAAACTTTCAAGCAAGGCAACACGTCGCCGTCCGAATGCCGCGATATCTCATGAGGTATTGATTGATAATGCATGACATGCCTAAACGAATAATTGTAGGTTCAGCAGGCCATTGATTCGCGTTTTGACATGGTCACAAATGAATACCTTGCAGCAAGTCCACAGCTTGTCTACTTGCTGTGTTCCAGCTATTCTACTGTCTCAACCGCGTTCGTGTTGGCAGGGTTCTTCTGTTTCTAGAAGGCATTCTGTCAAATTAAACTAATTAAACCCTTTGCTAAACCAGTGGCAATTCGGTACCAAAGAAACAACATAAAATTGTCAAAACTTGTTTGATCCCGAACAGGGGATTCTTCACACCATGGGTCCCTTTTTTCTAATGCATCTCGCAAGTGAACTGCGTGTCTCGATAATTTTTGGTGCTGGACCAGTGCTACGCTGCCAGTGAGGGCAAACACCGTAGCGTGAGCTATTTGTATGTAAGATTGTGAACACGCAATTGAATATGTTTCTTCTGATTGTTATTACATGTTTGTGTATTTTTTGTGTGTTTTTTAATTATTATCATTATTGCATTGTCATTTTTACTATTACGATCTATTACGTATTATGATGTATTATGTATTATTATGTAATCTTGTTACCAGTAGTGCCCGCACGAGGCGAGGCGGAAGTTGCCTTAGGGCCTTAGGGTTGTGTTGTAACATTTCTCATATATCTTACATGCGCCACCCAGGCCACCCATGCGGCCCGTGCGTGCTTGCCTCGTGACCTCGTGTGAACTGCTGCACTGGTTCGTTGTCCAGCTGATCATGGCCCACTTTGCTGATGAATTGACCAGCATGATCAGCCTTGTGGACCTTGTCCATTGCACCCTTGTGAACCATCGCTTTAGAAAGCGGAAGATGATCCTCAGCTGGTTAGCTAGTTGATCTACATCAACCTCATTTACATTGCGGACAGCACTGCGTCTTGTAATTATCTTATAGATCCGTTACATCATCTACACCACATACATCTACACCACATGCATATTCTAGATCATCAATATATATATAATTATATATATATATATATTAATTTAATCTGCATCACATGCATCACATGCATTATCAACATCAGCCACAACAACTTTATCAACATCATCTACATCATCTACATCAACTCCACCAACATCACATCACATCACATCACATCACATCACATCACATCACATCACATCACATCACATCACATCACATCACATCACATCACATCACATCACATACAAAATTTCTGCACAGGAGTTGTGACACAGGAATTGTTGTACATGAGTTGTGAATGACACGGAACTTGGTATACAGGATTTCTAGGTGATCTATTTGTATTTGATTTCCTACATTCTTTTGGCGACAAGGGCAGCTAGGCCTCGTGTATCGAACCGTCACCTTCTGCGGAAAACAAATTCTTCGAGGCCTTCGTTTGGAGCAAGTGTTATGTTTGTGGAACAAGATGGAAGCCACGAACCCGAATGTATTCACGTTCCTGGACTACGAATGCAAACCTCTGCAATAGGAAAACGAACCTTTTTTTGCATGCATCGTGCCCTCATACCATCTCAGCGAAGGCGCCTGAGCAACAGTTCACAAAGAGACAACTAACCAGCACAACAACATCACCACCGGCACAACGAAATCACAACCAGCACAACAACATCACCAGCGCAATGAAACCACAACGAAATCACCCGCACAACGAAATCACCAGCGCAACAAAATCACAAGCCTAACAACATCACCAGCGCAACGAAATCACCAGCACAACGAACGCACCAGCAGAATGAAATCACCAGCGAACAGCACCAGCGCAACAAAATCACCAGCACAAACGAAATCACTAGCACATCGAAATCACCAGCACAACGAAATCACCAGCACAACAACATCGCCAGCACAAAAACATCTCCAGCGCAACGAGATCACCACCACCTGCCACACTCCACACTTTACCCACTGCACACTCCACACTCCACACTCTACACTTTACACTCTATACTCCACACGCCACACTCGACACTTTCCACTCCACACGCCACACTCTACACTTTACACTCCACACTCTACACTTTACACTTTGCACTCCTAACTCCACACTCTACACTTTACACTCCACACTTTACACTTTGCACTTGACACTCCTCAGTCCACACTTTACACTCCACACTCCACACTCCACACTCTATACTTTACACTCTACACTTTACACTCTACACTCCACACACTACACTGCACACTGCACACGCCTCACTTGACCCACTGCACACTCCACACTCCACACTTTTCACTCCACACTCCTCACTCCACGCACTACACTCCACACTCCACACTCCACACTCCACACTCCACAACACTCCACACTCCACCACACTGTACACTCTACACACACCACACTCCTCACTCCACACTCCACACTCCTCACTCCTCACTCCACGCACTACACTCCACACTCCACACTCCACAACACTCCACACTCCACCACACTCTACACTCAACACACACACCACACTCCTTACTCCACACTCCACGCGGTACACTCGACACTCCACACTTTACACGCCACACTTTATACTCTACACTCCACACACCGCACTCCTCACTCCACACTCAACACTCCACACTTTACACTCCACACTTTACACTCCTCACTCCACACTTTACACTTTGCACTTTACACTCCTCACTCCACACTTTACACTCCTCACTCCACACTTTACACTCCACACTCCACACTTTACACTCCAAACTCCACACTCCACACTTTACACTCTACACTCTGCACTCTACACTCCACACTTTACACTTTACACTCCACGCTTTCCACTTTACACTCGTCACTCCACACTTTACACTACCGCTTTACACTTCACACTCGACACTTTACACTCCACACTCCACAATCCACACTTTAGACACTGCGCACTCCACACTCCACACTTTACACTCCACACTCCTCACTCCTCACTCCACACTCCACACACGACACTCCACACTCCACACTTCACACTCCACACTCCACACTCCACACTTTACACTCCACACTCCACACTCCACCACACTCTACACTTTACACACACCACACTCTACACACACTAGACAAGAATGGATCATTATATGATCCGGCAGGAACTGAATCCTGAAACATGCAGATTAGACAGGAGCCGGATTAATATACGACATATATATATATAGATCACAGTGGTCAATGACAGTATAAAACAACAGCGAAAAATATATTATGTCCCCCCAGCTGCGTCTTAAATGCGCCCAGGGCGGGACAGGCAGGTACGTTTACCTGATCTCCAGTGTGGAGCTTCGTTGGCAGAGGCCACAACTGGAGATCCCTCTGCCCCCTGCCATATATAATATAATATTAGGACGAAGTTTTACGTCTATTCAGACGATATACACACACACCCTGCCTCCGGCAGGGTGGTGCGCGTAAAAATGAGATGAAAGTGAGGATGAACGGGGGATGAAAATGAGATGAGAGTGACAATGAGATGAACGTTACTTAACCAGGACGCGAAGAGGGGAACGCAAAAGAAGAGGGAAGGAGCAAACACACAGCAACACACCTAGCCCGGAGCGGGCGAACCCTGAAAAGGCAAGGGAAAAGAAAAAAGCGGAGGGTCGACGGACACGGACCAAGACCAGCGGAGAGGGGGGAAGACGGAAGCGCCTGAACCAACCTGCCAAAGCGAAAACCGACAAAACCTCAGCACGCGACGGAACCAATCTACCTGGGGAGGGAGGAGAGCATGAGATAGGGGACCAATGGGGAACTAGTTAGTGAAAAACAAAACCAAAAACAGGATTCAGTCCCTAACAGCCTAAAAAGTCGTGCGATTATTCCCTGCACCGGGACCGTGGTCAAGTCGTGCCCCAATGGCATAAAACAGCTGTCACGTTCCATCGAATTAGATGCACAAAATGTTTAACCTCACCAGACAACCATCAAAAGAAAGAATTACCACACCTGAAAGTCGTGTGCCTGCCTGTAGCTCGTCACATGGGCATGTTTCACTTCAAAAGCTTGAGCTGTAGTGATCGAAAAAAAGCGTTTCTGGTTGTTCCGCAAGACTTCTCTCTGTGAAGAATGCATCACTCAAGGTTCTCATGGGACCACAGGAGCAGCGGGACACTTGAAAAGGCTGATGAACCGCAAGGCTGATTGTTGCCCTTTACTTAAACGAATTACTAAGTTAAAATGTGTGAATTAAGAATTCCAGACTGTCGACACTCACCCTGAAGAGGGTTGCCTCAAATGGCTCCATGGCACCATGTCGGAGCCACCATGGAAATCACACTAGACAAGAATGGATCATTATATGATCCGGCAGGAACTGAATCCTGAAACATGCAGATTAGACAGGAGCCGAATTAATATACGACATATATATATAGATCACAGTGGACAATGACAGTATAAAACAACAGCGAAAAATATATTATGTCCCCCCAGCTGCATCTTAAATGCGCCCAGGGCGGGACAGGCAGGTACGTTTACCTGATCTCCAGTGTGGAGCTTCGTTGGCAGAGGCCACAACTGGAGATCCCTCTGCCCCCTGCCATATATAATATAATATAAGGACGAAGTTTTACGTCTATTCAGACGATACACACACACACACACCGCACTCCACACTCCACACTTTACACTCCACACGCCACACTTTACACTCCACACTCCTTACTTAACACTCCGCACTCCACACTGCACACTCTACACTTCACACTTCACACCCCGCACTCTGCACTTTACACTCCGCACTCCACACTTTACACTCGACACTTTACACTCTACACTCCAGACTCTACACTTTACACACTCTACACTCCCTACTCCTCACTTCACACTCCACACTCCCCACTTTACACAAAGTTTGCACAAACTACTTCCCAGTACTACTGTGTACCACAAAGCTTGCACAAAGTCGACCGGCGCAACAAAATCACCAGCACAAACGAAATCACTAGCACAACGAAATCACCAGCACAACGAAATCACCAGCACAACAACATCGCCATTACAACAACATCTCCAGCGCAACGAGATCACCACCACCTGCCACACTCCACACTTTACCCACTGCACACTCCACACTCCTCACTCTACACTTTACACTCCAAACTCTACACTTTACACTCTATACTCCACACGCCACACTCGACACTTTCCACTCCACACGCCACACTCTACACTTTACACTCCACACTCTACACTTTAATCTCCACACTCCTCACTCCACACTCTACACTTTACACTCCACCCTTTGCACTTTACACTTTGCACTTGACACTCCTCAGTCCACACTTTACACTCCACACTCCACACTCTACACTTTACACTCTACACTTTACACTCTACACTCCACACACTACACTGCACACTGCACACGCCACAATTGACCCACTGCACACTCCACACTCCACACTTTACACTCCACACTCCTCACTCCACGCACTCCACTCCACACTCCACACTCCACACTCCACACTTCACAACACTCCACACTCCACCACGCTCTACACTCTACACACACCACACTCCTCACTCCACACTCCGCACTCCTCACTCCTCACTCCACGCACTACACTCCACACTCCACACTCCACAACACTCCACACTCCACCACACTCTACACTCAACACACCCCACACTCCTTACTCCACACTCCACGCTGTACACTCGACACTCCACACTTTACACGCCACACTTTATACTCTACACTCCACACTCCTCACTCCACACTCAACACTCCACAATTTACACTCCACACTTTACACTCTACACTCCTCACTCCACACTTTACACTTTGCACTTTACACTCCTCACTCCACACTTTACACTCCACACTCCACACTTTACACTCCAAACTCCACACTCCACACTTTACACTCTACACCCTGCACTCTACACTCCCCACTTTACACTTTACACTCCACGCTTTCCACTTTACACTCGTCACTCCACACTTTACACTACCGCTTTACACTTCACACTCGACACTTTACACTCCACAATCCACACTTTAGACACTGCGCACTCCACACTCCACACTTTACACTCCACACTCCTCACTCCTCACTCCACACTCCACAAACGACACTCCACACTCCACACTCCACACTTTACACTCCACACTCCACACTCCACCACACTCTACACTTTACACGCGCCACACTCTACACACACACGCACACACCGCACTCCACACTCCACACTCCACACTTTACACTCCACACGCCACATTTGACACTCCACACTCCTTACTTAACACTCCGCACTCCACACTGCACACTCTACACTTCACACTTCACACCCCGCACTCTGCACTTTACACTCCACACTCCACACTTTACACTCGACACTTTACACTCTACACTCCAGACTCTACACTTTACACACTCTACACTCCCTACTCCTCACTTCACACTCCCCCCCCACTTTACACAAAGTTTGCACAAACTACTTCCCAGTACTACTGTGTACCACAAAGCTTGCACAAAGTCGACCGGCGCAACAAAATCACCAGCACAAACGAAATCACTAGCACAACGAAATCACCAGCACAATGAAATCACCAGCACAACAACATCGCCAGCACAACAACATCTCCAGCGCAACGAGATCACCACCACCTGCCACACTCCACACTTTACCCACTGCACACTCCACACTCCTCACTCCACACTTTACACTCCACACTCTACACTTTACACTCTATACTCCACACGCCACACTCGACACTTTCCACTCCACACGCGACACTCTACACTTCACACTCCGCACTCTACACTTTAATCTCCACACTTTGCACTTTACACTCCTCACTCCACACTTTACACTCCACACTTTACACGCCACACGCCACACTCTACACTCTACGCTTTACACTCTACACTCCACACTTTACACTTAACACTCCAAGCTTTCCACTTTACACTCCTCACTCCACACTTTACACTCCACACGCCACACTCTACACTCCACACGCTACACTGCACACTCCACACTTTACCCATTGCACACTCAACACTTTACACTCTACACTCCTCCTCCACAACACACCACAACACTCCACACTCCACCACACTCTACACTCCACGCACAACACACTCCTCACTCCACACTCCACACTCGACACTTTCCACTCCACACTCCGCACTCTACACTTTACACTCCACACTCCTCACTCCACACTTTACACTCCACACTCCACACTTTACACTCCACACTCCACACACTTTACACTACACTTTTACACTCCACACTTTACACTCCACACTCCACACTTTACACTCCACACTCCACTTTGCACTCCACACTCCACACCACACTTTACACTCCACACTCCACACTTTACACTCCACACTCCACTCTCTGCACTTTATACTCTACACTCCACACTCGACACTTTCCACTCAACACTCCACACTCCACACTCTACACTTTACACTCCACACTTTACACTTTACACTCCTGACTCCACACACAACACTTTACACTCCAAACTCCTCACCCCTCACTCCACACACTGCACTCCACACTCCACACTCTACACTCGACACACGCCACACTCGTCACTCCACACTCCACACTTTACACTCCACACGCCACACTTTACACTCCACACTCCTTATTTTCAATTCCGCACTCTGCACTCCTCCACACTCTACACTTTCCACTTCACTTTCCACTTCACTCTCCGCACTCTACACTTTACACTCTATACTTTACACTCTACACTCCACACTCCACACTCCTTACTCGAAATGTTCCCACTACTACTGTGTACTACAAAGCTTGCACAAAGCACTTCCCAGTACTACTTTGTTCTACAAAGCTTGCACAGACACGTTCCAGTACTACGGTGTCCTATAAAGCTTGCACAAAACATTCCCAACAAAGTCGTTCCCAGTACTACTATGTACTACAAAGCTTGCACAAAGCATTCCCAGTACTACTGTGTACTACAAAGCTTGGACGAAGCACTTCCCAGTACGACTGTGTACTACAAAGCTTGCACAAACACGTTCCAGTACTACTGTGTACTACAAAGCTCGCACAAACACGTTCCAGTACCAATGTGTAATACAAAACTTGCACAAACACGTTCCAGTACGACTGTATACTACGAAGTTTGCACAAGCACGTTCCACTACTATGAACTACAAAGCTTGCACAAACACGTTCTAGTACGACTGTGTACTACAAAGCTTGCACAAAGCACTTCCCAGTACTACTGTGTACTACAAAGCTCGCACAAACAAGATCCAGTACTACTGTATACTACAAAGCTTGCACAAACACGTTCCAGTACTACTGTGCACTACACAGCTTGCACAAGCACGTTCCAGTACTACTGTGTACTACAAAGCTTGCACAAAGTCGCTCCCGGTACTACTGTGTACTACAAAGCTTGCACAAACAAGATCCAGTAGTACTGTATACTACAAAGCTTGCACAAACACGTTCCAGTACTACTGTGCACTACACAGCTTGCACAAGCACGTTCCACTACTACTGTGTACTACAAAGCTTGCACGAACACGTTCCAGTACTACTGGGTACTACAAAGCTTGCACTAACACGTTCCAGTACTACTGTGTACTACAAAGCTTGCACAAACACGTTCCAGCAATACTGTGTACTACAAAGCTTGCGCAAAGTCGCTCCCAGTACTACTGTGTACTAAAGACTTTCCAGTATTTCTGTATACTACCAGTAGTACCCGCACGAGGCGGGGCGGAAAGTTGCCTTAAAGATATATATAAGACCTTTCTCATCTATAGAACTTGCATGCGCCGTGCGCCAGCCAAGCCCGTGCGTGCGTGCACTCTGCGAAAGTGGTGTCCTGTTTCACATGTCACATTTGAAGCTCCACTTCGCCCTTCACACTTCTCACTGCACTCTTCACACTCCACACCGCACACTGCACACTTCACACTCCACACTTCTCACTTCACACTGCACTCTTCCCAATCCACACTTCACACTTCACTGCGCGCTTCCCACTGCACACTCCACACTTCACACTTCACACTCCACACTTCACACTTCACACTCCACACTTCACACTGCACTCTTCACGCCCCACACTTCACACTACACTCTTCACACTCCACACTTCATCTCATCTGAGCTCTTCTCACCTTATTCCAGCTCATCTCTTCTCATCTCATCTCTTCTCATATGTCACCTAAGCTTTCATGAATCACTTCCCAGTACTACTACTAAGGAACTTGCATGCGCCGTGCGCCAGCCAGGCCGTGCGTGCGTGCTTTGTGCGAAGCTGTTGCAGTGTTGCTGTCCAAGAACATGACCTGCGCGCGACCCCGGTACAATGCAAACACTTTCCTCACACTTCACATTGCACTCTTCACACCCCACACTCCACACTTCACACTTGAACTTCATCTCAACTCATCTCATCTGAGCTCTTCTCATCTCATTCCATGCCTTCCCATATGTCAGCTAAGTTCTTCTTGGCTATTTTTATGTCAAGTACTTCCCAGTACTGATGTCTACTACAAAAGCTTGCAAAAACCACTTCCCAGTACTACTTTGTACTACAAAGCTTGCACAAAACACTTCCCAGTACTACTTTGTACTACAAAGCTTGCACAAAGCACTCCCCAGTACTACTTTGTACTACAAAGCTTCCACAAACTACTTCCCAGTACTACTTTGTACTACAAAGCTTGCACAAAACACGTTCCAGTATTACTTTGTACTACAAAGCTTCTACACACACCAAGTTCTTTCGCAGAGAAGCTTTTACACACAGAAACTTTTACACACAACAAACTTCTTCACAGAGAAGCTTTCACACACAGCAAGCGTTTACACACAGAACACTTACACACAGTGCTTTTACACATGGCAAGCGTTTACACACAGAAACTTTTGCACAGAGACGCTTTTACACACAGAGAGGCTTTTACACACAGCAAACTTTTACACAAAATCTGTTTCACACAGCAAGCTTTCAAACACAGCAAGCATTTACACACAGAACACTTACACACAGTGCTTTTACACATGGCAAGCGTTTACACACACACAACAAGCTTTTTAAACAGAGAAACTTTTACACACAACAAGCTTTTACACAGAGAAACTTTACACAGCAAACTTTCACACACAGAAGCTTTTACACACAACAAGCTTCTTCACAGAGAAGCTTTCACACACAGCAAGCGTTTACACAGACACACAGTGCTTTTACACATGGCAAGCGCTTACACACACAGCAAACTTTTTAAACAGAGAAGCTTTTACACACAACAAGCTTTTACACAGAGAAACTTTTACACACAGCAAGCTTTCACACACAGCAAGCGTTTACACACAGAACACTTACGCACAGTGCTTTTACACATGGCAAGCGTTTACACACACAGAAACTTTTACACAGAGACGCTTTTACACACAGAGAAACTTTTACACACAGCAAACTTTTACAGAAAAAAATTTTGCACAGAGAAGCTTTCTTGTACATAATCACAACAGGAATTGCAGCTCCAAAACTGGATCTCGACGCCAAAGCGACAAAAAGACGATTTTGAAGCACTTTTTAAAAGGAATTTTAAAAGGAAAATTATTAGTGCCAAAATTGAGAAAATCTGCTGACAAATCACTTTCACAGCCTTGATGCAGCCATTCCAATACGATTTACGATCTTCAGCTGCAAAAGACAATAGTATTACGCATGCAGCCGCTGCACCAAGCAACCTTGACGCAGCCACTACAATGCGATCCGCAGAGACTGAGTTGCAAAACACAATAGAACTACGTGCAATGGCGTCGGAAATTGCAGCTCCAAAACTGGATCTCGACGCCAAAGCGACAAAAAGACGATTTTGAAGCATTTTTTAAAAGGAATTTTAAAAGGAAAATTATTAGCGCCAAAATTGAGAAAATCTGCTGACAAATCACTTTCGCAGCCTTGATGCAGCCATTCCAATACGATTTACGATCTTCAGCTGCAAAAGACAATAGTATTACGCATGCAGCCGCTGCCAAGCAACCTTGACGCAGCCACTACAATGCGATCTGCAGAGACTGAGTTGCAAAACACAATAGAACTACGCGCAATGGCGTCGGAAATTGCAGCTCCAAAACCGGATCTCGACGCCAAAGCGACAAAAAGACGATTTTGAAGCACTTTTTAAAAGGACTTTGAAAAGGAAAATTACTAGCGCCAAAATTGAGAAAATCTGCTGATACATCACTATCGCAGCCTGGATGCAGCCACTCCAATACGATTTACGATCTTCAGCTGCAAAAGACAAAAGTATTATGCATGCAGGCGCGGCATCAAGCAACCTTGACGCAGCCATTCCAATGCGATCTGCAACCACGGCTTCAAGAAACGCATAGAACTACGCACACAGGAAGCACCATTGTTGCAAAACACATAGAAGGAACCAAACGACCGCAGCCGCAACCGCCGCACACACAAAGTACCTTTCATCGCCGGCTGCAGCCACTTTACACGGAAAAACACAAGGTTTCGTGCTCCGGCTTCCTCCCCAAAACAAAGCCCATGCAACATTCATGCAGCCATTCCAATGCGATCTGCAACCACAGCTTCAAGAAACGCATAGAACTACGCACACAGGAACAACCATTGTTGCAAAACACATAGAAGGAACCAAACGACCCCAGCCGCACCCGCCGCACACACGAGGTACCTTTCATCGCCGGCTGCAGCCACTTTACACGGAAAAACACAAGGTTTCGTGCTCCGGCTTCCTCCCCAAAACATACCCCATGCAACATTCATGCAGCCATTCCAATGCGATCATGCAACCAGAGATTCAAGAACCGCATAGAACTACGCACACAGGAACAACCACTCGTTGCAAAACACATAGGAGGAACAATTCGGCGCATGAAACGACCCCAGCCGCACCCGCCGCACAGACGAGGTACCTTTCATCGCCGGCTGCAGCCACTTTACACGGAAAAACGCAAGGTTTCGTGCTCCGGCTTCCTCCCCAAAACATAGCCCATGCAACATTCATGCAGCCATTCCAATGCGATCTGCAACCACAGCTTCAAGAACCGCATAGAACTACGCACACAGGAACAACCACTCGTTGCAAAACACATAGGAGGAACAATTCGCGCATGAAACGACCCCAGCCGCACCCGTCGCACACACGAGGTACCTTTCATCGTCGCCTGCAGCCACTTTACACGGAAAAACACAAGGTTTCGTGCTCCGGCTTCCTCCCCAAAACATAGCCCATGCAACATTCATGCAGCCATTACAATGCAATCTGCAACCAGAGATTCAAGAAACGAATAGAACTACACACACAGGAACCATCATTGTTGCAAAACACATAGAAGGAACCAAACGACCGCAGCCGCAACCGCCGCACACACGAGGTACCTTTCATCGCCGGCTGCAGCCACTTTACACGGAAAAACACACGGTTTCGTGCTCCGGCTTCCTCCCCAACTCACCACTTCCCTTCCTCACCGCTTCCCATCGTCACCACTTCCCATCGTCACCCCCTCCCTTCGTCCACTTCCCTTCGTCACCACTTCCCTTCCTCACCACTTCCCATCGTCCCCACCTCCCTTCCTCACCATTCCCCTTCATCATCACTTCCCTTCGTCACCACTTCCCATCGTCACCACTTCCCATCGTCACCACTTCCCTTCGTCACCACTTCCCATCGTCACCACTTCCCTTCGTCACCACCTCCCTTCGTCCACTTCCCTTCGTCACCACTTCCCTTCCTCACCACTTCCCATCGTCCCCACCTCCCTTCCTCACCATTCCCCTTCATCATCACTTCCCTTCGTCACCACTTCCCATCGTCACCACTTCCCATCGTCACCACTTCCCTTCGTCACCACTTCCCTTCGTCACCACTTCCCATCGTCACCACTTCCCTTCGTCACCACTTCCCTTCGTCACCACTTCCCTTCGTCACCACCCGTCATTATCACCACCCTTCATCAAAGTCAATTCCACTGCTTCTTATTCTTTTGTTATGTATTGTTATGTTATGTATTGTTATGTGATCTACCACCCTGCATCATTTCAAGTCGCAGAATTCTATTTGTCCGTAACACGGAAGTATTGCTTCCCAACTTCCTTTGATTATGTTGATATATATTTATATATATATATATCTCCAGATGGATTATTTTTTGATCTTTGGATCCGACATTTTCCCATTCAGGTGGTCGCGTCAACTGAGTCGTTTGTGTCGTTTCTTATGTCGGACAGGACCACTCTGTGGCTGGAGTCCTCGCCGGGTCAAGGGGACTTCCATGCCTTGCGACTGGAACCCGGACACGTGGTGCCTTTGATATCTGGAAGATGTTGGAAGATGTTGGAAGATGTTGGAAGATCCCAAAATTCCCAATTACCAATTTGTAGGTGACTTGTTTGCAATTCTTTGCGATTTGCAATTCTTGGAGAGTATGTTGCCTATATCGGGCCATGCTGGTTGGTGTTTTCATACTGTGCTACTCTTGCTGTTTCTATCGTATTATACTCCAGCTTCTTTCCACTACATCCACTTTTCATTCTACTTGGTGGCCGTAAGCAGAACCAGTAGATCAGGACAAATGGGGTCATCCTTATGTAGTTGGTGAGATTCCAACGGTATCGGATCAATATGATCAATGCGTTGAGCATCACATTGTCACAGTAAACAGTTCACTTCTAGTGCTGTAGTCTATAGGGATTAAAACGTTGAAGTCCATGCAATGTCGGTTTGTTGAATCATTTGAATCTATATCAGAGTACATCCGAGTTTTTTTTTTTGTTGGGGTACCTCATAATCATCTCAACTTCCCATGTTTTGGTTTGTTTCGGCTCCCTAGGCTCGGTTCCATGGAACCAATGTGAGACACCACGTCCCACCCAACAAGTCCCAGTGCAGCCGCGTCTCCTTGGACTTTCGCATCGGTGTTGGACGATTCTACGACCCCAAGTGGCGTCAGGAGCTCATTTCGGAACGTTTAACTGGTGCTTCAACCTGACATTTACAGAATACATTCAGGATATAGTAATATCATGTAATATCTAGATATATAAATAGTAATATAATGCGGATGCATTAATGCGTTGGGATTTTAGCGATGTTGTATTTGAACAGACGCACCATGATTTACCGACCCCGCAAGAACAACTAGTTGCACCAGATGATCTGAGCGGTCCACAGCTCAGGTCTGGAGGGCGTACAACACTACCACCCGCGTCGAATCATTCGGATGTAGTGCAACCGAGCCAAAGCTGCTGCATGTTGCACTATGGGCGGAAAAAAAACCTCGAGAAAGAGCTTTATGGAGATTCCGTTGGGTGTGATGGACGCTGATTTTTTTCTTTCATTTTCCAGTCTCTGCATCTTGCAATTATGCGGGGTACTTTATCATATTTTATCGCATGCGTAACATGTCCTGGTAATTCCTGGTACTGTAGATACATGTGCAGTAATTATAGATACATTCTTTGCTGGTCATTTCCAATGCAAATGTGGTCGCAAGTTACCCTGTGAAGTGTGGAGGAAGTCGTTTTCAAAGCATTTCGGGTGGGGTTCAAGCACCATCATTCTATGGTTGATTCAGCATTTCGAACTCCAAGTGTGGATCCTTATGACCTTATTTTGCCTTATTCCATGTTGGGGACAAAGCTTGAGGTTGCACCGCGAAAGCTTGGCTTAAATATGATATTTGCAAAATCATCAGAGATTGCACGTGAAAAGCAGGCAGGAAGCTGAAGTCTTCACAGTGTTAGAGTCACAGTGGAAACTTCCACAACAAAAATTGCCAGACTCATCCAGACTCACTGCTTTGCGTTCCCCTTAAATCAAGCTTTGAATCCTTCGGAGCCCATGGCGTTTCCCGGTTTTCGGTCCCAAAGTGAGCCCGTGAAACATGTGATTTCGCTGGGCTGCCGCTGTTCCCAGGCGTCAGTGTACAGAGCTTTAGGCCAGCGGCGCTATGCTTTGCCCTTCGATTGGATTTTCACTTCGCCCCAGATGGTGACGCATTGCTTGCAAGACGATTTCCAGAGTTTTTTGGATCGGCAGCAGTTGTACCAAAATGGCAGCAGTTTCGATGCCATTGGCCTAAAACCGGGCTCTGCACCTCGCGAGAGGAGGTTGATTGGGCATAAACTCTACTCCACATTGACTGCAGGGGTTGGTAAGGGTACCATTTTCAACCACAGAGATCCATTGCACAATGACGAGGATTACCTCTACACTGTGAGATGTGTGGAGCGTTTTCGCCTGGCTTTAGCATCTGGGGAGCGGAAACTCTTCGTGATGTTTCTCAGCAACCAGTTGGGCACCATCCATTTTTTGGCAACTGACCAAACTATCTGACTTGCCTTGTCTTACATTTTGATCGGGAACTTCTTTTTTTCCGTTTGTTCTTTCCAAAAAAAAGTGAAGAGCCGAACCAGAAAGTGGCTCCATCCAATCCTCTTGCCCAACAATGCAGTTCTTGATTCTGAGACTAGAGACTGCCATGGTCATAGTTGACAACGTTGTTCGGCTAGTTTGGAGGATGTAAGTTTGAAACCCTCCATGTCATACACATGTGTATGTAAATACCTATGTCCACATCTACATCTACATCTACATCCATATCTATCTACTTGTATATATATATATAATATATATATATATATATTATATATATATAATATATATATATATATGTAAAATTGTATGCATCTATATCTAGATCTCTCTCTCTATATGCAAAGACGCACGCATACAGACATAGACTGTATCTCGAGTTTGCTGCATTGCTGCGTGCAGGTTGAACTTGAACCGGCAGTTGTGGCTTGAACCAGATATTCTTCAGCTCTTCACCGAGCTCCAGCGTCGCAGTCGCAATTTCTTACTGCTGGTGGTGGACTGCAGCTGCAAGAACCTGGGTGCGGCAGCAGGACATGTCGAGTTGTTGTCGGAGTTGGGGGAAGAACAGAAGCTGCTGATGTACCGAGTGCCCTGCTGTGGGGACAACACCGGCAGCTACTTCCGCAACGACTGGGATGCGGAGCGCGTGAAGTCGCTGCTGGTGGATCCGTTCACCTTCCACCTGAGCCCGGATCCCCTGGAGGTCCAACAGGTCCAACAGGTCCAGCTCGGCGAACGTGGCGGATACGGGGCGGATTGCCAGGTTGACGATGCCAAGGAATCCACGGAGCCCAAGGGGACAGTGGTGCGCCGTTGGGGAAGGAAGACTTGAAGCGAAGCGGCGAAGCCAAAGGAAAAAGCAGGAGCTGCGGAGGGTGGAGATATGTGGAGATAAATGTGCTCAGTTCCTAAGATTGTAGTTGCAGTTACCTAACAGGAATAGATAGGGTGAACGAATGCCAATTGTAGCTGGTGGTTGGGCGTAGTGGTTGGCATGCTATTGTTCAAAGGCAATAGCTAACGCATCATGACCAGGACTAGCAAAGCTGCGGAAGTTGTTTTGGCATCAAACATGGGTCGTTTCAAATGGGTTTGAATTGGGTCCTCAATGGTCCTCCCATCATTGATGGTGCAGTACTTGAAACAACGAGGTTGAGTTTCTCTGGGTTCTGCTGATTGGAGCAAGGATGGACCTGTACCCATGTTCTGTTTTCTCTGTTTTTGTTGACATTTGCAAGGTTAACTTGTCAATTGTCAATCACTCTTGCCTTTGGCCACATCCTGTCCCCCCTCTCCCTAGGTTTCAAGAGTAGTGGTGCTACTGCATTCCATACACCATAAGAGTTTCCGCATCACTGTTTCGGTTGGATTTTTCCCCCTTTGCCAAAACCACCGTTCTCTCCCGTTGCCGCAAAACGCTGTGGACCCTTTCGGCTGCAGCCGATGATCGCCATGGATGACCCATTGGCGAAGGGCCGGGAATGGACTGGGGAGGAGTCTGCACCAAACAGGACGCGGTGCCAATCGGCTGGTGTTTTGTTGAGATTTTGGTCCAGCAATTGACACAGCATCTCCATGCTGGGCATTGCACCAAGCCATAGCATGCAGATGCACCTGGAAAGGATATGAAAGGATCAGGTTTTTCCAACCAGTATGACTAGGTGGTGATCTCATTCTTTGACTAATCCGGCTGATCCATTCCTGTTTAAGATGATGGTCCCAAATTGGACGATGACTTTTCAGCGGGATTGATACATATATTCATACTACCAACCATTCTTGTCGTTGTTCTGTTTGTGTTATTGATTGCTTTTTAGACTGGTAAGCTGTCCGCTTTAGTCATTTTTTGGTTGATGCGTGGAGTGTTTTTTTGCTGGGGGTTGTTCATACCGTCAGAAGATTGGGGCTCGTATCCAGGGATTCCAGAGATTTGGTTTGAGGCATCCGCAATGGTGGTGGGAATTCATACCCAAGAGTATCATGAAGAATGTCCTTGAACCAGCCATTTATCATACCTTCTGGGGCAATAACAGAAACATTCTTGACCATCAGCACTCGGCTCCCAACTTTTGCAACATCTTGAACCCCAGTACACTACTCATGAACCCCCAAACTAGTATATACCGTTATATTTAACCCCCCAAAAGACAGAGAAACCATGAGAAACCAACATTAACACAGATAGTAGTGACATTTTACATCATTTTGCTTTCCTGTGATTATGGGGGTGGCTGTTTCAAACAAACATGGCAGGCGGCTAGCGCGGGTCGACGCGTTGCTTCAACAAGCTTTGCTCGGCCTCTCGCTAGCCCAAGACCGTTCCGTCAAGCGCAGGATCCGACAACGACTCCAAAGGTCTGCCGGGATCGGGGCACCGGGGAAGGGTTGGATATGGTTGGATAAAGGATGAAATATGATGAAATGGTGGACTGAAAGATCTGAAAGATCTGAAAGGTGAATTTGGGTCAATTGTCCTCTTCCTGGACAACAAGTTTTCGATGCAAGTTGCGGTGTCCGACACCAGTTTCGTGCTGCACAGGCACTGTGACTAGATCCATGGTAGAAGTGAAAGGTGATAGAGTGATAGAGCATCATAGATCCAAAGAAGACGCCCCATGTAGGATATTTTGGTGAGGGTATTGATCTTCAAACCAGCAAACCTGCAAGATCCTTCAATGATCATCCGTCCTGCATAGTACATATCCTGAAAGCTGCAGGAAGCTGAGCTCGTTTCTCAGTGAAAAGGACTTTGAAGATGCCATGTCCCGTTTCCGGACGATGAGTGAAGCACGTTCAGAGCTGTACCACGGTTCGGAGCAAACAGCTCCAAGCTACAAGGAACAGCTCGCTGACGTAAGAGACGTCAGGAACGCCGGTAGCACGCACCATGCGCACAATGCGCACCATGCGCAAACTCCGAAACAAGGAGACGTCGTGTTTGACGTTTGCTACCTGCATTTCGATGAGAAGAGTCTGCCCGGCACTCCCTGTGTTTGCCTGTCAACAGATCGTCAGGTTTGATGCCTGGAAGACTGTGAGCTTCATCCGAAACGTTTGCACACTCCTTACATGGAAGATACACACGCATTCTTTCACACATTCTTTCAGACATTTTCAGACCATTGCAACATATTGCAACCATGACATGCCAAAGCGGCCATCGGTTTCCAGGCGACAGATACACCAGTCTCTGCTGGGATGATCTCTGAAGGGTGCTGAAAGCGCCCAATTCCTCTACTAATGTAGCGTACATGAATGTAGTCTGAATGTACTGTCCACATCTGTCCAGATTTTGCAAACACATTTGTTTTGCGGTATAGATTTGTATACATTTGTCTCAGGGTTCATCCCAGGCAAGTTGTGAACTCTGTGCAACGTTGTGAAACCACCTTGCCCTGCGCTGATGCAATGCATCCAGCTGCCAATTTTCAAGGCAATTGGGCGGCCGTTGCAGAAATCGAAGCAACCAGGGAAGCCGCACGTGCTAATCTGAAAAGGGCTCAACCTCCAGAACCAGAATGTCCCACGGTCATAAATCTTGGCTGGAATCACTGCGAAGTGATGTGATTGTGACTGGACATGCTTCGACTTGGCTGTTTTGGTTCCAGGGCCCGGGGTGCAATGGGATAAGTGCGTGTATTGCACCACAACATCAATTAAGGTAGTCGCCAGATAATTTAAATGTACAGACGGGCGCAGAGAGGTAGATACATGATCATGCTGTCCAATATGCTGTTCAACACGAGAGTCACGCACAGACACATATAACTGGCCCTCCTTAGCTGGACATTCAGAGAATCTTGAACCTTTGGCATCCTTTGGCATTGTTTTCCCATGTTTTCCCTAACGAAGAGCAAAAAAAAATCCGATAAGTATAGACAGATATAGACAGTATAGATAGGTCAGACGGTCACATCACCAGGATCTCAGGATGGATCTCAGGCACACCCCGGTGGCACACCGGTGGCACACCGGAGGCACACCCCGGTAACTCCTCACCCCGTCCCCCTTTCCACGCCATGGCGCCACCTCTGACGCTGCTGTCGTTGCTGTCGTTGCTGTCGTTGCTGGTGACGGTGCCCACGGAGGAGCCCTGCACGGCGCTGACCACCACGGTGTCTGGGGACAGCACCGTGGTGACCATCGACTGCGATGACTTCATCATCATCGTCACCTGCGCACAGGAGACGATGTTTGAAGACGTGGGATAAATATGGCCAATATGGGACAATATGCGACAAAAACTTGAACATCCCCTGACATGAACTTGTTGAGTTTTTTCCGCGGTGAGTTGGGTATTTCTAGTTGTGAAAGTTCAGGGAATGAGGATTTTCGACTGGTAATTGAGGCCGTGCTTTTGATTGATACGACTTATCCATTACTTATCTGTGATTTGTGTGTCACACAAAGACATAACACGTCACCTATCTTTTGTTTTCCTCCCCGCTGCCTGGATCATAGGGAGGGATTTGCTCTCGCGAGACATGGCCAAGTGGCATACGCTGTGCGGCCCGTGAAAAGGCCGTTTGCCGCTGACTACAGCCGCACTTCGAGAGGCGGTGCTTGGAGTTGGGATTTAGGTTTTGCCGCTGCCCAACCAACATTGGTAGCGGAGCGTGGCTCCGTTGCCTTTGGGCCTTTGTGGGCACTACTTGGTGGACATCATCGACGCCCTGGCCTTGCTCTATGGCGACTTCACCTACGGCTGCCTCAAGCCACGCTGGTGACACTGTGCGGGACAACTACATCCCCTTGTTCTCCAACAAGCCCCAGGACTACAAGGAATGGCGGAAGCGCATCAAGCTTTACCAGAAAAAGATGGACCTGCAGAAGAAGAACAAAGAGGCCACGATTAACCTGCTGACTTCTCTTTCGGGAATCTCCTGGCGGCAGGTGGAGCACATGGTCGACAAGGTGTCCGAGGACGAGACTGGATTCGACCAGGTGTTGGTTCAGTTGGACAAGTGCTTCAAGTATGATGATCGTGTTGAAATGCCTCGGGCGCTGGAGAAGTTCTTCTATGGCTCAACCAGGAGAGGCGACCAGAGCCTTATGCAGTACTGTGCAGACCATCGAGAAGCTCGACGCGAGTTGGAGAAGCACAAGATCACCCTGCCTGACACGGTGAGCGGCTGGTTGATGCTGAGGAGGTCAAGCCTGACCTACGAGCAGAGGCAGATGGTGCAGACGCAGCGCACGTCCCTGGAAGAGGTCAAAGTTGAGGAGGCGATGTACTACCTCTTCGGCCAGGACTATCGCGGACGGAGCGATGTCCGATGGGGTGCAAATGCCCAAGCTGCTAAGCTCCATCAACGATGGCCTCGCCGACAGCATGCCTATGCCGCTGAGGAAGCCTATGAGGTGGTGGATGAGGAGTTCATGGAGGATGACTACATCCAGGACTTTGCCGAGACCGAGGACGCCTACTATGAGGACACCATGGACCAGGACAATGACACCGCTTGGGAGACCTATGAAGCTGAGGACAACATCGAAGAGACCTACTACCAGGCTGACGACTTCCAAGACTATGATGGAGCAATGGAAGAAGCCTACGCTGCCTACTTGGATGCCCGGCGTCAATTCGCCAACCTTCGTGCAGCACGTGGATATTATCCAGTTGTGGCTTTGGCTCCTGATGCAGCTGGTGGTGGAGCTCCTTCGCAACTCCCAGTTTCTCCTGGCGGCAAAAGCAAGTCCAAAGGCAAGGGCAAGAAAAAGGGGTTCTCTTCCAAAGGAAAGGGCCGAAATGCCAACCCCCCTCAAAAGGGATCCATTCCATCAAGAACCTCTGCATTCTTTGGTGGATCTGCGACGTGCTTCGTTTGTGGAAAGGCTGGACATTTGGCGGCACAATGCCCCAATGGGTCACCGACTTCGAAAGGAAATTCATCGGCGTCTTCACCCTCTAAGAGGCCTAAGACTGCTGACGCGATGATGGTGACTGATGAAGCCCTTCATGCAGACGATGGAGTACCGCACCTGGGTCCGAAAGGTTGGTTTGGAATACAGGATGGTGGGGCCTCCAGCATGGTGATTGGGCACAACACCTTGATGAAGGTCATGGACCATTTGGGCGAGAAGGGAGTGAAGACCGCCACATACAAGTTCCATCCTACGGAGAAGATCTTTGCATTTGGCGGTGATGCTCGACGAGAAGCTGCCTGGTCAGTTCGTTTGCCTGTTTGGGTACAACAACAACATGGCTACATCGAATGCTTCGTCGTCGAGGGCAACACCCCTCTCCTCATTGGTCGTCCAATCCTTGCTGCGTTGCAGGTGAAAACAGATTTTTCATCCAACACCATCTCTGTCTTGAACAATGAGTGGAAGCCTGCGGTGATTGGAGAGCGAGGTGAATACCTTCTTCAACTGGATGATGGAGTTTTTGAAGATCCTGAAGGAACCTTGGTGAACTTCGACTACATCACGGATGAGACCTATGGCCACATCGAGAACACCAAGGACACCTCTGCCTATGTCACCCTGGTGGACTACCTGACGGCGACTGGAAGATCCCCGCCTGAGAAGGCTTTCTACCTCAACTACATTGGCACATCAGCGATGTCCCCCAAGGAGAAAGTGATGCCTGAGTTTTCCGAGCCCAAGGACATCCGCAGAGAGATCACTGACAAGCTGATGAAGACCATGTACATGCACTTCCATGTATGGGGCAATCGAAGGACGAGCACCACTGAAGAGATCTTGAACACCCATACAACGGGCCAACGAGTCTTCTGGGAGGTCTACAGTGGCGATGGCTTGCTGTCCAAGACCTTTGAGAGAAATGGATGGAAGGTGCGAAGCTTCGACCTCACCAATGGTTGGGACTTTGAGAAGGCCTCCAACAGACGAGCCTTCTTGGAACTACAAGACAAAGAATGTCCTGACTTCATTTGGTATGCGCCCCCATGCAAGAAGTGGTCGACCCTGCAGAACTTGAACCTGCACACCTTGGCCCAGATCGAGGCGTTGGAAGCTGAACGTGATTTCCAGGAAGCCACTCATCTACGACTGTGCTCCCGCTCCTACATGAAACAGAAACGAGAAGGACGCCATGCTGGCTTGGAGCAGCCCAGGTACGCTGTTTCATGGAAGACCAAGACATTGAAGTCTTTGGAGGATGATGGCTTCGACAGTCTCCTGGACCAGTGCCAATTCGGCACCATGTTGCCCGACAGCTACGGCGACTGGATGTACATCAAGAAGCCGACGCAACTGAGGTGGTCCTCTTTTGAAGCAGCTGAGGAGATGACCCGACTTTGTGTGGGAAATCATGAACACCTTCCCATTGAAGGTTCAAGTCCGAAGATTGGCAACCGAGCCCGAGCTTCTGGAGCCTATCAACAAGGGCTTTGCAATGCCATCTATGACACCGTCTGCAGGATCTATGAGAATGAGTTTGTGGAGGAGGCCTATGCTAATGACGATGCAGAAGCCACTGAGGAGGAGTTCCCCCTGGAGAATAACACCAATGATGATGCGGAACAAGGAGAAGAAGAACAAACATCTCCAGAGGGTGACCCCGCCCTGAATCCTGATGAGGCTGACCCTCGAAAAGCCCCTCAAGGAGCTCTTGGAAGATTGCGAGGCACTTCAGCCCAGGATGTCAAGCGCACCATCATGCGATTGCACCGCAACTTGGGGCATCCTACAAGTGGTGAGCTCATGAAGCTTCTGGAACGTCAAGGAGCAAGCGCCGAGATGATTCAAGGTGCCAAGGAGCACCAGTGCAACACCTGCGATTTGCACAAGAGGCCGATTGGACATCCAGTGTCTTCCGTTCCACGGCCGACACACTTCAATGATCGAGTTCAAGCTGACACTCTTTGGGTGCATGTCCCAGGTCGCAGAAAGGCCACACCGGTGCTCATGATGAGCGATGCCACAAGACTTCTTGCAGGACGAGAGCTTCGAACTGAGTCCACTGAGGAGTTCATCAAGCAGATGGAACGTGGATGGGTCCGAAGTTTTGGCCCGATGAAGCGACTCTTTGTGGATGAGCATCGGGCCTGGTGTTCAGATGGCATGCGACAATGGTGCACGGAGCAAGGAGTGGAGCTCAAGATCAGCCCTGGAGAAAGCCACACTCGCTTGGCTATCTTGGAGCGACGGCATCAAGTTGTTCGACGAGCACTGACTGCCTTCCTCACGGACAACCCTGCCATTGCTCAGACCCCTGAGGCGATGATCACAGCACTTTGCTACGTGATTCCTCAGGTCAACAGGATGCCAAATGTCTCAGGGTACTCCCCGGTGCAGTGGGCCATGGGATATACACCCCACATACCGGGCTTGCTGATGGAGGAGCAGATCACCCCAATCCACTTGGATCCCACTGAAGCCTTCAAGGAGAAGTTGGAACTGCAAGCATCAGCTGCCAAGGCCATCACCGAGGCCAACATCGATGCTCGACTTTGCAGAGCTCTTCTCAGGAAGTTTGTGGGTCAGCCCTTGGTCCTCAACTCAGGCGACAGATGCTACTACTGGAGAGATGGACCTGCAAACGGCCCCAAGCTTCGATGGCGTGGACCTGCAGTGGTGGTGATGAAGGAGACATCAGAAGCTGGACCTCATGCTGACATCTACTGGTTGGCTCATGGCACAACTCTACTTCGTGCAGCCCCAGAACATGTTCGCCCAGCAATGCATCCTGAGAACGATGAATCCAGAGCCATGGACTCCATCGACCGTGCCAAGCTGGCCTTGATGAAAGTCCGCAATCGCGGTGTGACGCACTACATCGACTTGCCAAAGTCCAACAAGCGCAAGCGAGAAGAAGTGGCATCAGAAGATGAGGCGGAGGAGCTTGACCACGAGATGGGCGACTTTGAGGCCGAGCCCTTGCAAGATCGATGGCAAGCTAGTGATGATGGAAGGACCTGGACCAGGATCCACAACCAAGGACGACAACAACTCTTTGTGCCGGACCTGCTCTACGACGAGGTTCCCTTCCACCTGTTCACCAATGAGCGCGTCACCCACATCCGCAGAGGTGGACCCAATCCTGAGACTTTGGTGGTGCGAGATGAATGGAACGGTCCTGATGCTGACCGGAGGATGCACTACAGTTGGACGGGGACAACAACCTTTGTGGTGGACGCTGGCTTGCAGACCAGCGATTCAGATGGGGAGATGCGACAGCTCTTCAGCGGAGGTGGACCCACTTGTGGCGGCGCTGGTGGACCAGATGATGATCCAACTGCCCCCTTCAGAGGACCGCCATCAGTGTCTCCGAGCCCGAGCATCGCCGACGATGAGGACATGCGAGGAGCTGATGGTGGAGGCCCTTCAGACAATGCAGCAACACAGGCCATTTTGGCCGAACCCATGGATGATGGACAAGATCAACGAACCCTGCTGCCCACACCTGCTGGCAGTGTGGTGGAACCGATGGAAGAACCACCAGGCCAACAAGCTACACCACATGGACGACTACCTCCACCTGCACTACTTCCTGAAGATCAACCTTTTCCTGTACAACCTCAACAAGCCCCTCAACCTGCTCAACCAGCACAACCTTCTCAAGTACCTCCACAAGCTGGCCGACCGAACTTTGAACAACAACGACGACGACATGAACAACAAGAGGCAATGGTCCTACCACGAACGTATGGCCCTGCTCCACGGACTTTGCCCAGAGTGACACCCTATTCAGAACGACCTCTACATGATGAAGAAGATGGCCAACTCTCCTTCACGGTGGACCTCAATGAGAAGACCAAGTTGCCCAGAGGATGGAAACATGAGCATGGCCACATGGTCCTTGACGACAGTGTGATGGATGCCTGGGAGCTCAATGGCAACTACCTGACCCGACGTCACTATGCCCCTAGGCAGCAGGACTATATCCCGGATGAGGACACCTGCCCTTTGCCATTGCACTTCCTGGACAAGAAGAAGGTGGTCAGTATGGGGAACTGTCTGTTCCGTGAAAAGTGGAAGAGTGGCAACCTCAAGAAGAAGTATGCCAACAACCTGTGGACTGGCTACACGCGCTTCAAGATCCTCCCAGCTTGGCGGAAGCAAGCGAAGGAGCTTTTTCAGCAGAACTTGGAGCAGTGCTATGCCCAGGAGCCGAGCAACCAGCCCCTCAACGAGCGCTACATGAGCCTTGAGGACAGGATGGCCTTCAGAAAGGCAAAGATGAAGGAGCTGCAGTCTTTCTTTGACAACTCCGTCTGGCAATTTGACCAAGGACAAGGAGTTCCAGATGACCGCATCTTGAAGGCGAAGTTCATCCTTGGTTGGAAGAAGAACCCAGATGGCTCTCCCAGGGCAAAGGCCAGATTGGTTGTTCAAGGTTTTCGTGACCCAGATGCCCTGAATGGATCTTTGTCAACGACGAGCCCTACATTGACCAGACTGTCAAGGGGATTGATCCTTACAGTGGCAACTATGCTGGGCATGGAGCCGTTCACAAGTGATGTGAGCACAGCCTTCCTGCAAGGCAAGGGCTTCAAGGCTGATGGGACGCGTGAGATATGGGTGCGCCTTCCCAAGGATGCCGAAACCATCTTGGGGATTGAGCGAGACAGCGGAAAGTTGATGAAGTTGGTGAAACCCATCTATGGCCTTTGTGATGCCCCACGTGCCTGGTATGAGGAAGCCACAGAGCGTATCCTGAAGATTGGCAAGGGTAGCATCATACAACACCCTTTGGATGCCTGCCTGTTTCTGGCCTTCGACCAGGATCCTCATCAAGCTCATGCACTTGGAGTGGAACCGCAACTGATTGGCATGTTTGGCATGCATGTGGATGATTTGTTTGGGTGCCTGATGCCCAACAATGAGTACGCCACGCAGCTCCAGAAGTCCCTCAAGGAAGTCTTCAGCTTTCGTGAATGGCTGAATGGAGATCATCTTGAATATTGCGGCTGCCAGGTGGACAAGGTCAACAACAATCACTGGCGACTCCACCAGGAGAAGTACCTGCACAAGCAAAAGCCTATCAGCATCTCCAAGGAGCGCAAGAATCAAGAAGATCTTCCAGTGACCGAAAGCGAGAGGACACAACTACGTGGGTTGATTGGAGCAATGCAATGGCCTGCGACACAGTCCTCACCGCATTTGCAATCACAGGTCTCTATGCTGGCTGGCGATGTGACCAAGGCCACAATCAAGACGCTGAATTCAGCAAACAAAACCCTGAGGATGGCGAAAACCAATGCAGATGTTGGATTGGAATACCGCTACTTGGGGGACAAGAACGACCTTACCATGATTGCCTATAGCGATGCCTCCTTTGCCTGCCGCAACGACCTTAGCAGCCAAGGCGGCTACATGCTTGTGATGGTGAACAAAAAGGTTGCAGAAGGCGAAGAAGGATGGTACAATGTGTTGGACTGGAGAAGCTGGAAACTGCCACGAGTGGCACGCTCAACCTTGAGCGCTGAGAGCCAAGGCGCTTCAGAAGCAGCAGATGCACTCCTTTTTGCATCTACGTTTTGGAACCTCATTTGGTCCCCATGGTTGGTTCTGGACGATGTGAACACAGCCAAGCTTCTCAATGCACCTCGCTTGGTGGTCGACGCCAAGGCCCTCTATGACCTGCTGATCAAGGAGGAGGTGCAAGCTGGAACAGGAGCTGATAAAAGAACCACAATTGAGGTTTTGGTCACCCAGGACAAGTTGAAGTGTTGCGGAGCCCTCACTTCATGGGTTAGCTCTGAGCTGCAGTATGCAGATGGCTTGACGAAGGAATCGGCAGCCCAACTTTTGGCAGACCGTCTTCGGAGTCATCAGACCCGCTTGAAGTCCGACCTGACCTTCCAAGCTGCCAAGCGCAAGACCGCCAACGAGCGCAAGAAAGGAGCTGAGATGTACGCCATCAAGAAGCCTGGAAGGGCGATGCACGCAATGTTCGCTGGCTTGCTGAACGTGGTGAACGCCCTGGACTATGACAACAAGACCAACAACACCGAAACAGAGATGCCCAATGTGAAAACGCAGAACCTGGCCGAGCACTACTTCCTGGACACCTTCAAGGTCCTCTTCGTGATCTTCACGACGATCCTGATGTTGCTCTTCGGCTGGGCAATGCTGCGTCGACGACTATGTCAACGACCTGATCTACGAGAACCTGAGGAAGAGACAGCCGCCTCGACGGTCACTCGCACAGTGATGACCCCTGAGGATGAGGCGACCTTCCGCGCCATGTATGAGGAGGTGATGACTCTTCGAGAATATCGAAAGTCTTTGGAGGCCGAGCTCATGAAGAAGCAGCAGCTGACAATTGATGCCCGAGATGAGGCTCGCCTTTGGAAAGCGAAATATGAGCACCTGCGCCCCGACTTCGTGCGCATGCTGGAGGACACCGAGGTCTACATCCTCCCTCACAGCAACATATGGCACGCTGACCTGAACTGCGTTTTCGGAAGAACAGATGGGCAACAGACCATCTATGGGTGCCAAGCCTGCCGATTGTGTACAAAGCACATAGGCAAGGCAGACTATGATTTCAAGGGCGATGCTCGTGCCTCAGCCCCACCTGGAGCATGGCGAATTGGCGATTTAGCCGATGCACGTGTGAGGGGATCGTTCACTTGAACTTTTGATTCCTCTTACTTTTTCACCAGTGTGATTTGTGTGTCACACAAAGACATAACACGTCACCTATCTTTTGTTTTCCTCCCCGCTGCCTGGATCATAGGGAGGGATTTGCTCTCGCGAGACATGGCCAAGTGGCATACGCTGTGCGGCCCGTGAAAAGGCCGTTTGCCGCTGACTACAGCCGCACTTCGAGAGGCGGTGCTTGGAGTTGGGATTTAGGCTTTGCCGCTGCCCAACCAACATTATCCTATTTTATTTGGTGGGACCTTTGCACCTCAGAAGCCAGGCAAGTTGAAAGTTGAACGTATCAATTGCTCAAGGGTGGATTTCAGATGGTCTCAGCTTGGTAGGACATTTGCTTTTTTCAAACGAATGGGCTCACTACCAGCACCAGAGAGGATTTACCTGTTGTAAATGATAGATTTGGTGGAACCAGAACTTGGTGACTTGTTTCCAGGAGGCAACGGAGGGATGCTCATCGCAGAAACTGCCCAAGGTGCTCAGATGATGCCATTTCAGTTGCACGAGCAGGAATGGAACAACATGTTGATAAAGAATGCACATCATCTGGAGTTTGTGTTTTTTTTTGGTCGTTATATTCTGAAATTTTCAGAGGGGCTATTAAGATCCTATTTTGGAGCGAGATATTGATATCAAGCCGTGGGCAATCACTATAGTCCCTTCAGACTACCGCTTGGAGAAATTGTGAGTGTCGCACCCGCACAGATGTGTTTTGTTTGGAAAAATAATCCCTTTCTGTTGATCCAACCTTCGATTCACCACTGCCTACCCTGAGAATATGGTTTGGTGCATTGGTGGTTTGCCCAGCCCGCAGCATGGCAGGTGCAAAGCAGCACCCTGAGCGATACATCTGTCACCAGCATCACATCCAGCAGCTCCTCCAGCACCAGCTTCAGCAGCTCCAGTAGTTCCAGCACTTCGAGCTCCAGCAGTTCTTCCACTTCGACCAGCACCACTTCAAGTTCCGCAAGTAGTAGCAGCACCAGCAGCAGCACATCCACATGTATTGATTGCACTACCTCCACCACTTCAAGTTCTTCAAGTTCAAGTTCGATGAATTTGTTTGTGCCACATGTTTGGATCAACGGTGTCCTGACTTTTCGTTCCCAAAGTGCCACGGAGCCACAGGTGGGCCTGGCGGTGCGGGAGACCTTCCGCCGTTTGGTGCGTCCCGAAGAGGTCCGCGTCAGCGGCGTCACGGCCCTGGCGACGACGTCCACGGCGTCCACGGCGTCCACGAGGTGGCGCGCGGCCTTCGGCGTCGGCGAAGCCACGGCGGCCGCAGACACCGCGCGCGCCACGCTGCAGGCGCTGGCGGAGCGGGTGGCAGCGGCACGGGCCGCGGCCTTCACGGCGGAACTGGAGAATCAGCTGATGGACGCAGGTCGTCACGGTCCGTGGAAGATGGTGGAAGATGGTGGAAGTGCAGTTTGGGTTGCTGATGGTTGTTGTATGTTGTTGTATGTTGTTTGTTGTTCTTGTTGAATGGGAATCACCTTGAGCCGAGAACCCTTTAGATATGTTATTTGGATCTTTGGCTGACAGCATGGAGGCTTTTGGTGCATAGGTGTAGTAGATGGCAACAAGGAGGTCTGCTTGTTTTTGTTGTTGTCACATGGAAGCTTTGGGGGGAATCTGACAGTGGGCAGTTGGATGTGCCTGTTACGATTCGATGCCAGGAAACAAAATTGATAGGCACTTTAGTATTGAAGCATCACATTTGTGGTCACGATGCAAGAGTGGAACCTGTCCAATCCAAAGTCCACTGGGTTTTTGACTTCGTTGATTCGTTGATAATGATAGGGTATAGCCGGATGACTTGAATTGATTCCAGTAGGTAGAGGTTGCAGTTGTTCTGTTTCCTCGTCAGTTGCTGGAGGGTGTATGAATCAATTCTTTTTTGTGATGCTGGAAAAAGCACAGGTAGACTCATAAAAGGTTGGTCATGTCTAGCTCCCACCCTTAAACACTTGAATTCTGATCGTAGTCTTGAGCCATGACATGCACCATTTTGTCAAGAGATGTGAAGAGTGCTGAGCTGTTCCCAGGTGCAACCCCTGGCTCGGATTTCCTGGTTATGGAGCTGACCCTGGACCTCGAAAGTTCCAACACCGAGTCCAGCGGGAACGCCTGGTGGGTCCTGCTGCTGATCTTCGGGCTGTTGGCTCTGGCGATGCTAGTTTTGGTGCTGCTGCGCCGCCGCTGCGGTTTTGGTGTTGCAACGGCAGGGCCGGCAGGGCCGGTCGTGGTATCCAAGGCGCTGTGGGAGTTGGAGGAGGAACGCTGGGAACTGGCCGAAAAGGTCCTGGATACCAAGCCTCCGGTAGTGCCACAGCAATGGACGGCTCAGTGGAGTGCCAATGATGGGGCGTCCGAAACGCGATTTTATGATCTGACCTTCGGGATTGGTGGGAAATTGGAAGGCATCGGAGAAGGTAGAAACGGTGCCTGGCGGCATTGTTGGGTTTTCTGTTGACGTTTTCTCGGGAGCTTCGGTTGATGTGAATTCCATGTCAATGTAACATAATATAACATAATGTAACATAATGTAACATTGTAAACAATCACAGGCCATTCGACTTGCTTCAATGGCAAAACTTCGTTGCAGAGGAACACCCAGATGGAAAGAGAGAACCGGTGATCTGTGATTTCCAGTTGGTCAATCCACCATATAGGGAAACTATACAACTATATGGGGAACATTCGGAACATTCTTAAGTTAGCTGTTCATAGTATGAACTCCTTGGCTCCTCATATGGGCGAGGTACCTGCAAAGTCACCGGTGCATTTGACGTGAACGACGGCAGCGTCAGATGGCGCGAAGTTGCACGAACCGGCGGTCCTGGCGTGGTCGAGTGCTATGGACAGTGGGATGGCATGCGCCCCTTGGCTGCAGCTGTGCCACTGACCGGAAAAAAAACGCGCGGAAACCCAAAGCTATTTTAATAGCAACATTAAGCACCCAAAATTCATCACGGATGATGTAAACCTTGGAATTGCACGGGATTGCTTTAAATTGCCCTTTCCTTGGAGTGGACTGGGACTTACGATGATCGGGATGGGCTTCAAGCAGCCTCTAGAAGGGTAGCAAACTATGGAGTGAAATTTGGTGTCCCAGCTTGCTGGAATGGCCCCATTTTGAAGCACCGATCCTGCAAAGTAGGGGTAGGTTGGAGGATATTGGAGGCTTGATTACGTTTCATCATTTTATCATAATTTTGCAATTTTCAAACTCATACCTCAGCACGTTACTGAAACATGTTGACTAACTAGTGCTCAAACAAAAACACACACGTGCTTCTCAATCGTGCTCCCAAGAAACCTTTACCTTTGTCTATTCTGATCCTCCAGGCATCGACGGTTTCTTCACAGCCTTCGACGTGTCAACGCTTCCGCAGCAGATCGGCCAGGGCCACTTCGCACTCAGCGGGTGCGTCAAAGCTGTAAACGGCGCCGCCAAAGATGTAGCACCGCTGAGCGAATTATCCTCCAACGAAGCGCGCGAAGCGCGCGAAGCGAGGGAGGCGGAATCCGACATGGTGTGACAAAAAAACAGCTGAGAAATTCACGACGTGAATTGAGGATATTGACGATATATAGACATGGTGAGCTTTGCCAAGACCCTTTCCGGCTTGCGTGTGTTTGCGATTCTGAATGAGGCGTGTTATGTTGAGGGTGTTATGTTGCACCAGCTTCAACTACAGCAGGTTTGATTAAGATGCGTTCGGCTTGAAGACCAAATAAGGAGTCCATCTCAGATCATCAAAGAACACGACACAAGAAACGATATTCTTGACATTTTTTCATTCATTCTTCATTCTGTATTTTTTCAAGGCAGCAATTGACGGCTAGCGCAACTCCAACCGCCGCTGCGCAGTTTTGGCCCTTAGGGTTTTCCCGGGAACCGGGCGCCGGCGCAGTGCCGGGGACTGCCGCGCCGCCCCCAAAGGGGGAGGCCTAGGGCCTAAGAAATTGCCATGGGGCATATGGGGCGGTAAATTGATGTCTAACATTTCTGTGCAGAATCAATGAATATCAGTGAATCATTTAAAACATCATTCAACTCTAGATTGTATTTTATCCAATGGGATGCAAAGGTTTCATTGCGATTTCATGGCGCCCTACCAATCCCGATCCATGCTGTGGCAGGGTGCAGCCTGGTGTCCAATGGGAAGCGATGAGCAGGCGGAGGTCTCCATGTCCATGGGCTTGGCAGAGGCCTCAGAGGTACCAGTTCCACTTATTTCTGAGAGGGAAGTCAAATTAAGGATGTGGATAGGATGTGGTGGAATGACTTTGGAAATCGTTGAGCATGGACTCATGGACATCCTATGGATCGATTGACATTTATTCCGAAGCACCAACCGTTCTGTGCTCTGAACGTCCAGATGCAGATCACGCGTATGGGAGAGCCATGGAGAGCCCTTTGGCTCAAGGTAGGGCCATCCGTGGAGAGGTCAGGCCGAAGGGATTTGGAGCCGTTGGTTAACATGCTGCAGCTGATGGTCGGGGTGTCGGAAGCTCAGGCACCTTCAGCTTGGTGTGCTGGGGGGTAGTGTGGCCATGTGTGGCCCATGTGTGGCCCATGTGGCCCACTAGGGAGAGAACTTCCCCACAACAAGGCAGCTGACAAGGCGATCTCTTGAAACTTATGGTTTTTGGCCTTCATGGTATCCCAATCTCATTTTAGTGTCACACTTCGATGAACAGGGTGTAAGTATGCCGTAGCTTGGTTTTGCGTGGGGATGCGACCAAGAAAGGCACTTGATGATGAGATGATGAGTGAGTACTTTCACACCTTCCCCACTCGTGGGCAGGGGATTTGTGGATGGGCAATTGGTGGAGTAGTCAATCAGCCATCAGAAAGGGCCTATGTGCGTCAAAATTGCCTCCTAACATTGCAAATGGATTGATATTAGGACCTGACCGCATTCTGTGCGTTTCACTGTTTCACCCAGTCCCGAGGTTTTCAACCAATTCCACAGCTCAAGAAGTGCGCAAAATGCTTGTTTCGGCTCCAGCCTGGATTTCCAAGGAACCACAAGTACATGCTCGACGATACATGTGAAATAAACTTGAAATAACATGTTCTAAGATGTTCGAACTAACCGATAGGTTGATAGCCTGATAGCTTTCGTTTTCAGTATGCATGATATTCAGGTTATGCGAGCCTTTGGCCAAGTAGATACAGAGACAACTCTTGTCAGTTTTCCAGGCAAAGGGAGCGCCACGGATTTGCAACTGGGTTTGTGGTGTCTGCATTTCTTCAGTTTTTCCAGTCATCTTTGAGGGATATTCCGACATTCCTCCACAGACGAATTTGCTGCATGTCATGCTGTGATGGATGAATCCTCATGAATCCTCAGTCGAGCCTGGTGCTCTTCCTGCCCAACGGCTGTGAATCTGCCGGCTTTTTGCTGGGCTGGTGGCTCCATGACAGTGCCGTGGTGGCCGACGTCTTGCAGGAGGCCAACCCCAAAGTGCCCAGCGCCAGTGCAGCGCCGCGGATCTTGGGCGAACTGCGAGGCCGACGCGTCTGGCGGAAAACGGCCGATCTGAAAACGCCGGAGCGTTGGCTCGTGCTGCGTGGCCAGCCACTGCGGTTGATGCAGCTATGGAAGGATGGGGAGGTCGTGGAAAGCAAGGCAGTGCAGGTGGGGTCCACAAAGAACATGGGATCAGCTGCCAACAATTGGAACATGTTTATGATACAAGTTTCAAGGGTTTGAAGATGAAAGAAAATGGTCACTAGACACGTGCGTATTTTCATGCGTTTTCCTGAAGCAGATCAGTTTCATAGCTCAACAGGCTGCAAGGCCCCCATTTTGAGCTGCCCAGGTCGTGTTCTACGACCGTCGTGCCTCTGGAGTCTTTGGATCGCACTGGACCTCCGGCAGAGCACCGCGAGCGACGACGTCACCAGCGTTGCTGCTGCAGTCTGCTTTGCCACTGTTGGATGCAGCGGCTGAGATGAAGAAAGAAGGCAACAGCTATAGCCCCAAAATTCACAGATCTTGGCAGATTTTTGGTGGTTTTTGTGGCTTGTACCACTGGTTCAGCCGACTGGCTTTGATATTCATACACCCTGTGATGAAGGCGATGGCTCAAGTGGGTTTCGAAGGTAGTGCATTACTAACCCAAGCGGAAGCGAGACTAAGGCTACAATCCAAGTGGGCAAGTAGCTTCACAGTCGCCTCTCAAGGAAAGTGGCGGGACATGAATGAAAAGGATCGACTTCTGTTGTTTTTTTCATTTTCGGTCTGTTGTTTGGATGCATTGCTTGGATTTTTTCTGATGCTTCTCCTCCATTTGCATTGGGATCATCTTCTCCTATACCTTACATCACTGCGGCATTGGGCCTACAGCCAGCAGCTGGCAGCACACTTGGTGCCGTGGCTCATGGGGGCTCCGGCAGATTTCAAGTTGAACCACGAGTTGACGTCCTTCGCCGGGAGCCTCTTCCTGTCGATGTTCTCCTTGTGGGATGTCCAGTTGTCACCCGATTTGCTCGAAGCTTTGGCCGTTTCTGCGCGAATTTTTGCATGTTTTTGTGCCATGATGGGAGGATCTATGGCAGTGGCACTGGTGATGGATGTCCTTGCGATCACCTCGTTGCCACTGTTTGTTGCATATGTGGGAACCTGCCTCTGTTGGAGAATGGCCACTAGATCGCTGTACAGCCTTTGCCTCCTATTCCAGGGTTGGAAGTACAACATCCTGCGATCACGAGTGGATCATCACAACTTTTCCTTGGATCAGCTCTTGATTGGCGTGATCCTGCTGTCCATTGTGGTCTTCCTTCTGCCATCTTTGTTTATGTTTTACACCTGCTTCACTGCTGCCTGGTTGCTGGTGCTGATCATTCATGGCCTCCTAGGCCTGCTGGTGGTGCTTTGCAACTCCCAACCCATCTGCTTGCTGTTTCTGTTCTTCCAGGCGCCCTGGCACCATGGAGAATCCTTGGAGATGACCAGATTGACACAGGCGGAGGCGGTGCCTCCTGTGCACCCGGTGCCCCCGGTGCCCCATCTCTATCTTCGCCTCAGCTTGCGACCGGCCAAGGTGCTGGATATCTTCCAACCACTGGCGACTGCATGGCGAAGCTATCTGCAGAACTGGATGCCAAAGAGCTGCTTAAAGCGCTTAGTCTGCGGACAGGTCTGGCCCATTCGAAGTCCAATTGCCGTAGAAATGACTTTACCAAGGGCCAAGAGCCTGGAGAGTTGAGTTGGCGAGCCGCAGGTTGGAACCCTACAAGCACGAGCAAACATGCTAGGACCTGCTAGGACCTGCTAGGACCTAATATCTGGGAAGAATAGAAGATAGAACATCTTGGTGGCTTCTTTTTGGGGTTCCAGTTGTGAACTTCGGATGTGACATCTGATTCCCAGCTTCAAAGTAAGCTTGGAGGATCCTGAGCTATGTGGCCCAATCGGCAAGATTTCACGGCCAAGGATCGACATCACCGAAGTTAAAAAGCACAATGTCACCCTCACCCTCCGCACAGGATAATGCAAGAGCCCTGCAAAACTGTCCCGACTGCATCCGACTGCTGACTTTTCTCAATTTTCTTGGGGCGCCTGTGTGCCAGTTGCTGGTCAGAAATTTTAACAAAACAGATTGCATCATACTACAATATTGCAATTGTTCATGGCACACCCCTCCCAATGGCCAAGGTCATGCATCTATGAGGAAAAGGTCGAACGATGAGAATGACCAGCGTTCACAGGGCCAAAAGATGCGCGGTGCTGTGTTTTTTTTGTGACTTGGAACATCCCCAAGTGGAATTTCAGGGAGAAACTTTGCTTGGAGTCCTGCCAGGACAAGCCAGGACAAGCCTGACCGCAATTTAGTGAAATGCAACTCGTCCTACTGAGGATGCGCAACTGGACTATGTGAGTAGAGCAGGGGCGCTCAGTTTCAGTGGTCAAGGGCGGAAATTGACTGGCTTGGATTTCAGGTCCAATCGTTTCACACCACTGCTTCCTCAATTGTACTTGAAGAGCGGGTAGATTGATGTAGATTGGATTTTGTGCATTCTTGATTCTTGTCCTTTTTTCAAACAGCGCCGCATTCAAAGCCATGCTACAAGTAGAATTCCATTGCCGCAGCTTGTAGGAAGGCCCATTTTTGGACAAGCAGTTAATAGAATGACAACTGCGAAAACAGCAAGGACAGCAATGCAAGAGAAGAAACAGTAACCAGAAGAAAAGAATGAAAAAGTCACAACCACCAGCAGTAGCCACAACAACTACAAACAGCGGTGTAGGCCCAATGGCACAATGGCCTCGTCATCAGCGACAAAGCGAACAAACAAAAGATTGGCTAAGCTCTGTATTTGGTTTTGACTCTGAGCCAAACAAAGTGCGTGACCCCAGCCCAACTCCCACAGACCCAACCAGAAAAATCATGAGACAACCCGAGCCCAACAGAAACGTTCGGTCGCAGTTCCAGCGTTGCCGCCATGTTGATGGACGACCAGGGCCAGGCTGCAGTGGTTGGTGTCACTCACGGGTTGTGGCTGGACGATTCGGATTTTGTGGCCAGTGATGCCAGTGATGCCAGTGATGCCGGCACCGGTGATGTGCCCGTGGAACGCCTGGGTTTCCCCACAGATTGGCCAGCGGCCTACAGCTCAACGGGCTTGAAGGGCTTGATTGGGAAGCGTGGAAAACTCCCCGCCAAACGGGTGGCATTGGCAGGGGAACCTCTGGAAGAAGAGAAAGCTGAGATTTTTTCGAAGAAAGTCTTAGAAACGGTCTCTTGGAATTGATTTCAATAGGAGGATTTTCCAGACGCTGTTCAGATGATCTCTTTCTCAGCCCTTTTTGATTTTTCAGGACTTGGGAATTTTCCCCCTAATTTTCCCAGTCATTTTTCCGATGTGCTGGATCTTCTGGTTTCCATGTTAAAAAAACACCAGGGCTCCAGTCCAGGTCTCCTTCCATCCTTTGCAGAGCTTCTCCAACGCCCTGCGTGCCGTGGATGTGGCCTCGGTTCCGCTGTCCGTGGTGCGCGGCTGGGTCATCTGGGAACTGCTGGAGGAGCAGCGCGGCACAGGAACGGGCGGTTTAAAGGATCCAAGGATTGGAACACGTGGAACACGTGGGAACACCATGGAAAAGGTATGAAAAGGTCCATAAGGCCCACATCAATTTAGGGGTTGTGACATGTTGTGACAATGGTTTCCTGGAGATGATCTTTCAGTCACTCTATTGGCACCAGTTTGTTTTTCTTCCCGTCTCGATGGTTTCCACGGCTTAAGCCACCCATCTTCCCAACATCGTGCTGTCATATCTGCCCCGTAAAAAACTAGATGCAAGCACCAAAAACTGGCATGTCAAGAAAGTTTATTATCCAATTTCAAAACCACACTTTTTTGTTCGAGGCGTTGTTCCATATTCACTTGCATCTCCAATTTTATTTTTAAATACGTGGAAGGGCACCAATTTTTGACAAGGTGTTGTTGGTGAAACTGGTATTTCCGTTGGTCAAATCCCTGTCCAATTTGTATGTATCGTATCGCAAATTAGATCATGCCATAGTCACTAGAACATCATTGAACATCATTGAATATGATATATCATTGAGTTTTTCATGGATGAACAAATTCGTTTCCAGTTTTCACTACCCCGTTTCTCCGTGGGATCTCCGTGGATCCGTAGGACGTTTCCTGGCGCAGCGCTACTGGTGGAACGAACGCCGCGACGGCCGCTGGCTGGACGTGACGCCGCGGCCGTCGCCGTCGTCCGCGCAGCTGCTGCTGGTGGAGCCCATGGAGCCGGCGCCGACGAAGACGCTGCAGGCGTTGAGCCCAAAACAGGCGCAGCTGGCGGCGAGGCCGAAATGGGGAAATGGTGTGAAATGGCCATAATGAGGTGGAAAATGGATGAAAATGGTGGGTGAAGATCACTTGAATACTTGAACCATCTTGAACTTACTTGAACATCCCGATCGCATGTATTTCTTGTTTTCGGCAATTTTGAAGTGCTGAGAGGTACCTGAAGGAGAAGTTTCCACACTTCAAAGGGCCAGAGCAGTTGGAGCCGAAGACCGAGGTGAAGGAGGTGAAAAAAATGGATGTGAAAGAAGTGAAACCGCGGGAAGTGAAGCCGACAGTTGAGAAAGTTGAGAAAGTTGAGAAAGTTGAGAAAGTTGAGAAAGTTGAGAAAGTTGAGAAACCGCAAACCAAAGCTCCGACTTTGGATTATTCGAAGTGGAGCAACATTGTGGATTCCGATGACGAGGAGGATCCTAGGGTCGTGGATGAAGATGTTGGGGTGAAGGATCTGGCTGAAGGTGCCAAGGCCAAAAAGGAACCGCCCATCCCAGACTATCTGCTGGGTAGCACTGGTGGTGGTGGTGGAACTAACTGCCTCACCAGCATTGTGAAGATGTTGGATTCAGAACAGACCCAGGAAAATGTGCACCAGTTGCTGGCTTGCAGTTTCAATCCATTTCATTTTTTGCAAACAAAGTATCACTTGTAGTTTCGGGAGACTATACTGACTAGAATGACTAGAAACAATCACAACTGACCAAGTGGCATGAAGATTTTTGAGGAGACATGTGCATTACTGTACTGTACTGCATTTGGTGTCTGAGAGTGTTGACCAATGAAGCCTCAGTCAAGAAATCCATGGCATGGGAATATGGCTGTTAAACGCAGCTTGGAAACCAGCTTCAGACCAGGTTCCAAGATGAGGAATCCCGGAAGATGGTTAACGGTTAGTAAGTGGCCATAAGTGGCCTATGGCTCCTTAACCAATTCTTCTCAGTCTTTCCTGAGTCTTTCCTGAGTCTTTCCTTCCTTTGTTTCCCTTGGTTCTCAGGTTGGCGCAGGTTTTTGGGCGCAGCTTCCATAGCGCCATGTTGGACGCGGAACGCCAAGAGTTCTATCGGAAAGCGTTGACGACGTTGACGACGTCCGTTCCCTCGGCCTTCGTGGTGATTCTGGGGCTGGGCTCGGTGCTGCCGATGCTCACGGCGAAGCAACACTTCCAGGGAATGCTGCTGGAGAGCTCCGAAAAACTCGGGAAATTGGCTGAAGAGCTGTTGACAAATAATCAAAATGAGAACTTTGAGGTTGGAATTGTGAAGGCACTGGATGATACTGGTAAAAACATCAGCCATACTTTTAAGATCTTAACTTTTTATTTAACGTTTTTTTTTTTGATCAACACTGGTTTAACATGATTTTCACATGTTTTCAAACATGTCAACTGGTCGGATCTTGAGGATGAAGAGTCCATCCTGGAAGTCCTTCGGCCAAAGCTGGTGCGCCACAGTACGGTGGTGGTGCTGACCGAACGCATGGCGCACGACTTGTTGTCCAATGGCATCGTGCCCTGCTGCCTCAGCTGCCACAAGGCTGCTGTTGTGGCTGGCAATGAGGAAATTTCCGTTTTGAATAGAAGAATTAAGTGAAGGGGTTGGGATCAAACAGATTTTTCTGATGCTTCATTTCTGCTAGGTTAAGCATGGTTAAGCATGGTTAATCCATGTTAACCAACTTTGATCACAGTACTTTTATCAACAACTTTCATCCCTGGAACCCCCGTGAAGCGATCTCTTCAGCTTGGATGGCTCAGCCAGGCGGTCAAGAAGTTGTTGCCCTCCGCGGAGATTTTGCACATCCCCCAGACCGTTGAGCTGTTAGCCGCCCCTGGGGAAATACGCTCAGATCGGCTGGGGAGTTTTGACATCAGGCAGTGGGGAGTGGGTTGGTACTGCTGGAACCGATGAAAAAATGAACCCACATTTTTATGGCCATGGAAAACCAATGAAAACCATGATATACTATGAGATTTTGCGGCAACCATGGGCAACCCTTTTTTTGGGCGAACCCACGCAGGGGGATATGGCTAAATCCAACCGCTTCAACATTGATAGGCCCGATATAATGGGCATGGTGGCGAGCCATGGGCCATTGCCCCCTTGGTGAGGCCCTTCAATGCGCTGAGACATACCTCTTCTAATGAAAAGGCAGACTTTTGGTGGTGGCCTGTGCGAAGCTGGGTGAAATCTCAGTCAGATTTTGGTCAGTCAGCATGTTCACTGATTGATTTTGTGCTTTTTAATGATTTTGGGGTTTCATGGAAACAGAAGCCAAAGTTTTTCAGCACGAAAATGGACCAAATGATAGATTTTTCACCCAAACATGTCAATTCAGAACGTTGATCAAAATCTGATGTGCTCAGCCAAAATTAGGTATGGACAACCAGCAGAACACCATATGTTCCATCTTGGGCCCGTCCAAAACGCTGTGCGGCTTCGACTTCCAACGTGCTCCGGAAATTGGACTGGAAGAGGTCAGAAGACCGTTGAAGCTGCAGGCTAGGCACACCCGGATTGAGAGCAGACCAAACCTCTGAAATTGAGAGTTTCTGATGTTTCTGGCGCGTAGATTTTTTTGTAGCTATGAAATCACAGAAAAAATTGTTTGGGAAACCCTGGGAACCTAATGGGAACCTGCTGAAATGGCAATTGGGACCCTGCAATCTTGGAGACATGGCCGTTTCATCTATCGCAGGCCACTCAGCGGGGACGCTGCAACTGCGCCTGCCTCTGGTGGGTGGCGAAATTTCGGCACTTGGAATTTTCCACACGTCCGGCCCTAGCCGCTGGCAAGGACGGCAAGGATGGCAAGGATGGCAAGGCCAAGAGGTCGGAGTGGAAGCAGGCCATCCACTACTTGGCAGGAGAAACAGCTGCTATGGATAGCTATGGCAGATTTTTTTCCATCAAAATGGATCAGCATGGCATGAATGTTTTTTTCCTATATTGACAATGGGGCATGAATGCTTTTTTTTTAATGCTTTTTCCCTATATTGACAATCGGATGATGATACAAATTGACATCAATTGTCTAATGGGATGGATGCCAATTGACTAAAATTTCTGGGATATGGGCGGCTGGGTTGAAAATGGTTGAAATATGTTGAAATCACCTAGGCTCTTTTCCCTGGTGATGTCATCGAAGTGCTGGTCTCCATCACTCCCAGATTCACCTTCCGGATGATGCAGCAGAGCCCCATGTCGGTTGAAGCGCCGATGTGGGTGCAAGCACCAACCAACAGCAAATTTAGTGCAACCCTCCCGATTTTGCCATATCATTTCCTCATGATGACGGATTTGGAGCGTTTGGACGTGTACCAAAGAGCCTTGAAAGCGACCATCAAGCAGCAAGCAGCCAAGCTTGGGCGACGCGTGCGGGTGTTGGACGCTGGCTGTGGCATTGGATTGCTGGGATTGAGCCCAGGCTGAAGTTCAGTGAAGTTCAGTGAAGTTCTCAGTGAAGTTCTCAGTGACCTCTTTCTGCGTCATGGGGTGGGGTTCGTTGGCGGGGTATATGTTGCAGCTGAGTGGGATCATTGGGTTTGACTCGCCCCAATCTTAGATTCATTTCCCGTTGTGCCCGCGTTCATTTCCGTAGGAAGTTTCTGCTTATAATTATCGACAGAATTGTGGTTCGCAATATTGTTGCACCTAGGTGTTGCAACTTCTCCTCGTTCTTCATTGGTTATCATCCCCACCAGTGTGTTTTTTTGAAGGCCAGCAATCTCATATGATATCTCCAGTCTTCATTCCTGCCCACTTCAGCCAACCCAAGCTTCAAGCATTGACCATTACCGATGGATGTGGAGTCCGTGTGGAGTCATCCCGATTATTTTCACACATCTATTCATATTTTCTGTATCTATATTGTCTTTTCATTTTTTCTCATGTGCGGCATGCATTCCTTATATCCATAAACCCAAACATTGAAACAAAATAACGACACATGTATCGGCAGAGGAACTAGCTGAGCTGAGAATGGGAGATTTTTGGATGTATTCTTCCTTGGTATCTGGGTTTTATTTATTCATTATAGTTTGTGGTATTTCGAAAAATGTGAATATACGTGAATCTATGTAACCTATATTCCCCATTAAATTTTGCATGATTGAGGGTTAATATCATATCCCATTCATTTTCCATCTATGTATTCATAATGACCAGTCATATTCCATTGTTGATGGTTATTCACCATTATATATTCTGATATTGATATCCTCCACCATATATCGAATATGGTTAATATTGCTGGTTATTCCATTCAGATCCAATTTTTCAATATACCGTGAACATAACACCTTTATATTATCCTCAAACAATATTATATATCATATCCTCAACCATAGAAATATCATGAATTATCAATGTTATATTATATATCTCTCTAATTCATGATATAAAAATTAAATAATCCTATATTTCATATGTCATTGTTGAATATTATATACCATATTTATCATGGTATACCTATAATTATCAATGTTATTCATGAATAATCTGGGTTGATATTATCCTCAACCATAGAAATATCATGAAGAAATATCATGAATTATCAATGTTGTATTATATCATGAGATGCTATATCATCTAATTCAACCATATTTCTATAGCATGTTATTCATCTATCATTATAATCCCTATAATTATCAATGTTATTCATGAATAATCTGGGTTGATAATGAATAATTATTCATCCATAATTTACAGGAAACCCCTATATTTGATGGTAAAAACCATGGTTTCCTCTAGATTTTCCCTTAAACCAATCCAATGATCAACCATCCTCCATCTGAGGAGCGCAGCCCTGGAAGGCGCCGAGGTCTGGCTCTGCGAGGCGGTGCCCTTGATGCGCCACGTCTGCCGCGAGGTCGTGGCGGCCAACAGCGGCCTGGTGGCGGAGAAACGAGGCACGGGGGGGCTGTTGGGAGTTGGTGGAGGGCTATCAGTGGATACGTACTGTATTGTACTGTATATATATATATTATATAGTACACACACACATACATATGCATAAAACAAGGTAAAATAATGAATAATCATGATGGTGGAAATACATTTCAAGGATACTTTGTTGTTCGGAAGATTTTTGATAGCGAGAATTCCTGGTTTTGCATGCTTTCGGTGGATGTTTTTGGTCTTTTCGATCGATGAGAGTTTTGGATTGGATGGCGGGGTGGGGATATGACTGGGGTGGAGGATTGGTGATTTGTTTTCGGGTACCCAATGGACATGTCCCAGTCAACAGTGAATTCATCCAACACATCCAATTGCGCGCTCACCGGCACCACTGCCTTTGATAATCTTTGATAGCACAGGATAGCATGGCCATAGCTTACGCTGTGTAGTAAGGACACAATGTAGGAAGGGAATGACCATGGGTGCTTGGTTTTTTTTGGTGCCACCAGTCAAAACTAAGTGTAACATGGCCAAGTATCATGGCCAGTATAGTATGGATAGATGTATGTATGTATGTGTATCTTTCATAGGTGAGGTGATTGATGGGTGGGGGCATTCATTGGATTGGCGGACCGGACATTTCAAAGGAAACCATATCTTTTCCATCAATTACGTAAATTACATAGTGCTTAAAGGGAAAAATCAGGAACCCCTAAATTTGCGTCATAATGTCAGGATCTCATCAATTCTCATCATTCATAGCGTCATGTCAGTGTTCCTGGGAAGAGATAGCCGCCATACCAGTTGGAAACCCCAGGACTTGTGCAGCTGTTGCCGCCAATGATGTCCACGCGACTTCATACGGAGGAGGGGCGGAGGGGATGGGTTTGCCAAGGCATTAGGACGATGCCCGCCATCTTAGGTAAACATATATCTTTATATAGATCAGATATAGACAGGAAACGTTAACATCAATATGTAAATCTATATAAGTATATTCATGTGTAAATCATTTGCATATATACTTATATGATACTGATACTGATGCGATACTTATACGATTTTTATATGATATTTACATGATTTCTATTGAAAAAAAGGGGCCATCTGTTTTTTCGCCACCTCAGGAGGTGCCGAACTTCGACATCGTAGTCTCTGAGGTCATGGACCTTTGGTGCTTGGGTGAGGGCATCATCCCCACCATGCGCCATGCGCATAAGAAGCTGCTGGCGCCCAATGGTGTCCTGTTGCCGGGCAAGTTGCGGGTTTATGTCCAGCCCTTGGAACTGTCGCTGTGGAGAGAGGTCCGGCAAAACGTGGCAAAATGTGGCACATGGCAAAAGTTAAAGATCTTCAAAATGCGAATCAAGTAGGTTGAAACGTGGTTGGATTCTGTGGTGAATTGGGTCTATCCCCAGGATCTCTTCAAGGAACCCAGAAGTTTGACTTTCAAGGAACTTGTAGGAATTTCCCGGAAAAAGTTAGCAGTCAATGTCAGCAAATTTTGTTCCAGGTGTTTCCCCAGTGTCACTTTCAGCAGGTGGAGGAAGGCAACCAGGTGGATTTGCAGCCGCTGTCGCAGCGTTTCCGCAGCAAATTCTCTGCCCTGCGCATCGATCAGTTCCCTCATCGCTATCTCACTAAGGAGCCATGCGGAGCATGTGTGGAGATTTTACTGGCGCTAGTTACTGTATACACTGTATACTTGATAATTCTAACCAATTAGATGGTGATTGATGGATAGTTGATTGTTATGATTATTATGGTTGTTATGATTGTTACTTATGGTTGTTAATTATCGTTGTTATGGTTGTTGTGGTTGTTGTAGATGATATTGACGGCGTCAAGGTGCCTCTACGTGCGCATGGTTCTTCTGGTTGATGGATTCTTCGATTCCATTGATGATTGTTGGTGGCGTTGACGGTTCATGCTTTGCGCTGATGGTTTCTGTGTTAGATGGTTGTTGATCACCAGGCTGTTGCTTTGCTGAACCTATCAATTTTGAGATATGTACTTTGATATTCACAAGCAAACAACTACAACTGCCTATAACTAACAACATCTGGCAGCCACCCCCAGACCTGCTCCCGTTTCAGCTGTTTTTTTTCGCAGTTCGCAGGAGCCGATTTTGGCCATGGAAATCGACCTGGCGAATCTCCCAGCGCAACCCGCGGAGGGCGAGGCCAACATCGAGGGAGGGGTGAAACTCTGCATCCGCATGGGAAAGAAACCCGCCTTGAGCGCCAAGGCCAGACATGGCCACCTGGGTCCACAGGGCAGGATGCTGCAGGATGGTGGAGGAAAACCTGGGTGTTCATCTTGTTTTACCGGGATAGGATTGGTGGTTTCATGATGAATCGTGACAATTGATGACAATTGAATAGTGCTGGGGCAGTTTCGGTATTTCGGAACTGGCTTTCGATGTTTGGAACATAGGCAACCTAATTCCCATTTCTGGTAAATTCAAGGATGCCGTTTTTTTCTTGTTTGGTAGCCTGAATTCTGACTGTTATCTAGATGGTTCTTCTTGAAAGATCTTGAGCCCTGCATTTTGCAGTTCCAAGACCAACTACAGTACCTCGTCAGAGATCAACACCGATCCAGCCAAGATGCAAACCTAGTTGAATTAGAGAAAACCTCGGCAACTGTTGGAGAATTTGGAAACCTCCCCCATCGGCCCAAATGGATCAAATGGATCAAATGGCCCCTATGCCATGGCGCCATGGCTAGGTGGTCAGCTCCAAAATCCATCACCGTGGCATGTTGTCCGGCTACGGCCTCTGGTGGTCAGCGGATTTGGCGGGGCATCAGGTAACCAGTGATCCCAGCAACCCACAACGGAGTTGGAAACAGCTGGTGCGCTGGCTGGATGAACCTCGATTTGTGGAGGAACAGGAGGAGATTCAGGTCACCGTTCAAAAGAATTGATTACATCCACTGTTGTGATTTAATGTTATTTATATATTTTATATTTTCTATATTTAGGTACATGTTACATGGTTTTCACTCCACATTTGGTAGGTTCGATGATGTGAGATGCCAATTTTGCTGCTGAATCACAGCTGGTTGAATCCACATCTTGGTTGTTTAAATCACCATTTTTCGTAGATGTTCTATCCATATCCCAGCTTGGCATGACGCTTCCTCTCCCCCTCTCCCCCTCTCCAGGTCTTGACGTGTTACAACGACCAGCAGGTGAATGTCGAGGACATCCACCTAACGCGGGAGATGATTGAGCAGTACCAACAACAACAGGCCGCCACGTTGAACGTGTCCAGCTGAGTTTTGAAGCTAAAACGCTTCCAAGAACTCGATCCCAATTGATCTATTGTGATCTATTGATATTCCAAGGAGCTAAGGTGGATTGAATTATATTGAATAGATTTGAATAGTGTTTTGTTATTTTGTCAGGAAGCGTAGGGCACTTCCATGTTGTTGTGCTTTTGTTTTTGGTCATGTTTGAATCATGGGATCGCGTTTGGAAGCCGAAAACGATATCCTTTTTGGGCCCCTTTTGGGCTGGGCGTTGACGACAAAATAGGAGCTGAACATGGACGGCATATCGCCGCTATCCAGGATATAGTGAGACGTTCAGAACAGATGGGTCAAACATGGGGTCAAACATGGTCAAAAAACTTTAAGTAACACCCAAATGATCCAAATTGGCAAATGGGGGAAGTGAAATGAAGTGAAATGAAGTGAACGTCTTGCCAAAATCATCCAAAATCTGTTGTTTGAATCGGATCTCCCTCGTGCATGGGATATGTCTTGTTCCCCGTTGGCGCTTTGGGTTGCCTTTTGTACATCCCAAACGAAAGAGCTGCTGGAGCCATTGGTGTTCATGGTTGGCGCCATTTCCATCCAATTGGCCGATCTTATCTGTGGTCAGTTTGGCGAATGTTTGGTTTAGGACCTTAGGAATAGAAGGTGGGCCATTGAACAACAAGTACGTGCGCATGCCACACCGATACCTTTTTGCGCACGCATACACGTGCACTACACCCATTGAATGGCGACCCATTCCCAATGACCTCGATGAATTTTGGGGGCCCCATGACATCCCATGACTTGGGAACATGATGAAAATGCCGATGGAGCATGAAATCATATGAAATCATATGAAATCATATGAAATCATATGGAATGAACATATCCAAGAAAATCTATCAAAAATCGATGAAAAACTCACATGAAATCCCCAGTGGTAATCCAAAGATCCGACGGATCTGACGGATCCCAGGTCATTCTGAGCCCGGAGTGGTCCCAGCGGCGGAAAGCTTGCGAGGTGCTGCCGTTTGATGGGACTTTGCCAAGAAATGCATGATATCACAGGGAGGTATGGGAATTGGCATGGACTGTTTTTATGGCTTAAAAATGGTGAAAATATGTTAAAATCATCCATAAAATCCATAACATCAGAGTGATCCAGCATGGGTAGCTGCCGGTTTTCAGCACCGCAGGTGGCTGCCATGATCGGGCAAAAGATGGGCCGAGGTCATATGGAACGACTGGTCACCCGACAGCAGGGTAGTCATGGCTCGTCATGGCTAGTGGGTTGATATATGACGATATCACGGAATTCTCCGACTTCATCCCATTTTTAATGGTGAATCGCCACCAGAACCAGTTACCCAATAAAACATACTCAAGATGTTTCAATAGATAATAGTGGATCCATTGATATGGGATGGGAATGGATGGGAATTCCTGATCTCTGCAGCTCCCAGGCAGGAACTTTGGTGGACGTGGCGCTGATGGATGGGGATGCGGTACCTGCCCAGCTGGGGGATTGGTCATCCAGTGGTGCTGTGGGCGATGACAGACATGGATTCAAATGGTAAGATGAAATCAGATGAAATCAGATGAAATCAGATGATTGAGATTATTGTAATTAATTATGGTAAGTTAGGTCATTGGGTAATTCTGGTTTTGTTCGTTTTGTTGTTGGGTTTGCTACTCAGCGATGCAACATGTAGCCTGACAACGTGAGGATATGATCAGCATGAAAGGGCATTGAACTTGATTTGTGATGTCCATTCTGTCTATTCATTGGCACCGTGGCTATGGGCCAAATGACGAACACCATTGTCGGGCTTGGAACATTCTGACCATCAGCAGTTGCGGCTTTGGCTTTGGGTTTGTGGTGTGTTCGCGGCTCAAACCGTGCCAGCTTTCCAGATAGGATTGGTGGGAACAGCCATGATCCAATGATGATCATGGTTGATCATGGTTGATCAATCCATCCTGCGAGGCCAGACACCCACGCCTTTTCAAATACGAAGAGGGGATCCTGCAGATTCCCATTGGCCAAGAAGTGGCCCCTTTTGAAAATACCTCGGACATCCTCGGACCATGCTACTGACAGAAGACTTTCCCCAAAAAACACTAGACTACTAGACCTTTTTTGGTCAAAAAACTGCACCAAGCTCTTTCGCCATGGCGGAACCGCCAAGTGCGCAGAGCCATGTGAGACTTGGACAAGAATGAAGTTTGCGGAACTTGGACATGGCGTAACCCAGACAAATAGTAAAACTATGTAAAACTATTGGGGATAGCAAGATGGTAGTTGGCCATTGTACAGGAATGGGTTCAAAGGTTCCGAGGCTGAACATGAACCCCACGACAGTGGGTTTGGAAGGTTCGCCGTCAGATGTGATATGATATGGCTAGTTTAGTTTTGAGTTTTGAGTTGTCAAATGTTGTCAAGTTTCAGGTGTGCCTGACTTGGGGGACTGTGGTGACATACTGTCGGTGGTTGACTGTTGGATAGGCCATCACAGGCCCAATTTTTGTCATCACGATCATGATCCTCCCCATAGTCATCTTGATTACCACCACCATCACCGTCCCCATCCCTATGTTCTCAATAGAATCATCACCATCCTTGAGGTTGATGTAAAAATCATGCCACCCTAGGGACCTTGGTCTGAAAACATGATTCCCATTGATCCCCCCTGCGCCGGTCATTCACCATTTCCAATTTCAATGGTTTTCCAGCATTTTTCAATGATTAACATTCAGAAAGTGGACATGAAAACACGGTCAATCTATGTCAAACTGGGGGGTTCTTAAAATGGGGGATCCCCAAGTCACCATAGGTATCCATAGGTTTCAATATACCAAAATGGTCATGACTTGGATGATAAATCATATAAATCATGGGTAGCCCCATGATTTCCGAAACGGAGAATCACCACCCGCGACCCAGGCCTCAGGAGCTGGTTGAGCAGCTTCAGTTGCTCTTGGGGCCCGAGACCAGCCAGGTCCCTCGCCCATCCATTGAATTCCATCATCAAGATCCAGATAGCCACAGATAACCACAGATAGCCGTTTTACAAATCCACCTGATTCAATCTTATTCATCACATTTCATCACATTTCATCACCATATCTGGGAATCCATGGTTTAGTTACTATAGTTCATCTTACTCCGCACGAATCGGTGCCATGGCACCAGGCCAATGCAGCTGCCGAAAAGTTTCTTGGAGAAAGAGTGATCCACGAAGACCCACGGGTCGAGATATGTTGCGGGTTTCAGGATTTTCACGTCGTGGTTTGAGAACTTCAGATAGATCTGGAATGTTTTCAAATGTTTTGGTCCAGGCCCCTGTCGTCACACTTATGGAAACTGAATGAAACTGATGGCTGTGTTGGGAGCGATTTTCGTTGAGGTACCGAAGACATAGCCCTTTAATGTGGGGTAGGTACATAGCCTTGCTCCCATATGGCATTTTCAGCCTTTCAAGTGGACGTTGGTGACGGATCCTTTCTTTCTCATCCCGAGGACGCATCGTGACTGCCAACCCAGTGATCATACCAGTACCAAAGATAACCTCAGATAACCTCGGATAAGCAAACAAGATCTTCAAGAAACTGCTGAGTTGCAAAGAACTTGAGTCGGAATGCAGGGGCCCTGCGGTTATAGCCTACCTTGGGTGGCCCCTGCGATTACCTTGAACAGGTTTCCGTGATTGTTACATATGGTCACATTGTTGCCCAGCCATCTTCATCCTCACTTTTGTTGACGTTTCTTGATGTTTCTTGTAAAACATTATGAAACATGCATAGTTTAGCCATGTTTGGCGATTCGGAATCTCTGCCGCTTGGCTCAGCTTGGCTCAGCTTGGCTCTGCTTGGCCGCCATGGCGGCTGAGGGTGCGACCTATGGCCCGTTGCGCATCCCGGAGCTGCGATGGCTCTGCCAGCAGCGGGGCTTGACGCCGTATGGCCGCAAGAGGGAGCTGCTGAGTCGCCTGGAAGAACAGGATCAGCAGGAAGAGGTGTCGATGTGGAGGAAAATCAGTGTTTTTTTTGTGTGTTTTTTGTGGTTTCACCGGTATTTAAGGATGATCAACTTTTTTTGACAGTGGCGATGGGTCATATTTCCGTTGACCAAAAACAACAGCAGGTGCCCTTTGCCGAGTGCCCAGCACCGGGTCTGGAGCCCTTCCGGGAGCTCGAGGAGTTGGCGGCGCAATTGGCCGAGGCCAAACTCCCCGCAGCCGCAGCTGCCGCAGCCGCCGCCACGGCGTCTGCGGTGCCCAAGGTGGCACCAGCACAGCCCAAGGGACACCCCGTGGCACCGGCGCAGGCCAAGGTGCCGCCGGCAGTGCCACCAGTTCTACCAGTGCCACCCATCTCGAGACCCGAAGGGGTGGGATTGTCACATGAGGAACGCGCCTTGAGGAGTTTGTTGGAATTCTTTGCCTGTTCAGATGTGGAACGGAAAGGGCAAGATGCTCTCTTCAACTGCAAGTATCGCGAGTTTCTGGGCGCGAATGAGAGCAACAAGACCTTTTTCTCGTGTTTAGTTGGGCGAAATCAAGCGGAGGGCTCAATAAAGCTAGTATCCGTTTTGGCTACCGCTCGGACAGAACGTTTTTCAATGGTGGTTTTTGTATATTTATGTGGCCAGAACAGGGTAAATATCACTTCCTAAATCACTTCCTAAATCATCATAAATCACCATATCAACAGAACATTTCCCTTCATAAATTCACACATCTCAGGAATCTCCCCATCTCCCCACATATTCCCCACATATTCTCCACATTCCAAGGTTCATCCACTCCATCTACCACGTCCTGCAGCCGGACCTCGCCGGCGCCAGCCCGGCGGCCACCACCGCGGCTGCGGCCACCGCAGCAGCCGCTGCCTGCACCACCGACACCCTGCTGCGCTCAGCGGCCAACGGCGATGGCGGCACCGGGAGCGCGGAGATGTGGAAGAAATGTATGGCGCCTTGGTGCCTTATGGATCTTATTAAGTTATATATATAATTATATATAGTTATAATAAGTTATAATAAGTTATAATAAGTTATGAAATATGTATTAATGATATTAATGATATTAATGATATTAATGATATTAATGATATTAATGATATTAATGATATTAATGATATTAATGATATTAATGATATTAATGGTTGGTTTCTAGATATCCTATCCCCCTACTGTCATTCAACACCTCCTTGGAAACCATGGTTTCGTATTTCCACATTGGGACCATGAATTTTTTTCGGGGGATGGGATCAACGGCCCTATGGCATCTGTGGCCCTGGAGGGCCCTATGGCCAACCATGGTTATATTATGGTTCCATGATGATAGTCTCACCATCTATGTTATGAAGAAATCATGAAAACATGTCAAGGCTATACTAAACTATTATATAACTATATATAACTATATATAACTATATATAACTATATATAACTATATATAACTATATATAACTATGATAGCTCATGATTGCGATCATGAACATGACAATTAATGATGCTGAGAATGATTATGGTGCCGACCTTTGTTTTGCCTAAGGCTACCCTCCGGTGTCATCAAACATGGCTGGGAAATCCCCGAACAAAATGAAGATTTATACCAGATTTATGTCTGGGAAAATCACCTACACATGGGAAATTTTCTATTGCCATCTTTTATTCGTATGTTAATTCTTGGTGATTTTTAATGATGGCTAATGGATGATAGTTGATTTCATGATAGTGACGATAGCTCATGAGACTAATGATGACGCATGATAATGATAAGCCATACCTTTTCAGTATGGTGCCTTTTTTGGGCAAAGAAGAAATGAAGAAACATGTTTTGACGTCAATGTTTTCAGTGCTTTGAATTTCTATTTTGAGTCTGTGCCTGTTTCGTTTGCCCATTTTTTCCAGTATCTTAAAATTAATGTGCTTAAAATTTTGAGGCTTGCAAAACACTGTTTGTGCGGGTTTCACCGTGAAATTCACGCGTGCCTCCTGGTCAAGGTTCTGGTTACATGTTGGTTCCTTTTTCTTACCAGTGTTCGATATTCTTGAAGCCATATTCTTTCCTTGCCTGTTTGCTGTATCTATTTTCTGTCTTCATGTTGTTCCCTTCGACGCTTTGCGCAACCGTACCATCATGTGGGTTTGTCTGAAAATAGGCATGCTGCCATGCTCGCTAAATTGCATGGTTTAGTACCATTTCCCCATGAAAACGACCATAAAAAGGTGTAAAAAAACAGTTTTCGGGCCAAATATGTTTCGGAACCGAGATCATCCGCTGACCCAGGAACTCATTGAGAATCACTTGCAGGTGTGTCACCTTCAAATCAAGCACGACGCGCTGTGTGAGGAACTGGAAGCCATCAACAAGGCAACTGAGTCATGGGCAAATAGGAGTTGGGACAAACATAGGGCCCCTGAAGTGGACAACATCCAAGACTCTATCTGATTGTCACTCACTTAGCATTTTCCATCTTTCGCCACTTTTTCTGTTGGGGTTCTTCCGCATCATATTTTCGGATATAGTTCCGGATGCCTCCCACATTCCCAACTTCCAACAGTCAACATCCTCCCACCTTTTCTTCCCATCAACCATCATCAACCATCATCAACCATCATCAACCATCATCAACCCAGCCATTTCGCCATGGCTCGCCATTTCGCCAGGCGGCCATGGAGAAATCGCAGCAGGTTTCCGAGGTTCGTCAGCAGTTGGATCAGTTGATCGAAGCCGAAGCCTCCCAGCGGCAGCAGCTGCTTGGTCGGGCACGGCTGCAGCTCAGTGGGTGGTTGGAGAAGGCAGAAGATACCGAAGGCCTGGATGGCCTGGAGGCTGAAGCTGATGAAGCTGATGCTGAAGCTGATGGTGGTTGATGGATGGAAAGTGGAGGAAAATATGGAGCGGATGGGATGGGAGGGCTGGGAGGGCTGGGAATTGGAAGAGAGACTCCGAGATCTGGGATGATTAGTGATTAGTATAGCTATTGCCTGCCCCAAGATATGAAGATAGCACCTATGCTCCTGAATAGATGTGCCCAACATAGGAATAGTTGCCGCAAACTCTCGTTTTTACTCGATATCATCCAGCATCATCAGGGACCAAGGCTTGCCAAGGTGCCATTTCTTCCTTTCGGTGACATCATGGCGGGAAACTCAACAGGAAAGCGCATGACATGATCTTCACTTATAGATGAAGTTGGTTCGCTCAAAATTTGCACTCCATGACTTTTCCTTCAATTTCCCCCCAAAAAAAGTTGGGTCCCCAAAATGCCTCAACTCATTTTGTGATTGAAATGGATGGGCTGGCGCTCCTATCCGAGGTTAGGCCAAATCTTTCGACAAAAGCTGAGTAGCAGACATCTCCAGATCTTCCTCGACGCATGCCAGGCATTGGGCCATCTGATTCGTTTTCCATTCGAAGTACGGGCCGTTTGAACGGCAGCAAATGTCTTCAAACCACAAAAATGGAACCATTGGGGTTTGTCTGAAAATCTCAGGACTATGAAAAGACCTAAGCTACCATTAGTTGACCATCAAAAAATCCTACATTTTCCTTAGTTGACCAGCACATCTTGTTCTATGCCTTGGGTAACCCCAATGCTTCTCTTACGCCAGGGGCCCTCGGGACCCTCGGGACCCTCGGGACCCTCGGGGCCCTCGGGGCCAGCTTCCAAACGACGCCGCGAAGGTGGAGCTTACGGGTTGAGAAGGTGACAATTACAATAGCTGTAGTTATTCTTTCGAACTGGTCAGCATATATTGATATACGAATACATATATATATACATATTATATATATATATGTGATATACATGAGATGGGATTGGTTGAAACTATTCTCCAGATAAACAAGGTGGATTTTTGAAACACGGTGGATGGCAAGTTCTAGGGCGGTGATTGCAATGTAGGTAACTCAGAAACAGTGAAACAGTGGGACGTCATTTCTACGCAAAAAAATAGTATGTCCACTGAATTGGCTTCAAAACTGTAGCTTCCATCTATAGATTGAAAGAGATCAAACAAAATATTGACAGCATTTTTGTGGCATTTCACAATGTTGCATCATTTTGGTTTTACCCCGATACCACCTAGCTACGGATGGCGGTGATTGGTCCGGAGGTGGCAATGGGGAAGCACGGAGCCTCAAGGATAAAGGTATGGCTAAAGGTATCACCAGGGGAGAATTGAAGATCCCCAAAATCTGCGAAATCTTCCAGATTTTTTTCAAATCCTTCCAGATTTTCATCATTCTTTTGAATGTGTAAAGGGGTTCCAGTCTCTTGAAGAAAGGGCTATGTTAGGCTGTACACCATGGATTCGGATCTGCCGACAAACTTCGACATGAGGGCCTGGTCACGAAAGGTAGCTCCAGAGGGGCTACCTTGAGTTTTACTTTACGAAGTAAAGGGGAGGGCGGCCAGCCCCGTTACCTGATTCTTCAGGAGATTGCTAGTCATTTTAGTACCCCCCCCCCCTCCACACCTCCCACGCACCCTAAGAGCAGACTCAAAACATTGTAATTTACAGTATTTTTGTTCTTTTCGGATCAAGAAACCACATTTTGCTACATGGTGAAACCTCCGTAAATACCAGTGTTTTTGCTAGGTGCTGGCCAAAAAACACTGTAAATACCGTGCTTTTTACTACCAGAGGCAAAAAAACATCGTAAATACCGTGGTTTTGGGCTTCCGACCCGCCAAAAACATCGGTATTTACGGTGTTTTTTGCTCCGAGAGTTGCAAAAACACGCGAAAACACCACCGATTTGACGATTTTCGGCCACTACGGAACCGAGCAAAAACGCTGCAGGGGTAACACCAACACCAACAACAACAACACCAACAGCAACAGCAACAACAACAACGACGACAACAACAACAACAACAACAACAACAACACCAACACACAACGCACAATGCACAACGCACAACGCACAATGCACAACGCACAACGCACAACGCACAACGCACAACGCACACACAAAACACAAAACACACAACACACACACACAACACACACAACACACACAACACACACACAACAACACACAACAACACACAACAACACACACACACAACCACACACAACAACACACACACACAACAACACACAACAACACACCACAACACACAACAACACACAACAACACACGCAACACACAACAACGCAACAACGCAACAACAACACAACAACACACAACAACACACAACAACACACAACAACACACAATAACACACAACACACAACAACACACAACAACACACAACAACACACACAACACACACACAACAACACACAACAACACACCACAACACACAACAACACACAACAACAACAACACACAACAACACACAACAACACACAACAACACACAACAACACACAACAACACACAACAACACACAACAACACACAACAACACACACACAACACACACACAACACACAACACACAACACACACAACACACAACACACAACAACACACAACAACACACAACAACACAACAACACACAACAACACACAACAACACACAACACACAACACACAACAACACACACAACAACAACAACAACAACACACAACAACACACAACACACACAACAACACACACACAACAACACACAACAACACACAACAACACACCACACACACCACAAACACACAACAACACACAACAACACACAACAACACACAACACACACACAACAACACAACAACACACACAACAACACACAACAACACACAACAACACACAACAACACACAACAACACACAACAACACACAACAACACACAACAACACACAACAACACACAACAACACACCACAACAACAACAACAACAACAACAACACCATCAACAGCAGCAGCAGCAACAACAACAGCAACAACAACAACAACAACACGAACACGAACAATACCAACACCAACAACACGACCAACAACACCAACACCACCAACAAACCCAACCACACCAACAACACTAACAACACTAACAACACCAGAAACACTACCACCACCAACAACACCAACAACACCAATACCAACAACACCAACAACACCAACACCACCAGCACCACCAACACCACCAACACCACAACCACCACCAACCCCAACCACATCGCCGAAGCCTTTCAGTCGCTTTTACCAGACTCCCCTTCATATTTTTGGAAAGAAAATGGCCGCGTCGCTTTTACCAGACTCCACTTTATGTATTTTTCCCTCCCCTCTCCCCTTCATTTTTTCTTCGGTTCCTTTCTTGCTTACCTACCTTTCGTGTTCCCCCTCTCAAGTGGGATTCACTAGGAATCCATTCGCATCTTAGATCAAAAACAGTTATTGATATATGTGATGGGTGTATATATATATATATCCATATATATACATTAGGTTTGGATTCCCAATTGCTGGGATGGATGACCAGAAACTGATAAACCAAGTTGACCATGTTGTGATAGCCCAGGCCCCGGCCAACGGCGCCGGGCCGACCGCAACGAGTGCCACGGAGCGCAACCGGAGCTTGCAACAGCTGAGCCGCTGGGAAGACACGATGCCATTGTATCCTATTGAGATCTATTGAGATCTATCGAGTTTTTTTCGACCGTCGATTTTTTTCCGGTTGACTTCATCGCTGGGTTGAGCCCCAATAGACTAACCATGATTAAGCAATATTTTCACAGCCCCATCGAAAAAATCGAAAAAAGTTGCCGTGAATTTGGAAGATAGCCAGGAGCAACTGTGGACCGATCCCCCAGGCGGCTTGATCCAGGTCGGAAATACAACAGTCACTCTGAAGATCTCTGAAGTGAAAGGGCAAATTCGGGATATTTTGACGTTTTTGGTTATCCCATCATGGTTTGACCGTTTGACCCATATCCATTCTTAGATTCTTAGGTCAAATCCTTTCTTTTGTTGCCAAAACATGCTGAACCCAGTACTTTATTCCATGATTTCCATGACTATGCCACTATGATCCATGCCAAGCCACAACAGCATCAACAGCACAGCCTGAGGCGAGCTGTTTCCGCACTGCGTGGACCCTGGCGCCTTGGAAGCTCTGGTTCCGCACCTGCATCTGACGCCACAGGAATGGTCGCAGGTGACTTGTTTCCAAATCATCTTGGTGGAAAAACCATGTCTCAGAATATCATATCATATCATTTCATTATAGTTGGTTTGTAAATGTTTGTTACATCCCCAAAAGGCACGTCCAAAAACACGCATTGCCACCACTATCCATCATTTCAGCATCTTTTGATTTTGTTACATCCCCAAAATGGTCATCTTATGGTCATTTTGTGGTTAGTTATGGCTCGTCAAATCATAGGTCTGGCCGGCCTTTCAACTGCGTGGCGCTGCCGAAGCGACGGCTCTGGGGGTACTCTTCTCCTTGGCCTCCAAACATCAAGGCCCAGACGAGCGTCACCGGTGTCAGCGGTGCCGATGTGGTGCTTAGATGCATCGGATTGATTGGATGGAAAACATGGAAACATATGGGAAAATATTGGAAAAATATGGGGAAATATGGAAAACTTGAAGATGTTGAAGACTGGATTGGATGGACAAATATGGAAAATTTAAAAACAAGAAAATTGGATTGAATATATTGGACAAAATGGATGGAAAACATGGATTGAACATGATTGAAACAATATTGAAAGAAGGGGTGATGGTCTATGATAATGGTTTATCCTTCTCCTGAATTGAAGGATGTTTCGCTATGATGTGATCTGTTCTTTTCTCGTAGAGCCATTATTTTCGGAAGTTATTTTGAAATTAAAGGCATCTATATGAATCTTTTATCTATATCCATATCCATATCTACATCCATATCCATATCCATATCTATATCCATATATATGCCACAAGACATATATATATAGATCTATTATAATGAGTGGACTCTGGCAATGCGCGGGATGGCACCATGTTCAGCCAGGGATGGTGGACATAGTGGTCCACCTGGTCGGCACCCGTCGAGTGAAGCTGGAGAGCTTTCGGGAAGCCGTGGCGCAGGCGAGCGACGGTGAGAAAAGGTGAGAATCAGAGTGGATGAAACTTGTTGCAAGTTGCATTACTTGTTGCATTACTTGTTGCGGATTTATTGATCTGTTTGCATTTGTGGATGCAGCACTTTCCAAATTGTACATCTATCGCGATGTTGGTATGCATTTGTATCATATGTGCATAGACATGCTCTTCTTTGTGTATAGCATGTAGAATGTAGAGATGTTTTTTTTTTTTTTGGGGGGGGTCGGTATGACCGAGAAATTCACCTGGAAAAACAGTTCCGTCGCAGGCGGTGCCACAGGACTTGGGCTCCGGTGGTCAATGGATCGACGAAGAGCTGCCGCCGCGGAGCCGCAGCATGCGAGACACGCTGTGCCAAACCTTCGTGCAGCTCTTCCCCTTGTGCCAGGCGATGCGGTGACGGGGAAAGATACGATGTGCCTTGGTGGATCCTGAAATGACTTAGTGAGGTGATAACATGTGATAACCTGATAAGCCAACAAAGCGAATTTGCCTTAGAAATCAAGAAATGTGTCAAACTAAAGCGCGTTGTCACTTCATTTTGCCCGTGATGGGCTATGCTGACGTGCGCCAACGGACTTTCACTGGACCGGGCACGCAATCGGTCAATGGGTCAATGGGAGATGGCCCCACTTTTCCCAACGTTTGTTGATAGTTTCAATATGTTTCAATGAATCATGTGGCATCCCTGGCATTCCCAGCATCGTTTCCCCCATTTTTCGGCTGAAGATTTCTGGCTTTCCGAAGTTTCTCAGATTTCTCAGTGCGTCTCGCAGGATGCTGATCAGGGCCCCAGACACACGTGGCAAGGGCCTCACCATCTCGTAAGGTTGTGTCATGTTGTGTTGATGTCATATGTAATTAACCAAACATATTCGTTTTTTAGTGTGGCAGGACTTTTTGAGCTGCTTTCACATGCTTGTATGAAATCCAGCCAGTTGATTGTTCAGAACCTGGATTTAGATATGTATGACAGCATCATGGAGCTGTATGGTTTATATATAATTGCTGTATGGTTGTGGTCAAAAAGTCAGTATGAAAGCCCAAACTTCAAACTTGTATCAGTTATCACACAGCCAAAAAAAAACAAAAAATCATGGATGATGAGAAACACTACTTGCAATTTATGGGATCTACACCGTCCTTGCAACAACCAGTGGTGGCTTGATGGGGTGCTCAGCTGAGGAACTTTGATACCTGGTGGGCAGAGCTGACCACCAGCCTACAAGGACCATCAGCCATCAGTCACCAGCAATCATGACATATAATGACTGGTGACTGATGGTGACTGATAATGATATGACAATATTGATTAATTATATGACAATCAATGGTGACTGACAATTATTATGGATAATTAATATCTTATTGATAATGAACACCAACCAGAAAGATATTAATTATCAATAATCATCAGCCATCATCGCGAGAAACAATCAACAAACAGCAGAAATAGGCAAGCATCATCAAAAATCATCAAACAGCTTTTGATCACCCACCTTTCGTTTTCAGGAGCTGCCCCTGGAGCTGCTTTGGCTTTGGTGGCTGGCACCTTGCTGCAGCTGCAGCAGAAGGAGCTGCCATGATGGACCAGATTTCCAAAGATCGATTCAAGATTCAAGATTTTTAACGTGGATAGGATGGGAATAGAAAGAAAGAAAGAAAGATGATAGATAGTATGGACACACACACACATATATATTTATATATACAAACAAGACAATTGACATCAATTGACATGGATAAGTCGGATGGGTATCGGATAGGACAACTTCCGTGCCATTTCCACGGCTCCAGGGCCCGTTGACCCTGGAACTGGTGCTGCGCCCCAAGCGGCGGCGAAGAGTTTGGACCTGGCTGACGCAGCAGGTGGAGATGCTGCCAGAGGCGTGCTGACTCGGCCATAGAATGGTCATGTAGCTTCTGGTAAACATACAAAAAACGATAGAAAATCACCATTTTTAATGGGTAAAACGGTAAAACTATGGAAATTCACCATGCTATTAATGGGTAAATCGACTATAACTGGGTCATTGTCCATAGCTATGTTAACTTACCAGAGGGTAACGGGTAACATTAATGTAGAATTCATGTGGAATAACATGGAATCACAATTTACTGCAAATTGTTTGTTTGCGACATTTCGCTGACCTCCAATGTTTGTTGTTTTGCATATAACTTGTGCAGGGAGGGTAGGATGCCACACTTGCACGTGCATTGCGTGCGTGTATTGTGCAATGCATATGCTGCGTATTTAGTCTGGTGCAGAGGCTAGAATATGGAATTTTCAAAGATAGTCACATTTTAGTGAAGACACATTCAATCCTTTCCAGGATGACGAGTATAACTTGTATAACATATTTTAAATGCATGAGAATCTGGTGCTCACATTCCAACTTTCTGCCAGGTTCTCATCATTTCTGATCTCATCCGCATCGCCCCACCAGGCGCAGTCAGTGGCTTCCTTCATGGCTCGTTTGGGCCGGCATTCCATGCACCTTTGGCTGGGCTGATTTTTTTTCTCCGGGAGTTATTTGAAGTTGAACTTTATTGACTTTATTGATGCTCAATCATAAGATGGTTGGTTAGGCTTCCTTTCACTGGGATGGTGGTGGTTTGAAAAGATGGGTTGCCTCATCTGGAGATGAAGGCCTTGCTGATGAATGGACTTCCCTGGCAAAGATACATGCCTGCAGGTACCCTGGAAGGGGATAAACATCAAGTAAACCGACCCAATCATAACCCACCCCCAAAACAGATGCAGAACACTTTCAAGGGGGTGACTATACATCCAGTTTCCGTGGTCTCGCCACCAGCTACATCCAACATGATCCAACACATCAAACATAATATATATATATAATTATATATATATGAGAGAGGGAAATACATAATCATATACATGAAATATAATTAGATAGATAGATAGATAGATAGCTAGATAGCTAGATAGCTAGATAGCTAGATAGCTAGATAGCTAGATAGCTAGATAGCTAGATAGCTAGGTAGCTAGATAGCTAGGTAGCTAGATAGCTAGGTAGCTAGATAGCTAGGTAGCTAGGTAGCTAGGTAGCTAGGTAGCTAGGTAGCTAGGTGGCTAGGTGGCTAGGTGGCTAGGTGGCTAGGTAGCTAGATATCTAGGTAGCTAGGTAGCTAGGTAGCTAGGTAGCTAGGTAGCTAGGTAGCTAGGTAGCTAGGTGGCTAGGTGGCTAGGTAGCTAGGTAGCTAGGTAGCTAGGTAGCTAGGTAGCTAGGTAGCTAGATAGATAGATAGAAAGATAGCTAGATAGCTAGATAGCTAGCTAGCTAGCTAGGTAGCTAGGTAGCTAGGTAGCTAGGTAGCTAGGTAGCTAGGTAGCTAGGTGGCTAGGTGGCTAGGTAGCTAGATATCTAGATAGCTAGGTAGCTAGGTAGCTAGGTAGCTAGGTAGCTAGGTAGCTAGGTAGCTAGGTAGCTAGGTAGCTAGGTAGCTAGGTAGCTAGCTAGGTAGCTAGGTAGCTAGGTAGCTAGGTAGCTAGGTAGCTAGGTAGCTAGGTAGCTAGGTAGCTAGGTAGCTAGGTAGCTAGGTAGCTAGGTAGCTAGGTAGCTAGGTAGCTAGGTAGCTAGAGCTAGGTAGCTAGCTAGCTAGGTAGCTAGGTAGCTAGGTAGCTAGGTAGCTAGCTAGCTAGGTAGCTAGGTAGCTAGGTAGCTAGGTAGCTAGGTAGCTAGGTAGCTAGGTAGCTAGGTAGCTAGGTAGCTAGGTAGCTAGGTAGCTAGGTAGCTAGGTGGCTAGGTGGCTAGGTGGCTAGGTGGCTAGGTAGCTAGATATCTAGATAGCTAGGTAGCTAGGTAGCTAGGTAGCTAGGTAGCTTGGTAGCTAGGTAGCTAGGTAGCTAGGTAGCTAGCTAGCTAGCTAGGTAGCTGGGTAGCTAGGTAGCTAGGTAGCTAGGTAGCTAGGTAGCTAGGTAGCTAGGTAGCTAGGTAGCTGGGTAGCTGGGTAGCTAGCTAGCTAGGTAGCTAGGTAGCTAGGTAGCTAGGTAGCTAGGTAGCTAGGTAGCTGAGTAGCTGGGTAGCTAGCTAGCTAGGTAGCTAGCTAGCTAGGTAGCTAGGTAGCTAGGTAGCTAGGTAGCTAGCTAGCTAGCTAGCTAGGTAGCTAGGTAGCTGGGTAGCTAGCTAGCCAGGTAGCTAGGTAGCTAGGTAGCTAGGTAGCTGGGTAGCTAGGTAGCTAGGTAGCTAGGTAGCTAGGTAGCTAGGTAGCTAGGTAGCATATATATATATATAAACCGCCACCGCCTTGTGCGGTACTACTGGTATCTATACATAAATATACAAGTTAGAATTATGCGTGGCCGAAAGTTTAAGCATTCAGGACCAAGCCGTCCTCCTTCTGCCACCGCGCGGCAGTGCAGCTCTTTTACGAAGAGCTAGACCAGATGGAGGTGGGACCGCCATAAACATTTTTTTAAAAAAAATCAATATAAGTTTAGATATTTCGAAAAGAAAACATGAATAAATACATATAGATAGATATTTCAATATATAAAAAATATTTAAATAAACAAATATGTATAGCAATGCCCCCCAAGAAGATAAAACAGTTTTTTTTCGGGATGTTACGTCCTGAAAACCGTCACTTTGCAGGCGGCACGGGGGGGCGACGGTCCCGCCCCCCTCGTGAGCATGGAGGGGTCCACCTCGGGGGACCTGGTGTGGAGTACCGCCTGGTGTGGAGTTCCGCCTGGTGTGGAGTTCC
>CAMXCT020003347.1:335802-436334 GCA_947184155.2 Cladocopium goreaui
ATACTTGCCAGGCGAGGCTGCAGATGCTCAAAGCGGCACAAAAGTGGTGTCAGTGGGGCTCAGTTGGATGCAAGCACTGGTCAGGTTTGGATGTTTGTGCAAAGTTTGGATTTGATCATACACCACTTTTGGATTTGAACCGTGACCTCTACCAATCTTCATTCTTCACGGATGGTGAGGGCTTAACGAGTTGGAATCACACCAGATGGAACCAGACTGATGCTCACCCCTCATGGCTGGGATCAGTCCCCTCAGATCCCCAAGATTCTGGTGACCCGGATGCACGTGAGGTTTGCTTTGCGGGGATCCGTAATGTTGTTCATCAAGGTTTTGCTCCTTGCCGGGGGTTGGTCATAGTTGATTGACAGTGTCACTACCTCAAGGATCGCACTAAGACCCCAAAATGCAGTGCCGGTGGGTTTTAGATTTCCCGAACCCTGCTGGTTGGGTGCCCTTCCAGCATGACACGGGTTTCTGCCGATACTCCACGCAGGAAGTCCGTCAAGCTGCGGTGGAAGCGATTGTCACGACTTCGTCTCAGATGGGAAATCGCCAAAAGTCATCGTGCATTTGCTCAAAGTCCATCAAATTTCTGGTCTGAAAGAAAAGAGGTACCCCCACCAAAAAAATCGCGAAACGCTTCCAATCTCTGAAATGACACTGACATTGATTCAGTTGATTCTTGGTTGACAAATCATCGGTTTGAAACATTTTGAAACTGCGTTCGGACTTGTACCACGCCTGAGATTTGACCATGAAGTTCAACAGCAGGCAGTTGCAAACTCAGCCAGCACTGGCATTGGCTGAACAGCACCAGCACACTTCCTGTCAGATGATTCGTATGTTCCTTCAATCATTGGCAGATGGAGACAACATTAGACAACTTGTATCAATTGGTGGCTCCCAAACAGAGTTAGAGGGAAGAACTTGAAACATCGTAAAGCTGGAGGAAGTTTTCTTTTCCAAAACTTTTAGGGACCACTGCGGGTCTGTGGTTTTTGATGAGTCCTTTCCGCCGCACGAAGAACTTCGATCAACTTGTATAACGAATCGTTTAGCTTATAAATTCCATCAACGATATTAGACGATTACCATTACGATCGTTACGATCGTTACGATCGTTACGATCGTTACGATCGTTACGATCGTTACGATCGTTACAGGGCAACGTGAGTTCACCGGTGTCAAGGCTCAGCGGATTTGCGAGGATGGGCTTCGCTACGAGTCGCCGAGCTCAGCTCGACTGACGTGACGTGACGTGATGAAGGTGTGGTCGACGTGGTCGACTGATATCGTTGACCACACGGAGCCCCAGGTTCGAATCTTTGCACTGCAGGCCTGGAGCAAACCAAAGGGGAGGAAAGACATGGATGGTTTTGCGATGCGTGGATTCCAATCGTTCCATTTTCATCCATTTTCAACGCACAGTTGAGCTGTGTTTTCTCATTCGTGGCGTTCTGTACTTGCCGGTGTTTTTAGCATGTGAATTGGTGGTGCATACACACATGCATATACATAATACATTTGCATAGATGGTATCTGACGCCGCATTGATTTTTAATTACGGGATTTTTCTGTGCCTAATTTGCCTGAAGTGTCTGAAGAGCGATAAATGTAGGCGATACTGGGAATGCCCCCCATCCGATTAGCCACTAGCCATGTGGGCTGTGCTCGGGCAGTCGGCGCAATGTGAAGACTGCGGCTTGCAGTGCCATTGGAAGGCCCCCAGGGGCTGGAGCAATGTTTTCCTTTTAAGGATCTTGGGTGATGATGATGCTCTCATCAGAGTTTTTACGGATTGTGACAACTTGTTTTGTGTTTGGTGGATGTTATCAAGTTGGATGATCCATGACGATCAATAAATATCCATAAATTAGAAATAATTGGAACCTATCAGGACTGGGACTTCATTTTTTCATGTTGTTTCATCAACTCAATGGAATCAGCCAGGCTCGGAGCAGATTTTGGCTTGCCATACCTGGAAGTCTTGCAAGATTGCTTGTGGGAGACCCAGGGCGGGGGACTTCACTGCTGGATTTTTTGTTTGGGCGCCCAATTCATGTGCACATAGTATATCACTAGCTTCACTAGCTCATATTCATTGACATTCGAATGATTTTCCTGTTATCCAGAGTTTTAGGTGAGATGCTCATTGCTACTTACTATCCATGTAGTAACTTGAGTTGAAATTGGTGGATGACAACACTATTGCTGGCATTTAGTGTCATCCGCTTGAGAATGGATCACCCGGAATTGGATGAGTGGAGAATTTACAGGAAACTTACATCTTTGGGGCTAGAAACTATGGTTTCCTCACGGTTTCCTCTAAATTTTCCCTGAAACTGATCCATTGATCCATTGATTCCAGAGTTTTTTTTACACTTTCCGGCGCACGTTCTGTTGGATCCCAGCCACATCTTCGCCCAGGAAGGACAAGTCCAGCATGGTGAAGAAAACTGCCATGGCCGCACTGTGCGCCTGGGGTAAGCCTGTGGCATCACAGGAGGCGGGATGAATTTGGAGATCACTGGAGCGCTTCGCCGTGTGGCATGACGTGCCATGAAGTGCGGTGAAGTCAGAGTTTCGCAAAAAGTTCACAGAAAAATGTGACAACATATATTTCACATTAATATTGTAAACATATATTTTACATAAATGTGCCAACATTGTGAGTTCACACAAATTTCCCCGCAGTTTTGGCTCAGCGATCGGCAACGACAGGGACGACAGGGACACCCGGCTTGGCTTCATGTCTGCTGCACAGTTGGTGCGTAAATTCAGCTCGAGTGCTGTGGCCCCTCGTCGAAAAATGGGACCATTTTCAAATGGATGGCCAACAATGGTGGCTTAACCCTGGATTAATATGGATTAATTGGATTAACCACATCAAATTGGTGCTCCAACCACGCAACATACTGGAAGGGTCCAAGAACTGGGGGACGCTGATTTGCAGAGACTTGCCACCTTTCGGCTAATTGTGATTATGACAATCCTGGGGGACGCCTTGAGATCAACGACTAGACGTTGACTTGAACTGAGGATGTTTACTGATATAAAAAGGCAACCATCTCCCTGTTTGCAATCAGAATCAGGATCTACATAGCTATGGCTATGCATAGTTCGGAAATTCATAATCTCTCTAAATCTCCCAAGTGGGTTGACGACCCAGCTCACCCTTTCCATTCCCAAGGCACTGACAGACAAAGAGCCCAAAGACAAGTGCGGTCCCATCAAGACACATGGAACCATTAGCGATTTGGCAGCAGATGGCAGCAGATCATCCCAGAATCTATAAAATGAATTAAAATGATTGGGATGATTGGGACTCCCCAGGGCAAACCTACAGTTGCCACCATCGTTGCCATGAATGTTGCCAAAAAAGTTTTCCCGTCGCCGAGTTCCTGCATTTTTGTGCGGAAACCAATGAGGGAAGAAACTCTCGCAGGGTTTGTATCTCTTGGACAGAGCCACCCACCTCCGTCTGAATCCCCAGGTGGGTTTGTTAAAAAAAGACAACAATTTTTACCGGTTGAGCTCCCAAAATTTGCTGGTTAAACCGTCATCGTGCTGGTTGAATGCACACATCTTCTTGTTAAAACCCAAATTCTTGCAGTCGAACCACAATTTGCATGGACAGCCACAGTTTTTGTTGGTTAAACCATGTTCAACCTCTAGTTTTGCTGCTTGAGGCATTCCCCTCCCGCGGGCGCCAGCTCTTTTAAGCTTGGCTGCCTTGCTCGCACCGCTGCCTCTGGCCATGGGGTGCCTGTCTCAGTTCAGGTCACGGTAGGTTTGTAAATCTAGACCCTTCAATCCATGCATGTTTCTAAATGAAATTAAATGGACCAATAACAAAATGAATAGCACACACACACATTGTATGTATATATAGATGTATGTTTGTGTTTGTGGTTACTATTGTTACTTAAGTCTTAAGTTATGGTAAACATCTACAAGCACTTACAGTTTATTTATTTGATGGTCGCTGTTACATGGATGTCTGTGTCAATTTTAAGCGTGCATCGCTGAACTTTGAAGGCCTGTGTGTATTGGATACAGAACATAGGTTCCACATGCTTTCACCTGGTCACGGGTGAGTTGACGAATGCAATCAGAAAATGGGGACCTTTCGGCCCTTCCGGCCCTTCCGGCCCTTCCGGGCCCTTCCGGGCGCGGAGCTCGTTGATTTATGCCCACATGCCATCCAAGAAACAGTTTGGAATATTGAGTCATTCCTCTGAAAATCCTTAGATCCTTTGCATTTTCTTGGGTTCTATATATTTCTATCTTCGATTTCGGGTAATTAGATGTAATTAGGTGACCCAGCGACCCCTGGAATTCAACGGCCGCATTGTCGACAAGGTTTGGGGCATTGATGCGTTTGGCGAATCTGGCCAGTGCTCTGCCGCTGTTCTGTGCTTTACTGCTGCGGCCTGAACCCCAGTGGTCGGAAGCGGCTCCAAATCGGGCTCCTGGAAGCTGTTACACGCCTTTTGAAAATGGGTTGAAGTGTGTTGAAGTCATGTTGATCCTGAAGTGGATTTGATTTTGACATATGACATGTGGGTACATGTGGCCAACCGCCCAGTCGACAAGAAATTTGGAACATTGATTCGCCATCCCTTTCAGCTAAAGTGAGCCATGCAAGTGACCTAGATTCCCGTCCCATTCACAAACCGGCTCCCCATAGTTGCCAAACAGAGTCCCGCCTTGGACAAACCCGGAAAAGTTCAGGGAACTTAGCTGTAAACTGCCCTGTTCGCTGTGTTTTCAGGGTTCAAAGATCCCCGGAGCTATCACGCGCAGTTCCGCTCACTCGACGCCCTAGGAAAATGTGTGCTGAGCAATGGTCATTTGGTGTCTGCTTTGTCAGATGTATACGACATACACGTGCATATATATATATATACATATTCCAATAATATGAAGAACTATATAAATATAGATATAAATATACATGTCTATATTGTTTGATGATATTTGCCATGTTTGGTGGTTTTCCATGCTCAAAATCCGCAACTTGCCCCAAGTTGCCCCACGTTGACCAACATTTTTCGATACGGCGCACCCAAGTTGTCACCAGCTGAGATCTCTTCAACTTCGCCGAAAAACGCTGACCAAGCCTGGGTGCCTCAGGATCTTACATGATCATATGTGTATATATATATATATATATGTATTTAATAAGATTAAAACACAATTACTATAATTAGTAAGATTAAGATCACTATGATTGGTATCACATGATCATTAAATATCTTATGATCACATGTGATGTAATATGATTGCTATAATTGTGACTATACAATATTCAAGAGCACTTGCAGACGGTGAACTCTGGAAGATGGGTGGCAAATAGAATCGATTGGCATTTTGATGAATACATGTGCGGCACAAAAAGGCATTTCAAATATTTCAATAGAGGTTCCCCCATTGTTACGATGGGGCGTTCGCAACACCGCTCGGCAGTTTCAGCAGAGGAACCCATCAGATTTAACCATCGATGGAAAAAATCCCATCCAGCAGGTCCTATGCTTTTAGATGTTTTCCATTGTTGTTTCGTTGGGTTTGGATACAGAACCATCCTGCGATTTTACAGGGGACCAAACTTACAGGACCACCTGTCTAAGTGATTGGCTGGTTTCTGCCGGCCCATTTCTTTCGGCTAATGATGACAATGTGGATAAGCACGTTAAAACATTTTATAGAATGTTATAGCTAACTGAAACCAACTCGGAGATCCGTTCTAATTCTACCTCGTATTGCGATAACACTATTTCTTGCAATAAAGTATATACCCATTCCCACAAGCATTTTACGTTCAGGTCCCAGTTGACCGTGTTGACCATGGCCTGGGAATGGGATGTCATGCCGACCCAGGTGAGCCATGACCTTTGCTGGGAGCGACTTTGAATCTCCCGGCGATGGCTACGGCTTTCGCACCCTTGCAACCGATGTTTCCATCCGTAGTCGAAAGGGGGGGCATGTGCACTGAAGCAGAGTTTGGGTCGCCATTGATCATCATCAAAAAAATTGGATGTTCATCACTTAAGTCACTTAATCATGGTAATGAGATGTAATGATGATCAGAATATATCAGAATTAGGAAACACATGGAATGAGAGAAGGATTTGTCCAGCCATGACGACTCTGCCACCGGCTCAGCCGCTGTGCATCGGCCGCTCCGACCTTTGTTTAAAAGGCGAGACGCCGCGGGCGATGGTCCAATGGTCGCATGAACCCTCCGGGAGGAGCCATTCCGTTGCAGATGGGCCCAATAACATTGAATAACTAATGTAAGATAAATAATATTAATGTAACAGTATATATTCTACTTGTATAGAAGTATCACGCAGACTTGCTGATTTACAAATCACACAGATGCATGATATACAGTATATCAGTATATCTATATAAGTCAGGTGTTTCAACACAGGAGACGTCTTGTGTTTAACATATTCACTTAGTCTTTAAGCTCAGAGAAATCCGATTGAAATAGGATGCATCTGCCAATTTACTGGTTAAAAGCGGTGGAAGCGTTGTTTTTTTGTCCATTCGTTCCAAAACATCCATCCTGGTGAACTACGGGGAACTCTGCCATGAAACCCTGAGATGTAATTCGATGGCCATCTCTCTGTTTCTCCAGGGGCCTCCCCACGTCGCCCGCATCGCCCGCATCGCCCTCTACATACGGCACACAGTTCCGCCGAGCCAAAAAAGAAATTGGGATATGGAGGGTTGAGAGTGGCAGTGTCTCAACATTTTTGGCACTTCATCGCACAGAAAACACGGCACATACTATGGGATAGCGCTCTGCATGCTGAATGTTGATCGGGGTACTATGCGCCATCTTACTTTGATCATCAATATGTCAATATACTATACAACCCTACCCTACCATCCTACCGATTTTAAGGTGGCATTGATTGGCATTGCGTTTCTTGAAGCTGTAGTAAATTTGGAAGTTGGGCGGACGCGCCCATTTGGGTTGACTTGCAACCGCTGTGAAATGCATCCCGATCTGCCACATTCTGCGTGCAAATCTCCAAACAGTGGTTGGGCGCTTCAGATTGCACGTCCAAAGGTCCAAGATGTATTTGTGACCATTTGTCACAGCTGGATCTCCCAACTCACTCCCTATCCAGCAGCCCTGCACCTCGCCGTCCACAAGTCAGGGTTTGCTCAGACATCTTGACTTAGTTGATTACTTCGTTGATTGCTTAGTTCATACTAGTCCCCCAGCCCCCATCGGATGTTAATGGTCAGTTGAGTCCAGTGCTTCAGATGTACCCGGTACCAAACCTGGTTTCGCGTGCAGAGACACTCATCTCCCCATTTACTGTAGCCAGACATTGTGTACCAAAGTTTCGAGGAAACTTCCGTATTGGCCAAAGAAGCCAATGCACGTTCTGCTTCGCATTGACCCATGTCTTCTGCCACTCTCTCATGAGGCTGGGGTCTTGGACAATGGCTGGTGTCAATGGGTCATGGTAGCATTTGAGTCAGACAGGTTTCTTCTCCTAAAATCAGTTTTTTTTGTTTTTTCCGTTCATGTTTATGACATTCATCCTAGCTTTACCAGATAATTCCTGATGATATTCCCCTGATGTCATCATCTTTTCTCCCAAAAGCACGGGGGCTTTCCCATTACGCTTGACCGGAGTATCGAACCCCATTCTGGGATAGGAAAATGCAGGCAAAATGAAAATCTTCTGGGCCCTTTCGGCATTCCAATAGCCATGGAGGTTACGTTCTAAGATATCCAAAATATATCAAAATATTGGGAACGAGTTAAATTGGCGATTTTATGGAGTTTACATATGAGGGCATCACTTCTGTCATCGTGGAGGCGCAAAGCCATCGGCGACTTCCCTGCGAAGCACGAGACAGTGTGCAGAACGTGAAAGGTTCCTTGGCAATGCAGCAGGAAGGCTGCGGGAGGGGCGTGTGAAGGTAGTGAAGGTTAAAAAAGGTTGAAAAAGAAAGGAAGAAGAGGCTAAGAAGAGGCGGATTTGCTAAACATTTTCCGGACATTTTGCATCCAAGAATGCACTTTGTCCATTTTGAGGCTCAACGACAACAGCGGTGGTCATCCTAAATCTGCAAATCGCGGTCAGAGTTTCTCCTTTGCTCATCCCATTGGGCCATTGGGCCATTGGGGATCAAACCCCAAAAAACGGAGCCGTTGCTTCGTTGCTTCGTTGCTTCAGGTTTCATCACCCAGCTCTATGGCGTGCCTTTCTTACGACAGGACGACCAGTGACCACTTGAATAGCTTGATTCAACCACTTTTTTTTTTGAGGTCAACAATTTTCAGGCACAAGCCAAAGAAAAGTTTCGGTAAACCTCTAATTCTTGTTTGGTTAACCATGTTAACCCCCCAGTATTTGGGTGGTAAGATTGTCTGAAGCGTCAGGATCTTCAGGAATTCCAGTAAAATCTCCATGTTTTTGGCTCAGGAGATCTATTTCCAGGGCGTTTGCCTCGAGGATTACGACCATTTGGGGGATCTGGGGGTGGAACCAGAGGTGCGGGGTGAAACCAGAGGTGCGGGGTGAAACCACCGTTTCAGCCAAATTCTGGGATGTGGTGGGATTAATCTTGGATCATCTTGATACTTGATGATCTTTGGAGAATGAATCTATATATTAATATATAGTAATATCTGTATTGCATTGTTGTGCCCATTTAAGATCTTCGGGGTCTATGTTTGTATTGGTCTTCTTTTTGCGGCTAGCTTTCATGCATCTCATTATGCAGCATAGAATCGTACTTACCGTCACATATGTGCAAATGTCACATCCATCCAGCCATCCAGCAACCTACCCACATGTATCAGCATAAAACCATCATAAAACCATATAAATATACATTGTAACCCACATGTCCTGTTCACATGTCAGCCTCCATCTCCACGTTTCTCCGTTTTAAGACGTGGCCCCCTGTCATTTGAGGCGCTGCTGGAGGTTCGTTGTCGTCCCCGCAGTGGTGGCACCTTCTCCAACTTGGCTGCGGCGGCGCGGCGTGGGCGCAACTTGGACGTTCGTTTTCTGGCACCATGGAAGACATAGGTAGTCACCAGGTTACAAACATCAATGGGGATTCTGCGGGGCGGCGAACTGTGAAGTTTTTGACTTGTTGATACTTACCATTCTTACTATTACCGTATTTTGGTGTGGATCAAAAGAGTCGTCTGAAAGATGAAGGTTATTTTGGTAAGATACAGCATGAAAACACAAGGGCGAATGAACCAACAAACACATCCCTACAAGAACTGCCCACTTCATTTTGTATGCAAAACCCATGCGAAACCCAATGAGGGAAATGAACATGGGGGACTGGAACAAGATGAAAAAAACTCAACGAAACTAATTTCTCAAGAGTCTGAATAAGACATCATACGATACAAAAATAGACCAAGAACACGATGAATAAGATGAATCAAGACGATATTTAACCACCCATAAACAGAAACAAAAACACATTAAAACACATTAAAAACCATAAAGACCACCAGGAACTAGTGGTTTTGGTTATTGCAGGTGCCGGGAGCTGGACAGAGGGTGCTCACGGTGCTCGGGGTCTTTGGGAGGCGCATGGGGCCCCAGTCGCTGTGCTTGGGGCAACAACTGGGTAGCAAATCCCATAATAAACCCGTTTAAAGATGTTTAAAAAGCTGATTTTCAGGGCTCCAATTTTGATTACACCCCTGATGGTTAGGTAGAATTGGGTGAATAGGGTGTGTTTTCTGATGTTTTCTGGGTGATTGTAGCTGCCACACTTCTAGGTATTTGGATGTATTTGGAGTATTTTCCTCCATCACTTCAGGTGTTAACCGGGGACATACGCTGTACCCCAAGGATCCACAGGGGAGCTGCCCCAGTGTGATCAATGCTGAGGCAGAAATGCTTGGCGCTTCCCAACCCCAACGTCTCCTTTCAGGTTCGCGGTTTTATGTGGGGCCAGGCCGCCAGGTTGTGCTATTTGATGCTATTTGTTTCGGTCACTGACATACGTTACATATCGTTGCATGATTCCCCAGACTCTTTTTCCCAATAGAATTAGACATATTATAGGCCCTGATGTTTGGCTTCGGTTTAGCTTGGATGTGTAAGAGCTGGTGATGTGTTTCTTTCAGGTATTGGCAATACGGTATTGGCCAATTTGGTTGCAAAGCCTCCAGCTGGCATTTGCGATTTCATCATCAAAGTCCTGACAAAGTTCAGGATTTGCCTTCAGCGTTTCACCTATTTTTGTCGTCCTTTGAGTCAGTTGAAGTTGAAGCTCTTCAGGAACACATCAGACATACGTAAGGAGCCACGCACCAAAGATCTACAAGAATTTCAAGGCAAGAGCATGCAGCTAAGGGACTCTTGATTCCTTATGATTCCTTCACTCTTCTTCCCATCCTTCTTGGCCCCCTAGATTCTCAAAGCCGAAAGAAGATGAAAGAAGAACACTAGCTGCATCTAGCTGCATCTAGCTGCTAGCTCTTTCCTGCCATGGAGGCCTTCTGCTCCCATGCCACCCAACGCGGCCCGCACTGCAACAAGCCACAGAAGTTCCGGTGGGGTGCCTGGCGCACGGGGCACAAGGAACAGCGTGAGCTCACCATGGCAGATGCGGGGTCCGTGGCTCGAAGTTTGGCTTCCCGAAGTGCATTGAAGGATAAACCCACGGGGGTCACAAAGATCCCTGAGGCCTTGTGGATTGATTTTCCGGGAAAGAACCGGAGTATTTGGAGAATCCGATTTGCCCTGGAGAAGTTCGAGATGAAGATGCAGGCTGAAGAGGACTGGCGGAGCTTGCGGCAACAGCTGCTTCATGCCGTCCGCGCCGCTGTACGCGGTGTCCTGTTGCGTAGGGAGGAGGGCTCCAGAAAGCCCAAGCCGCTGCAGATCTCGGTGGAAGGGATTAAACTTTGCCAAAAATTGGAGCGAAAAGAGGAACATCGACCTGATTGGCCCAAGTTTTTGGCCACCATTTCCATTGAAACTGCAGATTCGGAAGCTGCTACTGCCATCTCCTCCAGCTTAAGCAGTCGAGCCTTCAGGCGGTCCTTCGCTACGGCGGCCTCCCAACAGTTGGCATCGCTGGGATCGGTGGCACACGTGCGAGTGGAGCAGGAGCTGCCACAGGACATTGAATTGGAGGGGGGCTTAGGCGAAGATCTCTTCGTGGTGGCTGTCCCTGAGGGGCGCATCACGGATCTGGGACTTTGTGAAGGTGGGGATGGGATCTGTGGCGATATATGGGATGGAGGTTGGAAGAGTTTTCGAATTTGGAAGGAATTTGAAGTCACCTTCTTTTAATTGAATTTCCATGACAAAAACAAATCCCGCGCTCGGAGCAGCTTTGACTTATTGCAGTTGCTCCATGATATCCTTCAGTTTGAAATTTCAGACGATCAACCATGACCAACCATCACTTTTCAAAAATTGAAACTTTTGACAATCAGCAACACACACACACAGATATGTATGTATATATATAATATAATATATATAATATATATATATATAATATAATATAAATATAATATATATATATGTGTGTATATATGTACACATTTTTCCATATTTCCAGATTTTTCTCCATTTGTAGTGTATCTATGGCATCCTCTTGCCACCCCAAGGTGATCAACATTCCCCCCTCTCCAGGCTACGAGCTGCAAGCGGTGCTCCGTAACGGCTGCGACCTCTGTGAGCAGGGCCGACAGCTGCGGGCCATGGCCAGCCATGACGTCCTGGCTGCCAGTCGTGTGGCTGGACCACTGCGGCTGTGTTTTCAGAGTCCCTTCGCCAAGCTGCCGAAATTCTCGGAGAAGCAGCTGGCGAATCGCTTCGGCTTTGGAAAAGTGCGGGAACAGCATTTTCATCGATTGGTGTTTGAACTGCAGTTTGCATGGATGGTGCCTTGTTGAGGGGGGTGGCAACCGTGTCTTCGATCGAGTGGGGTAATTACAGGCTGTAAGTGACTCCAGAAGATGGGCACTCCACTGCTGATATAATTTGGGACATGGATATCTTGGGATCGCGTTGCCGTAGTGCATCGCGTTGTATCCATTCGATACCCTTCAAAATCCTTCAAAGTTGGATGGATGCTGTCCAGCTGTCCTTTGATATCGTTGATGCCAGATATTCCAAGACTTGTTGATCTTGTTGGTGAATTTGGTGAATGATTGGATATTGACAACCCAGGCAACCCTGGCAACCCTGGCAACCCAGGAATTCAAGATCTCGAGTCAAAGTGACCTGACTCAGCTGAACGAAGCTCTGTCGGCCGACGAAGACGCCGTGATCTGCCATGAGTTGAAGTTGGGTGGACTGAACTTGCGGCAAGGCCTGGGGGGCCTGGGGCAGTGTTTCAGGCATTTTGGATGATAGAAATCTTAATGCTATTCATAAATATTCATAATATCTAATAATCTTAAACAGCTATTTATCTAATCTTTTCTTTATCTTCTCTAATCTAATCTCATCTTAATCTAATCGAATCTAATCTTATCTTATTTTATTTATCTAGATTCACCCTATGAAGTGGTATGATACCATGAAGCGCCTCCTGGTTTGTACATTGCCAAAACGTTGTTTAATGCCTTTCGGTCTTGATTTGACTGTGATGGCATCTGTTTTGTGCCGTGCCAGGTTGGAGGCTTCGATCATTGAACGCCCAGAGTTGTTTGGCTGCGAGCGATGTGGCGACCTTTCAGCTGCAGCACTTGCCCATGTCTTTGGAAGCGGGGCCACCACGTGAAGTGAAGAACCTCACCTTGAAGAAACTGCAAGGTGCCTTGAAAAAAGCTGGGATTCATTGGCTGCAGGAACCGGAGCAAATGATTCTGTTGGAGCTGCTCCAACAAGAGACCTGGCAGATTTCAGCAGATTTCAGCAGATTTCAGATTTCAGTTGATTCCGCTACTTTGCATCCGCTTAGCTGTTACTAGGACATTCTAGGACATACTAGGACCAAGATGAGTGTCTTTCCGGATCTTGCCTGGGACGATCTGCTATTTCTGAGGGATTGAAAGGATGGCTACGAGCCATTAATATCCATTATATATCATGATGAGCAGTTTCTTGGTGCCGGGTTTTTTCCAATGAAATCTACATAGGATTCTGAATCTCCAAGCCAAATATCTCATAATATCTCATCATATATGCATGTATACATATATATATATATAATCACACACACATATATATATACATCTCCCTCCCTCTCTCTCTCTCTCTCTGAACATCTTGGCAATGCTCATAGTTCAACAAAACAACCCATGGACATAGCATCACATCGACAGCGTTTTGACGTGTTCCCCCAAGGAACGAGAGGATGCGGGGACAGATTCCTGGATGGATGACTTGGCGGATGTCTTCGTCATCGACTCCGCGGGCGACTTCAAACGCATCGCTGGCCGAGAGCTGGGGCTGCAGCACGTCTTCCACGTGTCCCGAAAGATCCAGGAGGCGCTGAGCAGCAAGAAATCCGCCACAGCGGGGATGATGGATATGACGATCAAACAGAGCGACTTTGCCAACATCCTCGATGCAGGATGCTGGGGGATGGGGATATGTTGGTGATATCCACGGCAGCAACAGTTGGGAGATGTTGGGAGAGAATTTGACAAGTTCAGCTATTGACCCAGCAAATGTGGGCGTGAAGTGAATGGTGGTCCCATATTTGGAGTGCTTTGCAAACCCTCCAAGAAAAGTGAAGGATCACTCACCTCCTCATAACTGTTCAAAGTTTCGCCCACGTTTATTATGCTTCCCACCCCTATGATGTAGCTGCCTCATCCACTCTACCTCCCTGTCACGTGGAGTATACCGTGATGAAAAGTAAATCATGCTGTGAGAGAGGTAGATTAGGCTAACCGTGCCTAATCGTGGTGGTTACAGCGCCCGCCACAGGTGGCTTGAACTGGTTGACGCGGGAGCAGGTGGCAATCATCTATCACAGTATTGCAGGAGAAGACCAGCAAGCCGGAATCAGTGCCAGAGAAGATCTAAGTACTTGTTTCGGATTCTTTCGGTGTTTTTTTCTTTTAGCTCCGCGTGAGATGGGCCGATGATTTCCCAGTGAATTGATAAATCAGGATGAATCCAAGGGTGGGGTCCAAAGTTCAGTTTCAGAATCAATTTTCCCTATCCCTGAACTTTGGCTGGTTATTGCTAGTACGTATGCCTTGATTGCTCCATGATTCTAATTTTAATCATTGGAACATATTGGAACCACTTTTCCGCATGTTTTTTTCACTCTTTTCCCCCATGATTTTCCACCAAAAAGAGAAATAGTCGTCGGTTATAAGTCGGTTAGAAGTCGGTCGACTGATGGTCATCATGGTCATCCCAGCAGGTTTGAACGATTGGATCTCACGCTTTAAATGGAATCCCATGGAAGCCGCCAGCGAAGTGGAGAACGTCTTGCAGGTCTGGGAAAGGCGATTGGATCGACGCGCCCAGTTGTTGCATAGACGTGGGAATCGACAGAAAGGGACCTTCTTGAAACCCCAGAGTTTCTGGCAGAAAGTCTCATTTGATTTTTCTGTCAAATTCCTAGGATGATCAGATCTTGATATTTATTTTGATAGAAAATAGGTGATTTGATTTGCACCCCTAGCTGCTAGCTAATTGGTTTTCAGATTCTTCAGCTGGTTGGGTATCCAACTTTCCCACCCAAACTCGTCATCTGCGACCAGATTTCTCTTGCCCACTACCCCACTTCAGGTTTTCAGCGGGTGTCAACATTCTTAAACCTCCCCCTAAACTTTCCCGTTCGCATTCCAAGATCTTCCAAAATCTTCCAAGTCCCCAACCATCAATCCTCATAGTTTCAATCCTCAATCATGCCATGATGTCATATCATTTTCTTCAATATTGTCCTTTAAAATTGATCCCAAATCATCATAAATCATCAATATTGTCCCAAGAGATCATCCCACATCATCCCACATCATCCCAAATCATCCACCAGAACCACCAGAAACGGCATCAGGTTTGTCCTTCTGGGCTTTCCACGGCATCTTAACGGAGATGGCCGTGGATTGGTTGTCGCTGCCCCAGCAGCGCTTGTTGTTCCGCAGCCTGGACAGCAACCGCGACGGCCGCATCGACTTAGAGGAGTTGAAGGCCTTGGCGCAGCGCCGGGGGCAGATCGAACTCCTGCGACAGGACGCGGGAACGAGGGAACAACCACGGTTTCCACCCAGAAAACCAGGGGAAACCCCCGGTAAAATGGGGAAAATATAGGATAATAGTGATAATATAGGGAAATTCCACCGATGTTCCATTGGAATCCATTGGATATTATATTCATATGATGATAATAAATGTCTCATGAGGAGGGGGATGATTGTGAGATACTTGGGAAACTTCACTCTTTGTAGATATGATATGATATGATATGATATGATATGATGAAGGTTATGAATGGGATGATTGGGGTATAATCACTCAAACATGGGGATTTCACATGGGAACCATGAATCCGATGATTGGGATACTCCGTTAGTATATCCCGCAGCAAGCCCGGAGCTCAAGTGCATCATATAAAAATCATGTCTCACATATCATAGGGGGCAACCAACTTCTGGCTCCATTGCTTACAAAAGAAGAGACAGATTGGGATGTAATATGATATAACGGGATTTTAAGGTAAGGTTCCAAACAGGATTATGAATGGGATGAATATGGGATGATATGTTGATGATGCCAAGCGAGATGATCATCAAAAACGGGGAGAGAAGCCAATGTGAGAGGTTCCATAGATATCCCTTTCTCACTGCCCCTGAACAGGAGCGGAACGATGCAATGCCAGGGGCCACCTTGGCTGCGGACACAGAGGAATCCAACTCTGAGGATGAAGCTGTGGATGGGCAGGATGGGCAGGATGGGCATGTTGCGGACACGGGGCATGAGGTCGAACATGGATCAAGAGATGGCCATAGTCAGACTGATGGCGAGGGCTACACTGAGTTCAGTGGAGTCTCGCCCACCTCCGCTATGTATGAAGACGACTTCAGCCAGGTGAGTCCAGACAGCGGTGCCTTAAGCCCCTCGAGCCCCTCGAGCCCCTTGAGCCCCGGTGACGCGGCCGCTGACATGGCCCTTGCTGCTGTGGGCACCGCCCGCGGCGACGCCACGGAACCTTCGCAGCGCTCACCCGCCTCGCCGGCCTCGCCGGCCTTGGTCTCCGCATCGGAGGCGCCCGAAACGCCCGGGGCAGAGGCGCCGGAGGCGTCGGAGGCGACGGAAGCGTCGGAGGCGTCGGAGTATGGGGACGACTTCGAAGATCGGGCACAAGATGCACAAGTGAATGCGCTTGTGGCAGAAAAGGACCGCACTGCAGCGTGCTGCCGGTTGCAACCTTTTTCCCCTTTTGTTTGAAGAAGGAATCATGCGATTGTCCCGTTTTTCGGGATGTTTCGGGTGAAGGAAGTCGGACATGAAAGGTTTGGGTTGAAGGCTTCTGTATCACCAAGGTTTCTTTGCTTTGGTCGTTGCTCTATAGCCAACTCACGGCATCTCACGGCCCATCTCCCTGCCAGGTCAAAGACTGAGTTGCAGAGTGAATTGGATCCAAAAATGGTCGGTTTTCTATCACTTGATTACAATTTAACCAACTTTCTTCAACCAGTGTTTTTTTGCCAACATTTTTGGCGAAACCAAATCCTGGAAGCGGCAAAAGAAGTGGTTCCACTTGAGGCCAAAGTCTCCTGGGAATTCTAACACCTGCAGTTGGATTGTACTGGAGTGTTGATATGTTTTCTTATGCAGCCTTTAATGTTTACTCATTAACATGCACTCAAAAAATGTGGCAAGGCCGCCAACAGCAGATGTATTATGACCACTGACCATTGAGTCCAGCTCCAAACCTTGAAACGAACATTCTCCGGGCTGGCTATGGCCGGTGCTTTGGCCCATAGGATCCCATAGGATCCTGTAGGATCCAGGTATGGGCCATGCTGCTTGAAGTTCAAGAAGTTCCCAAGACTCCCAGGATGTTCAAAATCCAAAAATTCTCCAGAAAATCCTTTAGAGTGCAGGGAGTCCCACTGCGGATTGGGAGGAGCTTGCGACATAGCCTTCAAAAGACTTGCAGCTGAAGTGTTGCCGACCTTCACCACGGGGTTGAGCTCGGTTTGAGCAGAAAATGGGGAGTTTCACATCACTTAGCGATAAGTTGGGGCCCAATATACGTTAACCGTTAACTGGGCTCATTTCAATTAAGCACGTCAGTGGGTTCAGTATGCTCTACCATTCCGTGCCAAACATTCCGACCATATCCGACCATAGTGTTTGCATCATTTGTCAGCCATCAATCAAAACTCATCATATTTCATCATCAAGTAGGTTGTACCTCCTTTTTTGTATGTCATGCCCCCAAATTAGACTTGCACGTACTTTTCTTTACATAGGCCCATCCCCACGAATTGATCCAATCCGACGGCCGGCAGATTGCCCGGATGCTGGTTCAAGACTTGGGAAGAGCTGTCAGTCGGAGAGCCTAGCGAGCCATATGGGTATGGATCAATACCTATTATAATAATTCATTATACCATTTTTAATGGGATGAACATCCATAAATCCCAGCTATTTTTTGGGGTTCACTAGGAATCACTAGGTACCAGGGTTTTGACCCATCCCCATATTGACGAATGAAAGCAAAAATCAGAAAAATGTCAGATGAGTCAGATGTGAGCCTTATGGGGAAAAGACAATTCAGCGAAATGCTTCAGATCCACATAGGATCCACATCGGATCCACATCGGACCGGATCCACACGACGCCGAGTTGGGGATCGTGATCCTCCAGTACGTGCAGCAGCTTGCGACGCGTCAGAGGTCTCAGCGACACAGGCGGATGGCGATGGCCACGGATGGCCACGGATGGCCACGGATGGCCACGGATGGCGATGGGCACAGGGCAAGCGACAGAACTTGCTGTCAAGATTTTGTTGAGGTAATTATCATTAATTATCCATTTTCCAGATATTCCAGTGAGTTTCTTACCAGTGGTACTGAGGCTTGGCAGCATCCTGGTGACTCACTCAGATATCATGTTTCCATATGTTTGGTGGTTCTTGGTGGTTCTTGGTGGTTCTATGAAAAAATATCCTGGGATCAGAAGCACTCCCAATTCCACAAACCGCCCAGGAAGGAGCACCCGATCTCCCTCATCCAGTGGTGGAGGAGGGTTTCGGAGCTCCATAGTTCGATTTTTGGGAGGTGCATGGAGATAAATCATCCAATTCTCCAATGCCAAGAATGAAAATCATTATGTGGAGAGATATGTATACTACACACACACACACTATACCTACGAGTATCGGTAATGATATGTGGGCATGTATATATATATATATAATATATACATATGTATGTAATGTATGTATGTGTATCCTTTATCCTTCAAGTATCAGGTGTTTAAGTAGAATGGATTCTCTTCCAAATCGGCGATGCAAAATGACGGCAGGAGCCAGAAGACGATGATGATGAGGTGCTGTCATCACAGTGGAAAATGTGATGATTCAAAACTTCCCAGTTCATTTGCAGGGGAAACCATGGCAAACCACTGGCCCTTATGGTCAAACATGTGCAGTGAGGTCAACTTGGTTTCAACAATCTATGATTTGGTTTCGCAATCTGTTCATTTCATTTTCCAACTCTGATGTTGGCAACAACACTGGCTATGGCGATGAGAACTCACTGTTTTTCGGGGCCTTTCAGCAACCCGTTCCTGTCAGGTGTAATTGGATTGTTTTTGCACGTAAGATGCATTCCACAACAAAATTCGCAATGACAGTTCTGAGCAAGTGTGTGTGTTTCATCGTTAGAACGGAATTGAGAAAGGGTGAATGAGAAAAGTCAGATCTAACAGCATCTAGCACATTATAGTCATTATTTCACTGCTGGATGGATTCTAGTTGGAATTGACACGAACCGGCGCGCCAGGTGGACGAACTACAGGAAGAGTCGGCGGCTCGAACAGTGACAGCAGTGACAGCTGCCAGAGTTTGGGCATTTTTCAGCTCAAGGTGGGACAAGGTGGGACAAGGTGGGTTGGTTTCCCATGGTTTCCCCCAGTTTTTGCAGACTTTTACAGGATGCCCAAGCTATGTCGGATTTTGACGGTGACCATTGGGGGTTGTTTCTGCATAATTTCCACTGAGGCCCGTGGCCCGTGCAAGAACGTTGTCGGACGAGGAGAACTGGGACGCCACGGCAGATGTTGGCAATTTTGAGTGGTAAAATGAGTAAAATGTGGTAAAACGGCTTAAACATGGCCACTGTTTTCTTTGATCCAGGTTGATTCAATTGAAGTGGAGCATTTTAGGCACATTTTGAGCATATTACATGCAAGATGTCGGCAATTTAATCTGCCAGGGACGAAATCCTCATACCGTGAGTGCCTGATATGAGCGTTATTGAGCAGTGATATCATTTGGACATATCTCAAGGTATATCTTCAATTTGAGGGCCAGTTGGTGAAAACTTTGGCAAAGTGCAATTTGCTCCGATGACTCGGCCCTTCAAAGTGCAGGAGTTGCAGCCACTGAACATTGCCGTGCGCTACATCACCCGCGTGCTTCAAAGCGACGACTATGTCTGGGGAACTGAGCAATGGCTGGTGGGTTCTTTGGGTGTCAGGGCTCACCCCGGCTTATCTCCTACAGCAATTGCGCATATTTACTGTTCATGCCGATTGGCCAAATTTGGAATGATCAGCGAACTCAGATGAACTAAGTGGGTTTGTTTGAACATATGCCCTCCAAATCCTATATTTGCTCGTCATTCTCATGAAAGTGGTCGTAAATTGTGCCATGGCCGGCCATGGCCCGGCAGTCCTTTCGCCAGCTGGCAAAGGCGAGCTGAACACCTGAAAGCGTCAGGGTTTTTTCTGTCAAGTGCCATTTGAAACACTTGGGACTTCAGTTTCCACTTGGAGTATTTGGAATATTCAAACAAAATCACACTTAAATGTGTCTCTGTCTAAGTGCAAAGTGCAGTACAAGTTTCGGGGTTACATGATTACCATAAATCAATAGAATCACAACCCCAAAAAAACAGAATGGTTAGCCAGTTAAATGATCAGTTATTACCACCAAACCATTGGATTTTTGTGCCATGGCCACCTTTGGGCGAAAGAAGGGTGCCATCTCTTCGCGCTCGGACAAGAAGGCGGGTCGCCTTCTAAACAAAGCAGTGGAAAAGCACTGAAAATCACCACTTTCGAGATTTTTCAAAGGAAGGAGATCACTGGTGATTTATGATATCTGCAAATATTTTATATAAATATACATGTGTGCGTGTGCGTGCGTTTCTTTTCTTGCTATGTTTGTTGAAAGCCACTGGAAGCTGCCGGGATGGCAGGACCGCGACTCCTTGAAGAAACTCCTGGAGGAGGAAGCTGAACGCGAACGCTTCGCGGAGGAGTCACATGGTGACCGTTGGAGCGACATCCGATGGGGACATCAGGGGATTGACATATGGCAGCTATGGCAGCTATGGCAGCTATGGCAGGTATGGCAGGTTGCTGTGGGCTCAAACGTTTCCCTTATGGTAAGTGCAGGGAGATGCAGGGAGGTCAAGTGGAATAGAATGGAGAAGTGGAGAAGGAAGTATCTCAACAATTTTCCACACTGCGCAGAATTTGAGATGTTCTGTTTTGTGTCAGCGTTGCCGAACAGCGTCTGAGGTTTGAGGAGAAGGAGGCAAAAGCAGAGAAACGACGTTTGCGAGAGGCAGAGGCTGGGTCAAAATCCATGGGACCACGCCCCATCTTGTAGGGCCCTAGGGAGGTCACATGGAACCTGTGACAGAGATCGCGGTGTCTGTCGAGGAGGATGAGCGGGAGCAAAAGGAGCAACGAAAGGCAGCAGAAGCACAGAAGGGCAAAGCCAACCCAGTCTGCTTCTTGGACATCGAGGCGCCAACGGTGCGCCGACGGTGCCATGGTGATCTCCCATGGTGATCTCTTCGGGATGGCTCGATTTACCTGGCAATGGGGAGTTGTGCGATTCTAAATCCATGAGACAAAGTTGTGAAGCCCATCAATGTATGAAAACTCCTGTTTTTCCCCACATTGACGTGTGGGGTTTTTGTTTTTAGTTCTGTATCCGCGCCTCTTCTTCCTCCTCCTCCCGTCCTCCTCCCCTCCTACTCACTCTCACTCACTCACTCTCACTCACTCACTCACTCAGTCACTCACTCACTCACTCACTCATTCACTCACCTGTGCATGCACATACATACACACACACAAAAACTCACCCACCATCACCCCTCCATCACTCTTATACTTCCTCTTCCCTTCTTGCTTTTCTATGCTCAGTCTAAGCCTAGAGAAGTTGGTAACATGTGAGCGCTCATGTGGGGTTATCCGGTCCTATAATTTTTTTTCCCCCTGGTTGCTGCTTCAGTCCCCATCCTCTTTTTTCGTATAAAGGAAATGATTAAAAAACATGAAAAAGCGGGTAGTTTCCACATTAATTAATAGTGTAGTATTAACTTAGTAGTAACCATGTTAATCACACACACACATGCATGCATGTATGCAGATATGCTTACATACTTACATATCTTACATTACATTACATTACGTTACCTTACATTACACTACACTACATTACATTCCACTACATTCCACTACATTACACTACAGTACACTACACTACATTACATTACATTACACTACATTGCACTACACTACACTACACTACATTACATTACATACATACACATACACACACATATATATATATAGATCATATTATCACATCAATTGTTGCATTTAATCACTTCCGCCAGGTCCACGCGCCTGCCGGCTACGGAGAACGACACGGTCGGGTCGAGGCTTCAGGGCGCTTGGAGATCGATGCTGGGACGACCAGGGGTGGAGAGAATCCCAATACTATTATCCAATATTATAGTACTATAATCCCAATAAATATAGTATTATAGATGATTATATAGATGATTATATAGATGATTGCTATAATACATTATAATACTATAATCATCTATTTGGATCTACTGCGCATAGCATTATCATATATTATCAAATATTATGTGATTTGATGACTATAGATGGTATTTATTTGAAAACAGATGCAGTGTTTGAATATCTGGGATCTGATTTGATTCAATATCCACATTTTTCAATGAATTGTGATAGATGTACATTGGTTTATGAGAGCGCCCAATCCACAGCAACCAGGATCATCACAGTAGTTTTGGGGAACCCAAGATATCAGTCTCAATAGCTTCAACCGATTGAGTGGGCTGCCAGCTTTTTGTAGGAACCAGCTATCTTGGGGAGACCCCATGGTTAAATCATGTTCCCATAAATCAATCACACAATTCCGTGCTCTCTTATCTTTCTTTTTGGCGGGGGGGCAGCCCAATGATTCACACACTTAGCAAAGTTTGCTATGATGAGGGCTGGTAGAATTCAGCTACGATAAGCTGCCAGATCGAACCTGGGCCAGTTGCAAGACCCAAACAGATGGAAATTTATTGGACATCAAGTGGGAAAACAGATTGCGTTGGTGAAAAAAAAGGCCGCTCTTCCTGTCCAAACCTCCAACATCTCCAACATCCAAATACCATCCAAATACAACTGATCATGTTCCGAGCCAAGAGTGCCACATGTGCCACCGCAATCCCAAGAACTTCCCACTTCCGAGGAACTCTTTGCTGATGTGGTGCCACGAACTGTCAGGGGGACTCAGATGGCAATGATGACATTGTTCTGATTCGTTGGACATGGCCGGTGATCGATGTTTCTTTCGAAGGCGGTTTCATTTCCAGCATTTCCAGCACGCCCTCAATGGCCATGTGCCGAGGCTGAGAACTTCCGATGCCTTTGTACCGGTGAGAAAGGCACCGAACCGTGGGACTAGTTGAAGAAGCGGCTGAGGAATTTGGAACGTCGATTCATGTTGAAATCTGGCAGGGAAACCTGCGCGTTGCTTTCAGAATGGTGCATGCTTCTTAGGATTCTTTTTGATGTCAGCAGAATGTTACGATCCGGCAGCAACTTCGACCCTCAAATCATGACGGAGCCAGGAGAAGGCTCGATTCTGATATGGTAGTTTCATGGCGATCAATACCTATGAATGTGATGTTTGTATCACCATCTCTGTTGGTTTTCTCTCGGTGTTTGACCCCCTCCCGGCTGGGAATGTCACCAGCCCTTGTCGATGGCTTTGGCGAAATGGATTTGGAGGCTTACATCCCGGGTTTGGCACATTGCCAGACCCCAGGTGCCATTGTATGTCATTGTCATCGTCGTTGCGGTTATGGTGGTGGCCGGTGGTGGCGATGGTTGTGACAGGTTGTTGCCGTTGTTGGTGTGGTTGGTTGTGTTGTTTGTTGTTTGTTTGGCCGGTTGTGGTTGTCATCCTTGGTGACCTGGTACTGCTGCCACACGGGCGCCCCTTTGCAAGTGGGGTCAGAGGGTCTATGCCACAGCGCCGTGGATGATGTGGATGTCACCGGAATCAATGGATGAAAGCATTGTATAACGGATTTTTGCAGAGGGAGCCAATAACGGAAGGTTTGTATGTTTTGTTTGTTGTTTGTTCAGATTTTGTGTTTTGTTCCGTGGTGTTTTTTTTCCCCAAACCCATTTTGATGCTAAAGTTCATTGTTTTTTTAAGTGAATGAGGGAGCTAGCTGTTGTAGGGTTTTTGGCTTGTTGTTCAGGGGTGTTTTGAAGATTAGTTGGGCAACTCAGAACAACTTTGGCATACGGCGCATTAGTTGAGCAACTGCCGATTTGGAGAGTCTAGCTGTCTAGCTGTCTAGCTTTGCGTGGTTGCAGATTTTTGTTTGTTGGACAATGTTGGACACCAGTATTGGCAGGGCTTCGAAATAGTTCAAACTCGGAACACATATACGGCTTGGGATCACAGCCAGTCAGTTAGCAAGAAACGCATGTGGTATTCAACAACTTTGAGTCGTCTGAACAGAGTGACAGTGGCCGCTTGTATAGCAGCTTCATGAAATCGAGTTTGAGCTTTAAAGAGTGATCTTCATTCGGCCCTACTTGATAGCAAAGCGCCAAAACAACAAGTTTCGCGCTTGTCAAGGACAGGATGTATCAACCATTGTCGACCAGTCTGTTTACCATAGCGGCAATGAAGTTTGTTTGGTTGATTTTAAGTCCAACTTTGCTAAGTATGACTTCGAACCACTGGCATACAGTTCCATATCATTGATCTTTACAGACAGGACTTTCACGTTAAGAAGAGAATCTGGCAGCATCAAGATGATTGTGGCAGGGGTCCACCCCAATCCAAGCAGCCAAAAGATTGACCAAACAAAGCCTGTGTCACGGTCTACACAGGATGTAGCACGTTGCTTCTATCGTGGCAATGACTTGGTGCCGTTGGTGCTTGATACATTGATAATCATTGATACATGTATTGTTTCAATTCGAACCGCAGACAAATCTGAATCGACCTGTGTTCAGAAACTCTTGTATCACTTTTTTCTGAATGCTGTTTCCGGACAACATCTTTCCGTCACTGACGGAGTATAACTGACATTGACAGACAAGAAGTGTCCTTTGTCAAGACGAGACATACAGAGATAGCCTTTGGAGATCTTTGGGGCGAAGGCCCTGCTTACACACACACCGCATGACACCGCAAGAAATTTCGTTTAAAGTGGACATGAAGAACTACTGGTACCTGAAACTACCTATAAACTACCTGAATGATGTCGTTCAAAGGAGTTGCTCAGAGGGACAAGAAGGTTCAACCAAGATCAGGAAGGGTGAAGCGAAGGGTTGGAGCTTAACACTGGGCATGAGGCAGTAGTTTCTTTATTCGAGTCACCCATGCAAAACAAGTCGTTTCTTTCCATCGGATTTTGGAGCCCGCGGCTTTGAAGAAACCCATGGTACTTCTCCAAGACAAGTTGGCAGGAGGACGTTCCATCTACGGCCCCAGCTTTGCGGATGAGTCCTTTGCACGACTCCATGCGCGAGCCAACATTTTGTCCATGGCCAACAGCGGGCCCAATACGACTCGCAGACTCTGACATCCACTGATGTCAACCTAGGATCAAAAGGTGCAAAGGTACCATTTGATCAGTTTGAAATTAAACTCGTCATTTTATGAGGATCCCGCTGTTAATAATAAATTGCGTTGTCTTAATCCAGGGTTGAATGAATCATATCGAATTCTCGCAGAAGGAGGTGCTACACAATACGCAGAAAATCTCCAATGGTTTATTTCTTATTTGGTTTTCTGCATGGCTCGGATCATTTGACAGGACCCCCAGGACATTTTGTTGCGATTATTTTGGGGGACTTAGGGCCTCAAGCATCAGATCCCAGCAGAACTTGGAAAACCGTCGTGGTGGTGGTGGTGTTGTTGTTGTGGTGGTGGTGGCGGCGGTCGTGTGGTCGTGTGGTCATGTGATCGTGGACGTGTTGCCTTTCTGAAGCACGGGCAGTCCAGATATCTGTGCGCTTTGCAGAGTTTTCTACCGCCATCACGATGAAGCGGTCAAGCATTCAAGCCACACTAAAGAACACGACAGTGGCAACAGCTGACACTCTGTTAGCGGTTAGCGCGAAATCAACCCCAAAAACCGAGGAGAAAACAGATCAGCAAGGAGGAAGCATTGAAGCTTGCCATATCTCACCAAAAAACATAACAATTAATCAACATACATCGACTCAACAGAGCTCTCCGACTCTCCGCTATAATTTTCTTAAGTGGCGACACCCAAGTCATGTCTGCCAGGCCGGGACTTGTCCTTCAAGGGCTGCGAATTCCATCGGATCATTCCTGGTTTCATGGCGCAAGGCGGTGACATCACCCATGGTGATGGGACAGGAGCAACCGACATGACAGGCAGAGGTAGCAGAGGTTTGTTAGGAAAGTCGAGTCGTTTTTTGGGCTGAGATGGGGTCTCAACCGGTCGCACCACTTGCCGTTCCAAATGTTTGAGCTGGGGTCTGGACTTTTCAATCGGACGATTCCTTTTTGCAGAATATGGCATGGTTTTGATGGGAACTCATGGTGGTTGTGACTGTTTCGGGTCGCATATTCAGTGGGCAGCTCTTCTGCAATTAAGGAGAGTGAATACGCGAAGGGTTGGAGCTTAAAACTTAAAACCGCTTAAAACTCAAGGCATGCGGCAAAGATATTCAGAAATTTCTTGACTCAAATACTCTCAAGTCACCAAAGTGGAATTAGATTTGTTTCCATTGTCGGATTTTGGAGCCCGCGACTTTGAAGAAACCCATGGTGCTTCTCCAAGACAAGTTGGCAGGAGGACGTTCCATCTACGGCCCCAGCTTTGCGGATGAGTCCTTTGCACGACTCCATGCGCGAGCCAACATTTTGTCCATGGCCAACAGCGGGCCCAATACGACTCTGGACGAAGTGTTCTTTTTTTTTAGTTTTTTTAGGGGGCCTGAGGCTGTCAGAAAACTTAGCACATGACATTCTTGGTGTCAAAAAAAGGAAGGGGCTGAAATTGGCTGAAATGTGGATGGGATTTCAAGCTTCCAACATCTACATGCATCTACCACCTAGACTGGACATGTTCACAGTTTTGTAATCAATTTAAATCCTCAGTGGAGCATCAACCAGCCGTGGATTTTGGATCCATCTTGAGCTTGTCTCCAAGTGAAGTAGATCCGATTTTACATCTCGTTTTTCATGGCATTTCATGGCATTTCATGGCAATTTTGCCATCCCTTGAGATGGCGCCAACAGGAACAACTCGCAGTTCTTCATCCTTTTCGGCCAGGCGGGAAGCTCCAGCGGCCACAACGGCCACCACGGCCACAACGGACATGACGGACATGGCAACGGCTGAGGCGAAGCACTTGGATCGAAAGCACGTGGTCTTTGGGGAGATTGTGCGGGAGGATGGCCAGGTTGGGAGATGTTGGGATTACCCTCTGGTAAACTAACATAGCTATTGAAAATGGCCATTTATAGTGAGTTTTCCCATTAAGAATGGTGATTTTCCATAGTTATGTTAGTTTACCAGAGGGTATTTGGAAATTTATGAAACAGTGGGTTGGGATTTGTGGTCGTATGTGGTCGTATGTGGTCGTATGCGGTCGTTGTATGTCGTTGTCAGATTGGGTTCACTGACGAAGTCGTCTGAATTCTGGAATTAAGGTTTTGAAGATGTTCATCCAGGAAAAATGGAGAACTTTGCCCCCACCACATATTTATCCACATATCACATGTAGATTTATATGATTGTTTGTCTTTTGGAGCCAGTGGAATCACCAAATCAGCTCGGCGTGTCCAGTGCCCCATCAGATCAGGTGATGAAGAAGATCCAAGCCTGCGGCTCCCAGTCCGGTGAAGTGAAAGGACCGCCAACAAACCTGGTCAAGTCGGCATGTGCAAACCATTTAGTGTGAGGCATGTGGATGAACCGTTGAAGCGGTTGAAGTAGAAAATTGGACGACATGATACGACGACAGAAGCAAGTGACAGTGACCAACAATGATTTCCATAGATTTTCTGTCACTGTCACTGTCACATCTCACTCTGGACCGTCTGGACCCCTTCGGAGCTTCAGGCAGCGTGGTGATTCGGAGCTGCGGGCAGCTCCGCAGCGCCGAGGACGAGCAGCGCAGCCGCGAGCGCTTCCGGCGCTCGCGCACGCGCTCCACGTCGCGGCGGCGCACGCGGAAGCTGTCGGATCGCGTGCTTTCGTGACCCGCGACCACAGCAGGTCATGCTTGATGCCTTGGTGAAATATCCAAAAAAACAGTCACAAAAAGAGGTCAATTTATGCGGTGATTGTGACGGTTTTTTGGCTTTTACCTTTCCCCGGGTGTTGTGACAAGATATGTAAAGGATTGTCAAAGTAGATTTAAGATTAGTAATGCTCGTAAAATGGGCACCTGAAAGACAAAGTGGCAAATACAATACTTATTGAACATTCCGTAACATACCTATATTATAATATTAGTATCTCATGCTGCCCTGAGTATGAAACAGTTATGAATCCTGGGTTGAGAATAGCAGCTCAATGACCTGCAGCCCTGAAGGCAAGGTGACTTTTATGAGGCAAGGCTCAGCACAAAGATTGGCTGAGCAGCCTAGGTTCCTACTTCGTTTCAAAAAGGTGTGTTGCTAGGAGTCAAAGTCAAAGTGCAGTTGCTGCCTATTTGTTTCTTCGGTGTGGGGATTTTACACTGGTCAGCAGTGAAGGCATATGAAGGCATGTTAATCTGTACAAAATGTACCCTCTGAGGCCTCTGGTAATTTAACAGTTTGCTATTGAAGCCATGGCCCATTTATAGTTGATTTACCTATTGAAGATGATGATTTTCCATAGCTTTTTGTATGTTTACCAGAGGATATCTCACTTTCCCTTTCTCATGTTTTGGTTGTGAAGAGAATCTTGCAGACCTCTGTTTCTATCAGTGCAAGTCTTTCAGTAAAACATCCGCTGACATCCATCGACATAGCAGTAGCCGGTCTTTTCATCTCGTTAAGGACCTATTTGAAGAAATGGATCAATCATCAATCATTTCTGTATGACTGTATGATCTATCTACTCGTATTGGCTGTCAACTACTGCGTGTTCGTCAGGTATCTAGTAGACCTCCATTATTTCTACGACCTACCATCTACATTATATCATTCATAAGCACTAGATTGACTTGTGCCTCACTTTATCCATCATCCACCGTCTAAAGATTCTAAGGTTAGTCTGATTGTCATATTGATCATGTTTGATTGCGCTTGATTACCCTCATATTTTCTTCAAAAGCAAATCTATCATCTAAAGATATCTCAAGTCAACGACATTCATCCTGAAATCCATGTGCTCAATGAAATCATTGATAGAAATATGGAATCCCCCAAAAGAATTCAGTTTGAACCTCCATCGATATTCATGAATACTTAAATTATCCAATCAGCCATCCCAAATCTCCAAAAATCCAGTCATAATGCAAATGAATAGGCATACTATATATATATATTAAATTTCACGAACTCCTGGGGTTTTGTGATTTTTAGGGAATATTGAATATCAAGGTTTGGTGCAGTGTACGCGCACAAGGGTCGCACGCAAAAACTTAAGCGTCATGGTTTGCACGGGTTTGCACTGGATCAGCCTGACATAAATGGAATTGGTCCAATTAATCCTTCAGAAAAAATCAAACGGTCGGAAACGGTCGGAAACGGTCGGAAACAGTCGGAAACATGATCAGGCCAAAACTTTTCCAACCCGCATTTCTTTTAAAAATAAACATTTCCGCGCAACGCAGATTTTTTTTGAAGGTCCAAAGGTGTCCAAGGGGAAACGGTTGGAAACAGTCGGAGATCGCACCTTCGCTCGGCAAAAAAGTAGTTGTTTTGTAGCATATGTTCATGAAAAATGTTTGAACAAGTGTGTGTGTATATATCCAAGCATCCACTATCCCAATCAATCATGCCGCAACCACAGACCACCCGGGAAGCACCTAGGCCTCAGTTCGTCGGTCTGCAGCCTCGGCACTTGGATCCATAGGTGAGGGGATCGACTGCAAAAAAGTCTTTTTGGTGACTCTGCTATACTAGGAGAAGTGGAGGATTTCATGGGATTTCACTACAATTGGAATGGAAGATTTATAACTTTTATTGGGTTTAACTGTTTGGATTGTTTTCTCGAATGAAATTTGAGAGACACACATCGGCCAAGTACTGTCCGCACTTTGAGCGAAACAGCTCCAGGCATTTTCAAATTGACTGGACAGCTCGCCGGCCAATTCTGGCTCCCATGGGTGCGGATCACGCGGAATTGAGCCAGGACTGCATGCATTCCAAGTGTTGGAACCACTGAAGCGAAGTTCATGTCATGTCAAAACCTCCAGGTGATCCAATTTGCAAAGGCCAAGAGGCCATAGAAGTTTGTCAGAAGTACAGCAAGTTTTTCAGGCACAATTTGTAGAGAGAGATAGTTACAGAATGTTACAGAATGTTACCCTCTGGTCATTTTCAATGGGTAAATCCACTATAAATATCTATAAATGGTCATTTTCAATAGCTATGTAACAAATTACCGGAATGTTACAGAATATTGGTAAAAGTTCTTTTCACTGAAGTTGTTTGGGGGCCAACTTTCATCGCCATGTTGGCTCCGTTACGTCCCCTGGACCACCTGGCCCCCTGGACCCGGACCCGGGCGCCGCCATCTCCGGCGTTGCGGGTCCCGTTGCGGCGGCCGTTGCGGGTCCCGGCGCCACTGGCGTCGTTGCGTTGGCTCGGCGCAGGGATACTGCTGCTGCGGGGTCGAGGTGCGCTGCGACCTCAAAGGGGTTTTGATGATTTTGATATACAGTTTCAACGTGTGTTACACACTTATTCTTATTAATACATACGCACGCACATTATATATATTATATATATATATAGAGAGCACATCCACGTATATATATATATAATATGTTGGTATGCCATGGTTTGCCATTATTTAAAGGGTTTTGAATCATTAAACACTATAGGGGTATTGATCATTGATCAATACGTAGTACCATTTAAGTTAAAATCCATACCCCATTGATCATTCATCATTAGTTTGTTACTGTCTCAGAGATGAACTCCTGTTAGAGATATGAAGCGACTAGGATTCAATCATTGGATTAAGATTCAACATCATTTTATCATATTTTATCCAAACATCAAACATCTCCAAACATCTCCAAAACAAATCCATTGATCATTGCACTCATTGCACTCCAGCATTTTAATTTTCAATGGGTCTTCACCAATGTTCATCCATTTTCACCCATTTTCAATGGATGTTCACCCATTTTCAATAGATTTTCACGAATTTTCAATGGATTTTCACCAATTCCGGCATTTTCTTCACGAGGCTCCCACGGCTCCCCCGTCGCCCGCTGTAGCGACCAAGCGGACGACGACGAAAAGCGGCGCCGCGGCGCCAAGCGGAGCCTGAAGGCGTTGCGGGAGCAGTTCCCGGCACCGTGGCGCAACATGGGAAAATATGGAAAAAAACACGAACAAAATGCTGGAGGGGTTTCGTTTTTTCTACTTTTTCTATTTTTTTCTTGGTTTTGGTAGGTGCAGGGAAAAAAAAATATATATGTCGGTTAAGATTTAGGCTGCCCAGTTTATGCTGGATGATTTTAAGTTTTCGGAGGTTTAAAATTTCAAAACCGTTCTGGACACAGAAAAAGAGTGAAACGCCGGAGTTCCCCGGAAAATTTTAGTGGAGGACAACCCTGCACCCTAGATTGATGGGATCATTCAACCTAAAGACTGGAAGTTGGGACCTATTGTCATGATGAAAGCAGGAGGAATACCAGCGCCAGCCCTAGGGCCATAGGTGCTGTCCAAGAACATCTCGAATTTGCTTGTTGCCTTGGTTTTGGAGTAGTTTGTACACTATAGTAACATATGAATGTGTAGCCATTTTTGTTCGCAAGATGCATAAATATCTCTATCCTATAGGATATTATGATAAATTATGGTGCTTCGATCGGTGTAACATAGGAATTTGTTTATGACGAATTTCGATGAACGCAGCTTAGTGAGTCGATCAATCGGTGGATTTCAATGGTTTTCACCTCTGAAATGCATCCAGTGAGTCCACCCAGGATGCAGCGCAAGATGAACTCTGGCGCTTCGCACGTGCGCGCTGCCGGGATCCTCGAGCGGCGATCGCCTCTGGGCTGTTGTAAATTGATGGCTTTAAGGCTTTCCCGTTGAGTTACCCAGCAGCTCAACAGAGGTTTCCTGAAGCCCCAAATCATCCATTTTTGTGACTGGGATTTTTCATTCACCATCTATAAAATGGGGTACCCCCATTTATAGAACCCCCCCATATGGAAAATCCACCATGAAGATATCATGAAAGCATAGGAAAAGCATGAAAATGTAAGTGGGATGCAATGTTAGACTGCCCTTAGCTTAGCTGAACTCTTCGAGAAGGCGATGGAGAGAGAAATGTCCTTGGTATGGTGGGGTGGCTGTAAATGAACGGATCTGACGGCAATTTTTGGGCAATAATGACTATAGTCAGGAAAGGGGATAAATCATACATATATACATTACACACACACACATATATATATATATAATTTATAATTATATATATATATATATGTACACATTTCTATGATTTTAGGTGCGCTATTTTCATATGAGCCCACTTGAAGAAACCGGGACCTGGTAGGACAGTAGGACAAGATGTGACCAGAATTTAGCCAACAACCGGTTCAACAACCACCAAAAAGATCCAAAGAGCACATTCAGAATCATTCAGAATTTGGTGGCGGAATGCATTCAGGAATTTTCATAGTGTTCTCGCTTCTATCAACGTGATCAGAGATGTTATAGGTCCCAGCGTCTTGAACTGTTTTGGACATTTGGATCACTTTGTGAGAAACACTGAGTCGCACGAGTCGAGCCCTCTGAGCCCTCTGAGCCCTCTGAGCCCTCTGAGTGCACGGACCTTCACCTATTTCTGGAAGGTTTTTCCCACAGAATTCATGCTGTGTTTTATGCTCCATGCCATGCCATGCCATGCCATGCTTTCGTTGTTGATCATGGAACCAAGGCGATGTACGTCGGGCAGCAGCGGTGGCGTCAGGGCCAAGGGGATCCAGAAGCACTGCGAAAGACTTTTTCAAAGGTGCCTTTTGGGCGCCTTGTTTGAAGCCCAGGATCCGCCAGGATCCGCCAGGATCCGCCAGGATCCGCCAGGATCCGCCAGGATCCGCCAGGTGTTTGGGGTGTGCAGTTTCATCAGAAGCCATCAGAACTCTGTCCCCTGCTATGTTGATGTGATTCCATATGTTTCCGGTGGTTTGCATCTCTTCAAATATAAAAACACGACTTGTTATGATCGGTTCGTGATGGAACCTTAGATCACTGAAATCGAGGTCGACAGCTACCTGTGACAAAGCCATTACGAGAAACCCCATTTACCAAGGTTTTCTTCCATGTTTATCCGTTTTTCATGATTCAGATGATGTAAGGATGTAGTTGTTTGAGACTTTTTTATTCCCCAAAAGCCTTGTTCACTGTTCTATGTTGTTGTCTTTTTTCTGCCCCGCACCATCCCAGATGTGAGCGATGTCACAGGGGATGTTTTTAGGCAATTCTTTGAATCCTTGCGACCCCTTGATGTTTATGGCTATCATAGGATTATCATATGTAATTAAACATATTAATGATTATTAATGCATATTACACAATATATTCATTGTAGAAGTGATGTAAATGTGATGTAGAAGTGATGTAAATGTGATGTAAATGTTTACATCGTATACCCTCTGGTAATTTAACATAGCTATGGAAAATCACCATTTTTAATGGGAAAACTCACTATAAATGGCCATTTTCAATAGCAAACTGTTAGTTTACCAGAGGGTATCTATGTATATCTTTCCCCATGTTTTGAGGTCCAGGACCCCTCAGTAGTGAACCACGCCTGCACGTTGCCGTTGCAAGGTTCGTTGCTTCGGGCAGCGTCGATGCGCTGGACGGCACTCGCGTGATGTTGGTCCAAGGGGCGCGCTACGAACTTGAAACCGCCGAGCCCCAGGAGGGGCCGTTTTTCCTGGTCCACTGGTGCTTCAAAATATGTAGAACATATCATAAATAGATATAAATAGTAAGCCCCATAATAAATATTCATAGATACAGATTTAAAAATGATGGTTATGACTATTTTCAAGAAGTAGCTCAATTTGATTTTACTTTTCTATCCTTTCAGGGGCTACTATACATATAGCCAGTAAAAAGATGGAGAACCAATGACTTCACATTTCACCCGCAAAAATGGTTCCCGGACGTTTTTCTCCCTTGTGGTTTCACATAAAGAAAGGACTTGCTGTATAAATGGTGTTTAATGACCAAGAACTAAGAACGGGATTTAGGACAAAAAAAGATTATCTTCTGGAAACCAATCGAGGCAATACTGTTAGCCTGTTGGACATTGTGTGAAACTTGATTTGGAAAAGCAAAAACAATGGATTTTCCAGATTTTCCATTTTCATGTTTGATCACTAGCCAGGTTTTTTTTCCCCCCCTATCAGGTAGCCAGCTGAGTTCAGTCGGGCTGAGGAGTACACCTTGGCCATTTGTCATGTTCTCGATGGGATCTTTGAACGCGAAGAGAGCCTTGGACGTTTGATATCAAACGTTGGTGGTAACACTAGTTTGCTATAGTTTACATAGTTAAATTTATCGTATGTTATAGTTATATCATATAGTTATAAATCTAATTATTGGGATATATTTGGGGAAGATATTGGGTAGATCCAATATTAGTTTACTAGCCAAGAAATTGGCATGCAATTCGATATCATTGGGAAAGGTGGGTTTCGGTGAAGTAAATCATCCCAATTGCCAAGAAGTGGGGTGGAAGTTACCCAACAAACACAGGTTCACAGGTTCGCGGTTGCAAGTCCCGCACAAGAAAAGGGATAGACACTTGACTCACTATCCAAGTTATTCCCCTAAGTTCCAATTTGTTGAGTATTGGATCCAATCGATTGGGGGCCAAAAAATGTGTTGGGAGTTGATATGATATTAGCTATGTACCATATTAGTTCCCCCATTGCATGATGCCTAACCCCTGCTAAACACCCATTGAACCCCCATGAAAAAAAAATCTGGGGTGATGGGAGCCAACACCAGTTTTGGCATGTCAATCGCCATATCTCATGATTGCTGGGTAAATCCCAACAAAATGCCGTTGAAATCCTGTTAAGTCCCTGGTAAATCCCTGGATAAAGTTGTTTCACATATTTAGCCATACTTGGCATGATTGGTTGAACTGCTGAATTTTTTTTGGGATGGGTTAAAACATGTTTTCAACCATCAACCCAAAGCCCAAAGCCAAACACATTATGTAACATTAACAGGCATTTCAAATGGGATTTTTCCTAGAGCTTTTAGTAGCTGTAACCTGGTTTAGCTCTTCTTATCCCATTGGATGCGATTGGACCAACGCGATCCCTTGGCTCAGGGATCGCGTCACTGTACTCATTGATGTGCGCCGGGGCGCTGGATGGCCCAACCCGCCTGTGCCGTGGCGTGCACGGTGACCGGCACGGTGACCCCAAGTGGATGGATATTAAAAAAACATCAAAAGTGATGAGTTATCCAGAAAATGAGTTATCCAGAAAATGAGTTATCCAGAAAAAAAATCACCATGACACATGGTGATTTATTATATTTATTTCAGAAGAATTGGGATTTAACCAGAAAAAATAATGTGTTTTATCATGTTTTATCTAACTTAAGCAGCAAACATGGTGATTTACCCGACACAAATTGGGATTTATCCAGCAAAAAACTCCCAGAAATGGCTTTGGGTTGATATCTATTGGATAGTCATTTGGGGGATGAACATGCACATAGGTCATAGGAAACTACCACCCTACGACACATGTTATTCCATTTTTTGAGAGATAGTAAAAGGGTACGTTTGCCAAGACCATCCTTGATTTTCTCCTAGAATAATCCTTATTTGCAGGTCCTAAGCTTCCATATATATATAATATATACATACATATTACTTTTTATAAGAATAGTAATAATAATAACAATTATATAATGATAATAGTAATATTATCCTAGAAATAATTGTTATTATTATTGCTATCAGGATATATATGTTCCTATAATTATTATATTGTAATGATAATTACTATGATAATAACATTTACAGGATATTAATGTTCCTAGAAATTGGCACAAAACTCAGTTTCTGAGGCCATCAAGCTGCTGCCTTTCATCCGGGCCTGTGCCCAGATCATTTCGGACCACTACCCCGAACGTTTGTCTCGCTTGTGACTTGGACGTCTTGGACGACCATCCGATAAAACGGATCATGATGAATCAGATGAATCATTGATGGAAATTGAAGAGTTGCATTTTTTCTCAGGATTGTGTAGGGGTTGGTTTACAGATATGAAGATGTTCCACATGCCATGGGTATGTTTTCGGAACAGGACCTTCTACACTAGGGACACTAGGGCCTTGTTGTGGCTGCGTTCAACTGGCAGCAGGCAGTTTGGGAAATCCTACGCCAACCTTACAACAAAGTCAGGCAGACGTGGACAATGGAATGGTTTGCCCAACCATGATGACTCTGAATCATATTCGATGTATCTTATATTATTCATCCTATGTTTCGTCATTTCATGTAATTTCTACCTCTTTCGCCCACTTTTTCGCTACTTGCCTGAGGATTTTATTCCCAGTGCCTTGGGTCGCCAAAGTGATTTTGGGCATTGCTGCTTGGCTCGACGCGCGGCTCCAAGGAACCCAAGGAAGCCCTCTGCGATTACCCAACGGATCCCAACGGTTCCCGTTGGGGAAATCTCAGCCAAATGTCGTGATTGGAATGTTTATTTTATTGTGATTTATAGATATCTGATGACATGTGCATCTTATATGGTATATTTATGTATATGCAATAAGCACAAAAGTCCGCAGAATGTGGCATTTGCATCCTGAAAATCGGGCTCCAATGGGGTTGAGGTTCAAAGACTCCTGGATCCAGTGACCTTCAACAAGATCATCCTCGTGACAGGAGACGATCAGATTGGATCGCCATGTAATGCCAAAGAGCTGCGAAAATACATCACCAAGGAGAGTTTGCCCGAACACTCCTGGCCCATGTACCAAGATCTCCAACCTTGAAAACTGCGAGGCTAGGATATTTCAATGGATTTTTCGCAGATCCAACATTTAAGACATGTGCTTCCATGGTCAGGGAGGTGTTCATGAAGCTTGCGAAGCTTGCGAAGGATCAACATTTTCACATCAAGGCATGAGTCGTGGACATGGAGCATGTGGAAGCACATGGTGTTCAGATGGACAGCTTCCATCATTCGCCTTGCAGCACGGCGGAACTTTTAAGCGCCAAAAGAAGCCCGAACCCTTCAATTGGGCTACTCCAGCAGACAGTGCCCAGGCTGGTTCCATCTTCACTGTTGTAATATTATTCAGACAAATTGTGTCCACTCTCTGTTTGCTCCTTGTATTGATTTTGATATGCATACAGAACCATTTTTTAACATCAATCCACCGCAATCCATCAGGGCATCCAGGCTACCCCACTAGCCATTCAATGCCATTGTTGGTGATGCATGATATGTGACCTGCAGGTGGCGAGGTCTGTGTTCGCTACTCAATGGCCAGATGTGGTTATTCACCCCCAAAATTTACGAGCTGAAACCCGCAACAAACTGATTTCAGAGATTGCTTTTTGGGATGGTTTTCGGAAAAAAACGGTCCAGTTTTCGGCAGTTCCTTTTTTGGATACAATGTATAGAAACTCTACCAGAAGACGGATGACCATGAACGCATCATACACAGGATCACCTAAGGTTGCCCAAGCAGAGTGCCTCTTCGTTGCCACCCTGCAAGACAAAGACAAGGAGGTGGGTTGTGGTGGAACAGTTGAACAACAAGTCGGTTGAAGCTGTGGAAAATCTGAGGCTTTGCACCATTCAAAACCGAGGCTCTTGAGGGTTGGCGATCCATCGCCAAACCCCATGTTGGAGGTAAATTCCCATCTCCCTACTAACATTCAAATATGGGGACCCAAAATGAAGAGATCCAACACATTCCACCGAGGACTTGGGTGGCATCAGATATTCGACATTCTGAGAAACGAATCAATTACATGAAGCAAGATGCACCCGATCCTAGGTGAGGCTGCGCGCGGCTGCTTCCCTCACAAAGCTAGGTGCCGGGTCACATTTTCTTTGGCCCCAGGCCACCTCCAAAATGTCCCAAAATCAAGGGGATATCAAGGGGCTTACCATGGCCCAAGATATGGCATGATATCTCCCGCTTACCTGGGCCACTGGGCGTCTTCCGGCTGCAGGTGGCCTCTATACGCAGCAAATTGTTGTGGTCCTCAGTGGCTAAAAAGGGCCCTGTCTGGGACCAACGAACAGGAAACTGAGTTTCATTTTATGATATTGGATGTGATATGATGTGATGCATGTGATACTGTATGTTGAACTGTGAAACACCGATCCCCTAAGTGGATAGTTCGATGGATAGTTCGATGGATAGTTCGATGGATAGTTCGATGGATAGTTCGATGGTGATCCCCCAGCATTTTGCACCGTCACCTCCATGCACTCCATGCACTCAGCAATCAACGGTTCTCAGGCGGAAGCCCTGGCTATGGCTCTGGAAGGCCCGCGGGGGATGGGCTTGGAACATCTTGGAACATCTTGGAACATCTTGGAACAATAGCAACACACTGCAGCTGGTGTTGGTTGAATAAGATACCTACTGGCATAATTAATTAATATTAATGATATTTGTTGCGGGGAGTGCTTCAACCACCACTAAGGACCACTTGCTGTCAATTCGGACGAGCATATCCGAGGCATATCCCGATGTTCGGATGTTTCGTTGAACTGCAGCTGTTTGAGCCCTCGAGCGAAAACCTCCAGCCATGCCGCGGCCCAATGCAAGCGGGAGCAGCCGCCTTCTTGCAAAGGGAAGGGGATGAGGAATTATGTTTCAATGTGTTTCAATGGTATTCATGAGTGAATCAGGACAGCACCAGTCATTTCTTGAATTCGTTGGAAGGAATAGAGTGCAGGAGGCCCGCAACCCTTGCGTTTTTCATGGAAAAAAAACCACAAAAACATCCCTTTCCTGCAACATTTCTCTTGAAAACATCATAATTCCATCCAGACAAGTGTGATTATAAGCTGCACCCTTTCATGTTTCATATGTTTCATACGGTTTAACACCAGTACCAGGGTTCTACCATATGTTCTAAAGCATTTCTTTAAAACCATATATATATATATTTACCATATATTTACCATATATGTGCCATATATATTTACCATATATTTTACCATATATTTACCATCTATTTCCATATATATATATAATATACATATTTAACCATATATTTAACCATATGTTTCCACCTTCCCACATCAAAACAACATAAAAACATCGGTTCCAAGGCTGGATGATGGAACTGGCCCAAGAGGTGGAACGACTGCAGCAGCAGGTGGAAAGCTTGGGCCGCAACAGCCAGGCGCCGATATGCCGAAAACGCCCTGCGAAACGCAAAGCCAACTGGGAAACTCACAAGAAAATATGGGAAAAAACATTGGAAAATCCATTGGAAATGGAGATTTCATTGGGAAAATTCATTGGAAATGGAGGTTTTAATGAGAAATTCGTAGGAAAATATGGGAACACATGGGAAAATCCACTAGAGATATAGGTGTATAGCCGGAACATCCACTTTAAATGGAGGCTTAGTTCGCAGGGAAAATTATCTATCAGTGAGGGATTTTTGCCGGAGGGCATCACTACTTCTAGGATTGGGGTTTACTTTTCGATCTAAAACGCCATTTTTTTTGTTTGGTTTGTTGTGTTTTTTTTGCAGAAAAAAAGTGTCTGTGAAACTGGAACAAAACAGCATGAGACAAACCAACAAACCCAGTGATTTGGCCAAAAAAACTGGGGGTTCGGAATAAGATGATGATCATGAAAGCATGAACTAAACGGTGACCCCAGAGTTTTTTTTCTCCTCCACCGGAGCCTCAAAAAGTGCTGGGTTGATATTATTGGGCAGATGCCTTTCCAGCAAGTAGAATGAAACAAGGCAACGGATGACGATGTACTTATTGGAAGATATTGGAAGTGTCTTAGCCATTGACAGAGCAACGATTTTTGATTGTTCGGTAAAGTCGCTGACGGGTACAGAAAGACCAACCTGGTTGAACCATCCAAGTTTAAAATCCGGCGGTTGATGCGGAGAATAAACTGGTTAAAACTTCAATTATGAGCCAAACCTGTTTGAGAGGGTTCATCCAATTGCCTTCTACCCCAGGGCTCAGACAGGACATTCACCAACACTTCTTATTTGATCACATTTCATATCATTTCATGATTTGGATTTGAAGAAGTCATAACAGTCATCACAAGTCCCAATGGGATCCCAATGGGATTTGGGGCAAAGGTAATTCTCAACCACCAATGGCACCAAGTGGCACCAAGTGGCATAGCAAATGCCGCAAGCCTTTTGCAGACTCTTCGAGACCTGGTGACTCAAGTGGATGCCTTTGCCATTCCTGCGCCTCCGTAGGGGGAACCCAGCGAACCCAGCCTGACATCAGTTGTAGTGGACATATTGTAACACAGATCATCAAATATGGCAACGGAACAGTTCAAATTTCAAAGGAACATCATCTACACATATCTACACGATGTACACCTAAAGTTGGGATCAAATCATGATATATCATGGAACATCATCTCACAACAGATCGGAAAATCTCATCACTGAGGTCTGCTCCAAAGGCACCGAAGTGAAAAGGGGTCATGGCTGAGGGGAATGATGGCTCAATACATGTCTCATCAAATTGGTGCCCCAGTGATTTCATCAATGAACTGGAGTCGCAACCCCATCTTGATAAAGGGTTAAGATACCTCTGATCTACCTATCTATCTATCTATCTACCTATCTATCTATCTATCTACCTACCTACCTATCTATCTATCTATCTATCTAACTAGGAGACGGCCTTTAGATGGCCGTGGATTGTTTTTGATTAACGGGATGTTGTTGATCATGTTTGTGCTCGTGCCAATCGGCATGTGTGTGTGTGTGATTTTATTTTTAAGGTCGTCAACCCCTTATTCACAAGCAGTAGAATCAGTAGAACGAAAACAGTCATTTCGCCTACACGAAACTATTGGGTTTCCTGGCCACCCTGAAACTGGTTCGTCGTCGCATGTTTTTAGCCGTCTTTTGGTCAGAGCAGCGCCTCCCTTCCAAGAACCTTTTAGGATCTAGACTCTGTAAGCTTGCACGCCAGCACCACATGAACACATATTGTTGTCACGGAGGATGCGTAGCATGACCCATGGGTGCAAAGTTCAAGAGAACATACAGTACCGTAGCATGACGCATGAGTGTAAAGTTCAAGAGAACACACAGTAGCGTAGCATGACCCATGAGTGCAAAGTTCAAGAGACCATGCAGTAGCGTAGCATGACGCATGTGTGCAAAGTTCAAGAGAACATACAATAGCGTAACATGACGCATGAATGCAAAGTTCAATAGAACAAACAGTAGCGTAGCATGACGCATGAGTGCAAAGTTAAAGAGAACATACAGTACCGTAGCATGACGCATGAATGCAAAGTTCTAGAGGACAATAACGTGGCATGCCGCATGAATGGAAAGTTCAAGAGAACATACAGTAGCGCAGCATGACGCATGGGTGCAAAGTTCAAGAGAACATACAGTACCGTAGCATGACCCATGAGTGCAAAGCTCAAGAAAACATAAAGTAGCGTAGCATGACCTATGAAAGAGAGAGCCATGGACATTATTATCCCACCCCACCCCACTCCACCCCACCCCACCCATGAATACATGCACCTGCCGGCAGCCAAAGCTTAGCATGTACTTCCTCTGCAAGTTCACATGAACGTTAATACTTGCCCGCCCCACCCCACCCCACCCAACGTCAACAAAACACCACGGCCGTCCAAAGGCCATGGTCCACCTGTCTACCTATCCATTTATCTCTATATATATATATCTCTACCTATCTACCTATCTACCTACCTACCTATCTATCTATCTATCTACCTACCTACCTATCTATCTATCTAATTATCTATCTATCTATCTATCTATCTATCTAGCTATCTACCTCTCTATCTATCTATCTATCTGTCTGTCTGTCTATCTATCTATCTATCTACCTATCTATCCCCCTATCTACCGATCTACCTATCTACCTGTCTATCTATCTACCTATATCTACTTATCTATCTATCTATCTACCTATCTACCTACCTACCTACCTATCTATCCCCCTATCTACCGATCTACCTACCTACCTGTCTATCTATCAATCTATCTACCTATTTATCTATCTACCTATCTACCTATCTATGGATGGCACTGTTTTTACTGAGTAGATCTGAGTCTCGTGTCATCTAATCTCATCTAATCTCCTAAGTTCTCCACATTGGAAGAAATCCTGGACGAAGTGTCGGTCGCCAGGAAGTATCGCCTCTGCGACCCCCAAGCCTTCCTGGATCCAAGAGACCTTCGTGGGAGGCGCGGTTGCCGGGATCGTGAACTGGAGGTGAAAATCGCCAAAATATACCAAATTGTAGAGGTTTTTAATAGGAAAATCATCTATAAATAGAGGTTTATAGCAGTAAATTTGGGATTTATCCCAAATTGAATCCACATCAACTCCGAGTTTTTCCATATTTGCCCTGAGGTTTTTAGTTCGTTGGGAAATCATTTGTAAATATGGGGAAATTCCCAGCAAACCCAAATCATTTGTTTGATGACTGGAGGGCATCCCAAATAGCCGGTTGGATTGGTTGAGCACAACATGTTTGCAATCAATATCTATCAATATGTCAACTGGGATGCACAATGAACGCCTTGTTTTTGTTGCAAACATAAAACATTTTTGGAGCTAGGCCCCCTACGATTTTGATGGCCTTGGATTTAAACAGGTCATCCTTTGCCAACAGGTCATCCTTTGAAACCTGCATGGTCCCCATCTACAAATTCAGTGATATTCCCAGCCAGTTGGTCTGGGTTCTGCCTTTTGTCCACCATATGTCCACCATTAGCGGTTGATTCCGATCTTTTTCCTGATTGCCTCCATTAGTTCCAAGAACAGTGATCGCAAAGAAAACCGACTGTTCGTATCTCATATGATATTCGGCTGAGTGGCTGGCTCGGTGGCTACTTCGATTTCTCGTAGCGTGCTCCTTATCATATTTATCATCCACTCATGGTTATAATTAACAGCCATATGGATCCATATGGTTAATTCATGTTAATTCACATCAGTTCCAACTGGCATTTCTTGAAATTCCGACATGGCCACAATGGCCATAGGATTCCCCCGGGCCGCCGAGTGTGTCTGGAGGGTTTGGGCCTGAGAAAACATCGGCAGTAACTGGGGAAAAACAGCAGTTATGGACCTATGATATCTCGAGCATCTCGCAAATGGAGTGGGTGAGTCTCAGAAGTCTATGGACCAGTGTTTCATTGCTAGCAGAGATCGGAGCAGGATGAAACATTGTTTGAAGAAGACTATCAACAAGAATCAAGTGACCAAAGATTACAACATCATCAAGAACGAGCTGTTCATGACATTTGGCAGAAGAAGCATCTTGGGGTTCCACCAGTGGTATTAGGTACCTTCAAAACTGGCCTGACATTTCCGGAATCTCCTTGTTGAACAGTGGATTCTACGCCCCAAGATGTGTTTGGACATGTTCGGGAGGATGCGACCATGGTTTTGGGTTCTCCGAGATATTTCTGAGGGATAGCACATCAAACAACTTGCTTTCCGCAGCTTTCTATGTGGAGCTGTTTCTCCAGCATTGCCCGTCGAAACATAGCTTGTGAGAAAGACAGCAGGTTTGCAATGCAACCGGTGGCCATTGCAACGTGGTCCAAAGATGTCCAAAGCACTTTGACCCATGAATTCTCTTGGTCGTTATATAGTCCCAACAAGAGCCTGTTTCAATGGGAATTGGTAAATGTATCGCCCTTGTTCTTCAATTCAGCCTACTCTGTCCACTTCTGTCCACTTCCTGGCGCTTCTTTTTCTATCTCTCTTAATGGCGCTGACTTCATCCCTGGCCCTGCCACGGGTTTGTGCGGCACCACGTCTCCGCCCGGATCCCCGCAATGGCATTCCGCCAGCTGCACGGCGCCATAGCGGCCCCTGCCTCGGCCTCGGTGGCCTTGCGGCCGGCGCTGTGCCCCCAGCGCGGCGCCGCCTGTGGCGTGGCGGTCCCAGCCGCGGCTGCCGCGCCATGGCGTCGCAGGCGTCGCAGTCTGCGGAGGTCGATGTGCTGCTGCTGCTGGGGCATGGCCAGTGCCCCTGGGGCGAAGGAGGCACCGAGACGATGACGGCAGCATTGGGATTTGCGGAGCCTGTGACGTGGGAGGTGGCCATCAAACAGTTGGCATGGAAACTTCAGCAGGCGGTTCCTGGATTAGAAGTGCAAATCAGCTCTGGAGTAGAGAAAACCCATGATGCCAAGCTGGTGGTGCTGATCAATGTCGATCCAGAGTTGCTAGTCTGGCACTGTAGGCCATATTTTCCATAGTTTCGTTTTTGATGTTCGTATTCGATATCATTTTTTTGTTTTGTGATGGCAACGTTGGTACCAATCGGCCACAGGTCATGTGAATCACAAATCACAGATTGCAGCAACCGGCTGGTTTTATCGGCTGGTAGCAGCGCAATGTCGAAGTTGCTGCCACGAGCACCAGGCATGCGCAGCGCAGGCGAGGTCCTCACCAGATGTACTGACTTGTGGTCGCGAGATACGGCGGAGGATTGTTTCTATGCTTTGCTGTTCGCCATCCATTTTTCAGTGGCTCAGTTGCAGAATTCTGGATTTCAGGGAAGCTATTAATAATTCTATAATTATAAAGTTAATAAATGTCAATAAATGTCCATTTGTTCTTCGGGAATGCTTCTGGTCACTGAGGTGACAGATGTCCCCTTGGTGGAACAAGAGCCTCAAATTGACAGCCTCGAGAAGGTGTGGCGTTTGTGCAGTCGATGTCTCAAAGAAGCCATCGAAGCCGGTCTGGATGGAGAAGCACGTGCATGCTTGGAATGCCAAAATGGCTGTGACTTGGTGCTTAAAGATCTTAAAGTTGGAGATAAGATGAGATAAGTCATCAAAGGGCAACTGGTGACTCCACTGGATTCTCCAAGGACCAACAGACTCAAAGTATTCCAGTAGAGGCCCCATATATCCCTATATCATCCATATATCATCCATATATCATCCATATATCATCCATATATCATCCATATATCATCCATATATCGATCTATAACGCCTATCTTTACTTTCAGTCGTGCCTGGATCCTGGGTATGTTCTTTTGTGTTTCTTCATTAGATCATACAGTATCCATCAGTCAGTATCCCATAGGTCATTTTGTTTTCTCACCACCTCTCCTAGTCTTATCTAGTCTTGTTGACTCTCATACACAGCTTTATTGAAATTATTGCATTATTGATCACGGGCTGTTTGTTTCACATGCCAGGTTTTACCCTGTGACTACCCACATCTTTGTGAAAATGTCTATGATTGTTCGGAAAAGTTGAAGAACAGCATGCAAAAAACTTGGATGTTGCATGACTTTGCTACAAAATACTGTTGATGAATCCCCAAGGCAACTGTCAATACAATTAGACACACACACACAGACACACTATATATACATATATATATATATATACACATACACATATGCAATAAACATATTGATGGCTCAGTTCCCTGAATCCATTTTCCCCCCAATTTTTCGAGCCCAGCAGCCCAGCTCCAGGTGATGTGCGCGACCAAACCCAGATGTATCGCTGCACGGTGAGCCACGAATCGGAGCCATTGGCCCAACTGGTGCGTTGCTTCGAGCGGCGCGGCATCTTCGATTGCGACGCGCAGAGATTTGGAGAAAAAGATGGAACAAATGGGGGATTCAGGATTCAGCGATATATGATACTGATAATATGATAAAATTATTTTCTAATAATCAATAAATACATTATAAATGAACGAATGAATGAACGAAGGAATTAATGAATAAATAACTAGAGAACATGTTATCTATGTCATTTATTATATGGGAATTATAAACTCATGAAACCAGTTCATCGCCAAACCCACGGCCACAAAAATCTTCAAAAATAAGATTCCGAGTGCACCAAGAAGAGGGATCTACTGCCCATCAGTCCATCTCCTAGGATCCCAGAAGTGCGCTTTGACCCCATGGCGACCTTCCAGGGCTCCCCATTGGATCATGAAAGCGCCTGGAAAATCATGGAAGGTCACTGGATAGAAAGCCCGTGTTCATGGCGACCGGTGCTGGGTCAGAATCCGGCCTATGATTATTTCCCCTCGCAGTACAACAGCTGGTACCGAGATCCCAAGGGCAACCGCGGATGGTACGATCCCGTCTTCAAAGTCATCACCTTGGATGGACGGGAGGTCTGGCGAAAACGTCACCTGGCACCGGTGCATCCGTCCAGAACCGTCCAGATGGATTGGTTTCAAGAGGTTTCAAGAGGTTTCAAGTGATCCAGGGGGAAGGTTTGAGCTGGATCAGGCTGGATATGTTGGATGTTTGTCAGATTTTCCTTCGTCAAAATCGTTTCTACACATTTCCATTCTGTCCGTTGTTCAGGGTATGTGTCAGCTGGGCTGAACAGGGTCAAACTTGGAAAGCTCTTGCAGCTGTGGGCAAATGCGACCGGTTTTGTAAACTGCAATATCTCTTTTGAAAGTTTGAGGAGGGTTCCCACCCTCGCAATTTGTTCTCTTCACTTCATTCCTTAGCCCCAACATAGACCTGGAAATAGCAAACGTGCACAGAGTACCCATATTCATATGAGAAATGCTGCTGAGTTTCTCAGATTGGCAATATAGATCATCACCCCCCCTTGGATCACCCCAGTTTTCCATCACAGTCAAAATCCAAACACATCAAACACCACCCCTCTCCCAAATCGGTTTGGTATTGTCGTTTGTTCCCATGTTTTTCTGTTGTTCCGAGGTCATTACCGTGTCCTTCTGGGTGATCTTCCCGGCAGTTTCCGGCTGAGCACCGAAGACAACGGCATCAGCCTCCGGGAGTTTTGGCGCATCGCCGACTGCGCGGAGGACCTCAGCTGGGCGGTCGTCCACTACGCCGGCGCCGCGCGCTCCGTGGGGCAGAGCTACACCGGCTCGCTGCTGCTGAGCCGCGACGGGAACGTGCCGCCCAAGGCGCCAAAGGAACGGATCCGGAAGGCCTTTGAAAAGGCAGACAGGGGATGACAGGGGGGAGAGGTGCTAATTTTGTGTCAGGATTTTGTGAGTTTGTTTGGGTGTTGTTTGGATTTTGTCTGGATTTTCAGCGTGTTTCGAAGGCTTGGGTCATCTTTTTTGGGTGAGTTTGATGTCCATTCTTGGTGAGACGTAGCATCCGTTGGGTCCCAAACATGCGCCCATGTCCCAACTGTCACCAAACACATGATCCATGATGATGCCCAAGTGGTCAATGTGTCAAACCATCAAATACCTCCAATTGGGGTCCTGGTTTTTGAATGTCTTTAATAATAATTACAAGGCAGTGCGGGTATGTCATTGGGGATGTTTTATGGTTTGGATATGGTTTGGGGTTTGCGACATTCTTACTATATACTTAACTGGGGGTACCAAGGGTACCTTCATTAGAGGAACCCCCATCAAATCTAAAATCATCCCCTGGTCATCCCAGAAGATGATCCCCGAATGGCAGGCGGCTGTGGCCGCCTTCGAGCTTTACGCCATAACGCAGGATCAACTTTTCGATCCCACTGCGCCCCTCACGGAATTCCGAAGTCTGAAGAGATATTCGAAGGCGTGAGCGGCGTGAGCACTGTGAGCACTGTGAGCACTGAAAAAGTACTTTAAGATCTTTAAGTACTGGATGGGCTTCATATGGCTTCAATGGGAGTTGGGTTAATCGTGTTTTTTTCCATGGCTGGTGGTTGATCTTTTCAAACTTGCGAAGAGTATCAAAGAGCATAGAAATTAAAGCAGCCGAGATCGCTTTGGGGTGCGCCTCAAACCTCCCAGATGCAGCGATCGCCTGAGATGCACATCAATCCACCACCAGCGACGGTGCAAGACCTTTTGGATTTTGGAATTTTGGCTCAAGTCCACTGGGCTCAAAGTGGACCACTCAAACGAAAGTGCACCACGCATCAAACTTCTTGGCGCCATGAAGCTGTTGAACGTTCTCTTTCAGAGTCAGCGGGCTTCGGTGTCCCAGAAAAGGAGTCTGATTTCAACAAAGACAAGGAGCTGGATGCTGCAGACAGAAGCAACAATGAGCTCATCATTTGAGGCTTTGTTGCCAATGGAGACAGCGAACCCTCAAATGATGAGGCCGATGAGGCCGATGAGGTGAACGTGATCCTTCAAAAACTCGATGCTGAAGCACTTGAAGCACTTGAAGCACTTGAAGCACTTGAAGCACTTGAAGCACTTGAAGCACTTGAAGCTGAAGAAGCTGAAGAAGGTGAAGCTGAGAATGACAAGGAGAGATCTGCCCGCCCTGGACGCCCCTGGCATGGCGGAGAAGGCCTGCTGCCCTTGGCTGGGGCGGAGTTGCGGTGGCCGGTGCACGCTTTGGCGAACATTGAGACGTCCATGTGCGTCCTATTTGCGTAAAGAAAAATCAAAAAGAACCTGCTGGGTCTTGGATGTCTTGGAACTTCAAGACCGAGTAGCTCTTTTATGATTTTTCTGTACAGACGTGAGACATGGGCAATGCCCTGTAGATCCTGTAGTGGTCGGTCAGCAGGCATAGTGGCGCCTCTTTCAAGCCATGGCTCAGAGGCGCTTGACCAGGCGTGTTCCAATCAAGATTCGAACGGCAGGATCTGCTGAGTGTTGTAGCTCTGAGGAGCCTCACCTGTACCTGCATTATACGGTACAGATTGCATTGGTAGTGTGGGGAAATGTTAAAGTTTGGCAGCCAAAAAGTGAAGGCGATCCCAGGATTGACTTGGCAGGTGTGACGGTATGACTGTATGTTTCCCAAAAATCCAAGCGATTGAAATCACCATGGAATTCCAGCAGCTTCCGAGGCAGACAGAGACCTGGGCTAGAAGGAGACTGGGGGGTTCAGCTTTGGGGGTTGGAGACGTGGGGCGACTGTCGATTTAAAGATCAACGGAGTCCTGGAGAGAGGGATCAACTTGACATACCACCATTTGCCGTCACCAAATCCATCACAAGATATCGTTACACTATCGGTCTAGAGGAACATTTACAGCAGACCACAGGAAACCCATGGATTAGGCTGTAAATACCGTGGTTTCGGGCACTTTTCGCTAAAACAATGCCATTGATCTATCCATCACCACATCAATATCATGCAATATCCATAAGTTTCAGATGATGAACTTCGTGGTATTCCCATTCTAATCACTGGATTTCATGTCAGGACCATACGACAAAGTCAGGCTATTGAGAAAGCTCACAAGCAGCGCATGATCGGCGCCACCATAGCGGGCGCGCGGGTGCCTCTTGGATCACAGAAGATGGGAATGCGACGAGAGAGGGGGTCTCAGCTTTTTTGAACCTGCTACGCAATATATAGGTCTAAGATGGTCTGAGTCTAGTCACTAGTCATACTTTGGGTAAATCTGCCACAATCTAAGCTAATTGCATACTGATTAATGTTTGTCACAATCCTTTGCTCTATTGGTCTGTATCCAAGGACCTGTGCTTTTTTAATCCTCCAATTCCTGTGGCTCTACCATAAGAGACAGAGATAGACGGAAGCATAACCATGATGAACAGGTAGCTGATTGAGAACCTGGGCTTTTAATTGTAATGAGATTATCCAACAGGTTGTAACTAGAAGCCAGATTTCAGTTGGGGTGGAAACATTTCTTAGCATTTTTTCGAGGAGATATCGTGTGATTCAGATTCTAGCAGGGAAGTGAAGGAAATTCTTAAGTGCTACACCCCCTCCGGGTGAAATGACCCGGTGGTGCAGAATTCCTGGCAAGATCAGCTGCCTGCATTTCTAAGGAGCGGCTACTGGCAAGATGAAGGCAGGCCGCACATGGCAATTCAAGTTCATCAAAATTCCAAACTTCCAATGGCCATGGGCCATGAAATTGATTGATGTTGATGTTAGACCGTTGGATTATGTTGGATTCTATTGGACCGTTGGAGTTTCTCACCACTCGACTTGGACTCCTTCGGTCTTCGGCTTGGAAGGCATTGACGACGAAGATGTGCTGCGAGTCCGAGAGGAGCTGTTGAGAGTGCAGTTCCAGAGGCAACTTCCATGGGACCACAGACAATTGGCAATGTTTTTAGATGTTTTTAGTGTATTTTGATAGATATTTGAACATTAACATAGTATTAAGCATCCAATTTTAAAAAGGTACCCCATTCTGACCCGTAGCCGCCATGTCTGTCATGCCCATTGGTCCAACGACATGCCACAGGCTGGATTCCGAAAAACAGGGCTATTTGAGAAGCTTGGCAGTGAAATTGAGCGCAGCTTTGCACACTGGCTGTCACTGGCTCCTGAGTCTTAATTTTGAGGAAAAAACAACAGGATGCACTGGTCTTTATGCAATCTAAAGGTGTCCTGACTTGTTGTGTTCGAACTCGAAATTTACCCAACTGCCTTACTAATTCGCAGCAACCAGCAAGGCCCATTTATTTAGGGGTTGTGTTCATCGCTTTGGTACTGGCTCAACCTTGGTTTAGTAGGTTTTGGGCAGCGTGGTTATTGTATTATACTCGTTCTGCAGTACTCATGCACCGTGGGTTGAGTATCTTGTCGCGCCACTAGCCACAATGGTGAGTACTATATTATACATTATTATACTATATTCATCAATGCACATCGGAAACCAACCACCATGTCTGGATTGCTCTTGACCCATACATTTAAGATCATTTAAGTGATGTCACTATACCGACCCACCTGGTTATACGATAATGCGTGTTGAAGCCCATGTTGCAGTGCATTGCCAGTTATGTTTGTGCCATGACCGGCAACTCACCACAATAGATCTAGAGGTTGTGGAGTGTTTTGATGTGTTTTGGCCTCTTTGTCTGTGGAGGCCTGGCCTTATTTCTCAAATAAACCCTATTTTAAAAAAACAATTTACTAACACAATCATTTCAATGGTTAGACAATGGTTCAGTTTGCCAACGCGAATGGAATTGTTTTTTGCCGATTTCCACCAATTGATGTATATGCCCCGAAAACGATTGCACCAAAGTCACGCTAGGTGGATACATGCCCCACCCAACCGTAAAAATCGAAATCCCCAAAATGGCCGTTGACCAGAACACACGAAAGATTCTAGGAGTAAAAATTCCTTTCTTAAGCCATCTCTTGGTTTCTATGTTTGTGGTCAGCATACCCTTCCCTCCAGGCATGTTAGGGCCCACGTCGCAAAGCACGTTACAGATCATGGAAGGAACACACAAAAACATTATCACACATTATATATATACACATACTGTAATTATATCTATATACATTGTATCAACATGCGCATAGTATATGCCGAAAATCTTGTTTCCCCTAGCGGAAGCGCTGCTATCGCTTTTTCAGGCCCAGCTCAGCTGGTGCTTTTGGCCCTACGCTTCGGCGAGGTGATTACGGAGGAGGACGTGCAACGAGTGTAGCTGGGCGAATGGCTGGACAGATCAGAAACCATCGTGTTTTTTTTTTTTGTTTTTAACCCATTATAACAGTAGTTACTACTGTACATATACCATGAATATCCATTAATAGCATTACTACTATAGTCATAACTATTATTAATCATAGTATTTTTTTTTAATAACATACCATTAATAACATTATTATTGTCATGACACCATCATCATTATTCTCATTATTCTTACTATATTGTTATTATTGTTATTATTGTTATTGTTAAGTAGGGGGTGCTCCCCCAAAATAGTGATAATCTGATACTTAATTAAGGTACACCAGCATTTAAACGGCCTAGGGGGTTATTAATCCAGGGTTGACATGTTTATTGTTATTATCATTATATTATCACAACCACCATTTTTAGTGTATGAAATGATGATTCTAAAAACATATTGTTAATAATTCTAGATACTAACAATAGCATTATCAAGAATAGTATTAGTAAAATTAGTAGTAATAATAATCCCAATATACTGGGTGTCAGATTGCGAGTGATCACAGCCTCTATGCCCAAGCAGGGGGATTTATGGTCAACATGGCATGATGGGGATGGGGCTTCACCAAAAGATGGATCCTGATGGATCAGATGAGGGCATGGACCGCCAAAACCCATGGTTTCGTAATGGATCTATTCAGGATTTGGGGCCCCTTATTGGTGGTATGTTTGGGGCCCAGCCATCCATGTTGTTTTTTTTTTTTGTCTGAGGTGTCATAGCCTATCTGAGAGACGATCAAAGGACCAGAGCCTTGTTCAGGGAGTGCAGGCTGCAGATAGGGTTTTTGAGTTTGAACATATGGCACCCCAAAATTTAGTCATTTATCAGGGTTTATCAGGGTTTATCACGGTTTATCACGGTTTATCATGGTTTATCATAATTTCCCCAATGAAATGGCCATGTGAAAATTGCATTTCCATTTTCAGACACACCCATATGATACATATCTGGATCTCGTCGGAATCAATTCCAGTCGACCTGCGGGTGCACTTGTTCGATGCGTTGACACCCTGCACTTGGAAATAGAACGAGTTGGAGCCCAAGATTCTACAGATCTCAGGATATCCTAGTGCAGAACCTGCATTGCATCATTCGTATCTTCTGTTGTAGCATTTTGAGTAGGTTGTTCCTAGCTTTGCAACTTAGGCTACCCAGCAATTAAAAACGCTGCACCATCGTCGGAATCGTTTGGTTCTTTTGCCAGGACAGCTCACGAGAGTAACTGGACTGACCTGGGGTGGTGGCTTCAGTGCCATTGCGCGATAACCGTCGGGTACAAGTCAAAAATCTTTGGGAAAATTGATAGTTTAAGATATTTCGACACAACTAGACGCATTGATTGTGCCATATTGTGCGGTTATGTTGGTGCCTAATTTTGGCCCATACCCAAAGTATCAGGGATCCTGGCATTTCATGGATCGGATCTTTGGTTTCTGGCCATCGACTCTGGACCAAAGGCAGAAAACTGATCCTGAAATTTGAGGCAAACTTTCTGGTAGAAACTGTTGAAACACGCTTGGGGCTCCATATTTTTCAGAGCGTTGGAAACTCCATTCATAGAATTGGATTATGGGAAAATTTACAGGAAAGCCCTATATTTGATGGTAAAAACTATGGTTTCCTGTAAATTTTCCCTTAAACCAATCCAGTGATCCATGATTTTGGACCTCTCATTTTACGATGAGGTCAGGCTTGCACTTTACGGCCCTGTGTGCTCTGATGGCACCAGATGAGTGGCTTGACAACGGCAAGGGGGGATGCACCCGGTATGGTGGAGGATCTTTTCATCCTCTGGCTCTGCAACTGGATGAACATGGATGAACTGCTTATGAACTGCTTGGGCAAGCTGAGGAATGTTTGGGATAGTTTGGTTATGCCCTGCTGATTGCCCTTTATATGATAACATAGTAGCCTTAGTAGCCCTGCTGTAGAACCAACATGAGTGATCTCCAGGACACTGATGTTTTATGAACACTGGCAGATAATGGCAGATGAGTTTCAAACATGTTCAAACAATGTTTGTATGGGCGCGTTTGCCTTACATAACCCCAACCAATGGAGAACATAACGGAACTGCAAAGATCAAGATCTGGATCTGCAAAGTGGATTGCCATCAACGTGCACCGGGTATCCCAGAATGGCCCCGCTAGGGAGGAGAATGGAGACACGAAGGTGGGTGCCTCAGGGAGACGCGCGAGAGTCAATGGCTACACGGGGTGGTTGCAGTTTGTTGTAGGGTTACTAGATTCTGGTTATCAGGATGGGCTGGTCCGCCAAGTTACCACCAGATGAATCCCAATGCTGATGGTTCCCCCAGCTCAGGCTCCCGCTATGCAGGCGCTCAAGCGGGCCTTGCGCGCGGAAGCGCAAGAGAGGCTAGTGGCGGAGCAGGAGCAAAAGAAAGGTGGTCCAAAATGGTACAAACAATGGGATTATCATGGGATTGTCATGGCGGATATGAGATATTTTCAGCCATCTTATTTCATGGGGACATCATGGGGGGATATCATGGGATATAGCTATGGGGATATTTTCTGGGCGATAGCCAACAGTGATTTAGAGGGCTATTTCACTAGAAAACATGTCGAGTTTTGTTTCTGTTTTAGCAAGGGCTCCTACTCGCCCCAGAACAGATTGAACTATTCGAACTGTGGGATTTCCCAATTAGGGGATTTACCCTGCTACCTGTTTCTTCAAATGTGTAAAGGTTATTACATGTTATTATTACTATTCCAAGAGGGTGGCAACATTTATTTGGCGTTATATGTGTCCTGCTCCTTAAGGCAAACTTGTAAGTAACCACACTTTTGGAGTCCTGAAATATGAGACACACTGAGGCATGCTGATGGCGTCGACGGTCAACCAGTCAGTTGTGGTGGTTTCCTGCTGTGCTTTTCGCAGGAAAGGCGCAACCTTGCCGAGAAGAATCGCATGCGGGGCTTCTTTGTAGCTTGGATGATACTTTGGCCTTGGGTACCCAGAAGGTCTGGTGCCATGTTGGACCATGTTGGACCCCTATCACTTCCAAAAGTAGCCAAAGTTTCTGGGTTGAATCGTCCATGTGGATAGGTTGTAGGGTTTCACCAGGTTGGGCAATCCATCATTTTTTATTGATCCGTGAGCATCCAAAATTGGATGACGCTTATGACCATGATGAACCACTGTCGTGGATGAATCAGTTACTATAATCATGAATGAATCCAAATTGATTAATGGAACAATATGGAATATCAACCATAATGGGATAATGGATGACAATGGAGATCATTCATTCATATTATTACTATGGTTAATCCATATTATCATTGGATTGGTTTAAGGGAAAATCCACAGGAAACCATGGTTTTTACCATTAAATATGGGAGGTTCCTGTAAATTTTCCCTTAAACCAATCCAATGAAATTAATTACTATGAGATCTCTTGATATCCCTGCTGAATCCACCTGCAGCGGAATTTTCTCAAGGCGATGGTCTTCGACTTGATCACGGTGGGGGCGGGCGAAAATGGTGGCAGTGTTTGATGTTGGAAACACAGGGATTTTATTGGGTGGATCATGGTTTTATATGGCTGTTATATGGTTTTATATGGTTTTATACGGTTTTATATGGTTTTAAATGGTTTTATATGGTTTTATGGTGATTTTGTATGATGCTGGTTTGATTTTTTTTTCTGTGTAGGCTCGGTCATATTCTGGAGGATTTGATGGTGGATTTGATGGCTTTCTGCTGGTGTGACCCATGGAGGTTGCGGTGATCATCTCGAATGCTCTGGTGATGGGCGTCAGCACGGATGTGGATTCAGAGAGCACCGCCTGGGATGTCACGGAAGTGGATCCCTGGCAGAGAAAAACCCTGGGGATTTTTGGGGTATCCTCTGGTAAACATACAAAAAACTATGGGAAATCAGCATTTTTAATGGGTAAATCAACTATAAATCACCATTTTCAATAGCAAACTGTTTGTTTACCCGAGGGTATTTTTTGCCTTGAGCATGTGCACGCATCATCTGGTTGGCTGATTCCATGGGTAATCAATCAATCCATGGAGGGTGACCTGCCATGACGAGGTGCAAAAGTGAGAATAAATGCATGCAGAACCAGGTCCTTTATTTCTCCAAGATGCCAGGGGCATGAACTGCTGAACCGGACTGGATGGAACATGATGGAACTATTGGTTTTGCTATGAAAATGACACATGAATTGGACGACAATTAGGGGTTATCCGGTTATCCTAATTGGGTCCAAGGGGCATATGCGGCATATGCAGCATACCCCATGAATATCCGAGGGCTTCTTTGTTTTCTACCTCTTGGAGTACTTGATCAAGCTCCGCACGCAGAGCTGCCGCGGCTACTACACCGGTTCCCCGATTTTCGAGCTTCCAGGAATCTGGATGAGCTGGACAAGCTGGACATGTCATCCCAAAAGAGCGGTTTCCCGTGTTTTCATATATGTTTTCATATGTTTTCGTATTGTTTTCGCGGGCCTCAGATAGTGACGTATTGGTGTCATTGCTGGACTTTCATTTTATCATCCCGGACTGCGAAGATGGCCAGTTTCCAGTGACCCCATGGGTTTCCACATCATTTCCGGTCAGCCAAACGGTGAATTCAGAGCGCCATCAGCCAATGACATTCCAGACTAGTTTCAATGCCTACATCATATATACATAATATGTATACATATATTTGTACAGTTCCACGCACATTTTTTCATTGCACTCTGCTCGAGTCCTGATCAGACACCTGCTTGCACGACGCGTCTCAAAAGCTATTGTAGCGAGACGCGGAAAACCTTGAAACAGGCCTGGCGTTCACTTCACATCAGTGGCTACTGACCCCCTAAAACAAAATTGTTCTGACTGCGGCCACTGTGTTGGACATGCTCCAGTCGAGTTCCATGCACAATATCGCACAATAACTCTCTGAACCAGATATTCATAAAATATCATAAAATCTTCACCCTTCAGCTTTGCCGAGGTTCTGAGGCAAGGGTTTTGGGAAAGGGCGTTTTGGGGTTGCAGTTGAATGGATTCAATGCATTTCACCCATCCCTATGGGTTTTCTTTGTGGGGGATTTGATGATGGTGGATATCCATGGATATCCCACATACCTAAAGGGCAATATGGGCAATATCCACCATATCTATGGGCATGTGATTCAACTAAAGATGATGGTGGATTCGTCCGGTTAGCACAGGCTTTGGAGGGATTGGCCTTGAATATGCCTTGAATTTTTGGCCCAGAAATGGCTACCATGGATTTTCAAGAATTGGGATTTCGAAATCACCCAACTGTGAAACAGCCAATGGGTCAATGGGTCAATTTGAGGATGCATCAACTTTTTCGAGCAATGTAGGTGTTTCAAGCTTTCAAACACTTTGGGATCACCAGAGTTGAAAAACCCAACGGAAAATCAAGGATTATAAAATACGAGTTTTTAGAAAGCGGCACTCTGGATGTCATGTGGGTGTATTTTATGAAAATCCTGTTTGGTATGGTTCCACAGTTGAATTGAAGCAAACAAATATCAGTTGTGAGAAAGAGTCATCCACTTTTTGTGGGTATGATCTAGCACTTGTTCGTCATAAGGGATGACACCATCAGCATTGGAAAACCATGAGCCATCGAGACGCCAAAAACGGGTAAAATTGTGCTCAGGCATATTGGAATTGGTTCGACAATGGCTGCCTATTGATCTCCTTCATCGATCCTTGAAGACATTGAGGCACTTTCTGATTGTCTAATGATCGGTCGTTTATGGTTTCGACCACAATGCTTTGGCAATTTGGTTTTGGATTTAGCGCGTTTCCCGATTCTATCCCTTTTCTTATTGTTTTTGCTCGTGGTTTTCTGTCCTTTTTTTCTATCCGAGGATTTGCTCTTCACCTATATGGTTCGAACTGCGGCTGAGTCCACTACAGGCGAGCCGAAACGGGCCGCAACCATGCGGCTTTCCCCTGTTTCGGCTGAGGTTTCTCCCAACCCAATGGCATGGGGGACCATAAACCATCCCCAATTGAGGTTTATCATTGAGTATGCCCAGTATGCCCTATTCTTTGGGATGATGAATTATTTTGGTGAAGTGGCCGAAACGATAAGATCACATAAAATGGCTAGAAAGCCGCATGAAATACAGGATACCAATGTTTCGATGTCCAACATTCCGTTGGAATGCCATGAGAGGCTCAGATGCCTTCATGCTGGTGAGAATGCTGGGACGCCCCAGTTGTAGCATCCCCTCTGGGAATCTCATGGTTGATTTCACCATTTTTCATCATTCAAAATCTTCAAATGGCCATAACTTGGGATACATCCCCCAGGGACATGTCCGTGAAAACGTCCGTTAAGGTTGCGACTGGCACGACTCGCCCGCTTGGTGTGGGAGCCTGGTGAAAAAAACACTGCTTTTCTCGGGTGATTTGTGATGGTCCTCCTGAGGTGCGACTGATGCGTTTCCGGATGTTCCGAGAGTTGAAGCTGATGGTCCTGGGCCTCTTTTCTGGGCTGCGTGCCCTAGGCCGGGACCCGGGGGGCTGGGTAGGCCACCCCTTTGGACGGACCCCTCTGGGGATGACATGTCTCAGGTTTTTTTGAACCATTAGAACATTAGAACCAGAGGCTGGCGAAGAGTTGATTGAAAAGTGCACCAACAAAAACACTGTTGTCATGACCCTGGCCCGGTCAGCTTGGGCCATCGTTCTGCTGATGTTCACCATCTATACCTTTGGTGTGCTCATGCGGTGCCTTGATATGAAAAGACTTGTCAGTGGATGATGAACTGAATTGAGAAGTTCTCAATTCGGTCAGCAATGGACTTCGACGAAACCGGGAAAACATGGGATTCTATGGGTGGTCAGGCTGATGTTAAGCCTGTTAAGCTGGACGTCCTCGGAAAGGGGAAGTGAGGCAACGGAGCAGGATCCAACACAATCCAACGGTCTAAAGAGTCTAAAGCTGAAAATTTCGTCAGAACACATTGCCCCTCACCGAATCTTTATTGAGCCATGAGCCTGGTAGCCTGGTAGCTGAGGCTCACCAGCGATTTGCCAGCCACTTGGTGCATGTTGGCAGGGGGAACCCTCCCTTTACAAACGAAAATGCGTGGAAAATACACGAGAAATCATGAAAATAAATGAAATCAATAGAACACAGTAGTAGTCAAATAAATGATCTCAATTTTTACAAATCATAGTTTCGTGCGGCGTTTTGCACAGAATGTCTCTTCAACAGCCCTATATTTCAGGAGCAAATCATTTGAACTTCGATTGGTTTGTTCTAAACTTCCTTCAAACGCCTTAACTTGACCTGATACCTATCCTCACTGGGTGTTGGTGAATTGGTGAATTATCCACCTTTTTTGCTTTTGAACTTATTGGATACTTTTTGGCATTTTGCAGTAGAATGTATTAGATCATATTAGATCCATTCATCGATGGTCTCAGGAGTTTTCCTCCATGTCCAACTCGATGTTCACCCTCTTCCGGTGCTTCGTCACGGACGGCTGCGTCTCCTATGATGGAACCCCTCTGGCTGAAAAACTGCGACACCAGATGGGAATGCCCTTCTTCATCATGTACATCTTGACCACGATGACACTTGGTAGCCGCTAGTAGCCACACTTGGAGGTCTTTGGATTCTTTGGCCAACTTGTAGCAAGAGCCAGAATACCAGCAGGGGACCCCTTCAGTATCCGACTGCATCTAAGGATCATTTATGTTCGGACCTCAGTCCAGCGAGTTTCCATGGTATCGTTGCCTTCCCCGTTTGCTGGATACGTGGCAGGTCATGATTGAGTGTATCATCATACGCACAAAAATCACACACATATACACATGTAGATTTGGATAGATTTGGCACATCTTAAAATCATGGCAGATGCATATCATAGGGACATTTTAGGGATATCTGCCATGGATATCTCCAATCGCAGCTTCGGTCCCTGGTGAGGTGGGCCTCTTCAACCTCATCATGGCTGCTTGACATCGCTAATTATTGGCGAATGCCAATCCAACGACTTGGGATATGAAATGCCAGTGATATGAAATCATTGGGAAAATATGGAAAACTATAGGTCATACACTGGTAATACACTGGTAATACACTGGTAATACACTGGTAATACACTGGTAGTACTAGGTATTGGGTGTAGTTTGGATGGATTCTGCTGTGGAAGCCATGCCTCCACAACTGAGCTGTTTTGAGGCTGTTGCCAAGTTGCACTGAGGCTGTTTTCATCGACAACGCTCCTCAGCTGAACGACCTGCTGGAACACCTTGGGGCAACAAACATGCATCCATAGACATGTCATAGACATGCCATAGACATGCCATAGACATGCCATAGACATGCCATTCATTGATCATTTTAGATTTTAGATCGCATGTCATGTTTCTCCATGTTTTCTCCATGTTTTCTCCATGTTTTCTCCATGTTTTCTCCATGTTTTCTCCATGTTTTCTCCATGTTTTCTCCATGTATTCTCCATGTGTTCTCCATGTTTTCTCCATGTTTTATGGAGGATTTCTATCCAGTGGATCTGGTGGTTCAGCGCGTGCGTAACTTGGAGGTCTTGAGATCGCAGGGGCAACGCAAGCTGCGAGAGATCGGTGCAGGGACTCAGGGGACTCAGTGGAGGTCAGTGGAGTTCACTGTTGATTCACGAAATGGTTAATGATGGTGCTTTAATGGTGGTTTAATGGTGGTTTAATCGGCTTTAACCAACAAAAATGGTTAATGATGGGAATCATGAATGGTTAATGGTATAATAATGGGATTAAATGGTGGTTTAATGATGGGAACTCCATGGGATTAATGGGATTAATGATTAATAATGGAAATCATTAGTGGTTAATGGTCACTGTTAATAATGGGATTACTGGTTGGTGGTTTGGAACTTTTTAAAAAAAAACCATATATTGGGAATAATCATCCCAACTGACGAACTCATATTTTTCAGAGGGGTTGAAACCACCAACCAGAAAAACAAAAACTTAGACTTTATCCAGTTTCTATGTAGGTCATAATTTCTGTGTTCCTGGTGAATAGGAAGGGACAATTGCACCTCATTCTATGTTTCACTTTCCTACTATATATATATATATATACATATATATATATATACATATTTCATATTTATATATATATATATGTATGTATGTATATATTGGGATAAACCATGATAACCCCAGCTTTTGGTATTCTCCAGTTAGTAGTTTGAGGGCCCAAACTTTCCCAAACGCTTAGGTGACAGCTCCGCGGCTGTGTGCACTGAGCTGAAGCTGCAATTCCGAAGGCGGAAGCTCTTGTGGATTTCGCGGATGTTTTTCTGTTAGGTCTGGGGGATTTACCCTCTGGAGATTTGTTACATTGCCATGGTATAGATGGCCTAGAAATAGATGGTTTACCTGGGTTTACCTATTAAAATTTGATGATTTTCCATGGCTATGTTAAACAACCAGATGGCAACCAATGAATTATGGATAGGAAAATATATTAATATTCAATATTCGGATATTAGTTAAGCATCATGAATTGTTTAACCCACTATTACTATTGTTATGAATGGACCTTTATCAGTATATTCTTGGAATATTTGGGAATATCAAACGATACTGATAAGAGAGAAAACTAATGGTTTCCTATATGGTTTTGTCGGAAATTTGGATTTCACCTTCATGTATGGCAGCCTCAATGGAGAAAATTATGATAGACCATAAGATGTTGAAGTACCCGATTTTCAGAAAATCCAGCTCTATCAGATAGTGTTTCCATATGTTTCCCATGTTTCATATGTAAAAGGATGATGAATGATTGGATTTGGGGTAGCCTAATTTGTTTTGAGACATACCAAACTGGGCCTGGTGGGTTCTATGATCTTTTTCTGGAGAGGAAAGTGAAACTAAACATATGGGTTGGCGTCAAAGTAGGAGCCTTACTGTATCTCAATGAACTAGAGGGCGCCAGGGTCTTGACATGTCTTGACTCTTGACCCATTCCCAGGCCATGTCGAGACTTCTTTGGATGTTCATGTTTAGGTCCTGTTAGGTCTCTCAACATTTTGAGACTTCAAACAAATTTCTACTGCTTCTCGGACATCCCTAGCTGCAGCTTGTGCAGGTTCCTGTGTGAAAACACTGTGGCCACATCAAATCGGGGACTCTTCAGTCGTCTCTCTGCGTCCGCGCAGCAGATGCTTGGATCAAATGAACCTCACCAACCTGACCAAAAATAGAAGGCCTTTGGACATGGGATATGACCTGCAAATCTTGGGAGGAGAAACTAGCCAAATATATAATCACCCATGCAAAGAGAGAAAGAGAGAGAGAGAGATATATATATATATACATAGAGTTTTTGATCAATTTGGGGCCTTGGGGCATCTCCGAATCAACAGTTGTGTTTGTAAGTTCGATTCTTGAGAGAAAATTTTGGTGCCAAATTTCTACCCAACAAGTTTCTTGTTGGATGCGTTGGGTGACGTCACACATGTGATGGACCAAAACCATTAAATCATTAGAGGGAACAATTTGCAGGAGCAAAAATATATTGTTTTTTTCGAGTGATCCCCACCCTGAAACACTACTGTATTCTGACATAGTTTCTGACATACCATCTGGAAGTATATATATGGCATATTTATTTACTCTGACATTCTATCTGACATCCTTTCCGGCATCTTTGCAGGCATTCATTCTGACATTCTGAGGTCCGGCAGTGCCCACCGAGGTGAGATCCGAGGCTGCCGGTGATAAAATCTGGAGACCCTCACCTGGCAGGTAGGGAATATGGGGGAATTTGGGTGATTTGGGCGGTAATGAAATCAGTAACTCTAGATATTCCCTCAGATGAATCCACTCTTGTTCCGACGAAGCCTTCAGGGCCTTCAAGCCACCTTTTCAAATTTTCCCCGAGGCAGCTGACATCTCTGACCTCCAAAGATGACTACTACAGCGATCAGGTGAGGATATGACATGAGCAGCAGGCCATTCATGATCGGTGGAGTAAGCCACAAAAAATAACCAACAATTAAGATGGCCCAAAATTCACCAATTTTGGAAACCCACCAGCAACAATCAAGATGGGTATAGCCTGTATAGCCTGTAGAGCTGTCGTCCCAGGCGGCGAAGAAGAAGGTGGCGGAAGCCGCCTATCGAATTCTCCAAGAGGATCAGGTACGAACTCGGGCGGAATTTCAAGGCGTTTTTTCCCAATGGATATAGTAACAGCAATCATCATCATAAAATAATCATTATAATTATAATGATTTTGATATACCATCATCATCATAGTTCTGCTAATAGTAAGAGTACCTAATATCTAATAAACAACAATCATAATAATAGTGATGGATTTTGATATTTCTGCGATCACACTTTCAAAGAATTGAACGTAAAGAGATGATTCATGTTTTGATATTGTCAGATCGGATGTTCACCAAACTCAGACGGTTCAAAATTTTCACAAAAATCTGCCCCAATGGCCTTCAACTCCTTTACGGCTGCATTTGCCGACATGGTTGGCAAATGGTTTGTGTTTTGTTTCCAAACATGGTGCAAAAAAACCATGTGGCATATTCTATCCATGAATTTGTCACAATCTGTTCATTAAATTTGCCATAAATTACCTGGGGTGACCAGGTCTGCATCTCCAGAGAAATGTCTCCTTGCTGCACCTATTGGGAACATCATATGATGAAAGGAAGCCTCGCAAAATGGATTGAAATGATCCTAGATCCACTTTGGGAATCCCCAAAACATCTAATTGAATATTGGTGAATATAGAAAAAAGAGATGAATGTGAATGACATCATTGAACATTGTTTTCCAATTTTTCAACATGAAAGTCCCAGCCTTTGGATTTCAACATGTTGTCCCAGTCAATGACGCCAAGGTTCGCCCTGTGGCTACAAGATACCGAGTTCACAGCCATGTTGGAGGAAGCCGATGTGGCCGCCTGGATTTGGCGTTGCTCTATTGGTTGGCTGGTTTTTTGGAATGTGTTGAGTAAGTTATGATGTTTTTGTTTGAACAAAAATATAGTCCATAAAATAGTTATGCATGATGCGCGTTTTAACATTGATCTAAGAATCTAAAATAAGGAGCGTTTGATGTTGGCAAGATGTTTGGAATATTGCAGTTTTTAGGAGCATGCAGCTTTACGTGCTCATGGATGCATTTGAGCCGACCATTAACCCTTGTATCCTCACAGTTGGTCTGAGAATGGTGTATGCACCAAATAGTTCCAGTCAGGTAATGATGAAACGTACACCACCAAATACCACCAAATTTGGGGGTGTAGTTTGATTACCCAATTTGATATGGGTAACATGCAATATGAGGCAAGATGGGTTGTCAAATTTGTTTTGTTTCCCCATTTTATTTGGACAAACCCAGTGACTGAGGATATGTCCGACAAGTTCCGCATGTTTGACATCTTGGACGTGGATATGGGAGGCCGGGCTGGTGAGAGGGAGTCTCAAACTCTGAAAGTTTTTTTTTAAAAGCAACATTTTAAGATGGGACCTCTCAACTGTAGGAAACAAAATGAAACCAATAAAGGCAAACAAGAAACAGTGTGATTTTTTGGACATATTCCATTTTGACATCTAGGTCCACAGGTCCACTTGGCGTAGTCAGATGAGTGGAATCCTCCATGAGTTTTCCACAATTGCTGGGCGATGAGGCGAACTTTCTGCCGATGAATTGGTGACGGGTCTTATGCAGTACCTCGGCGGAACCATCGCACCTGATGGATCCTGATGGTCTATTGGCGGATAGAAATAGAGGGTTTCTAGGGGATTTGGGCATTATGGACGTTTAGAATCTCCAGTCGCTATCCAGTACTATCCAACATTAGTGGGCTCTTCGCGATATGGTGTTCACATGTTTTCAACATCAAACTGTCAGAGGATTTTGGATCGATGGATGAGATATAAGTAAACAAGCGAAGAAATCATAGTACAGCGCCACTAGGGACTCACGGAAAAACATGTCTCCTGGGCAGAAACTGGGAGATTCCCAACTTTTCCCAACTTTTCCCAACTTTCATGGGGTTGATAACTGACAGATTCCCTTTTGTTTCTCCTCCTATGCCGGATGTTTGGGTACCGAGGCTGCGCGGAGATGTATCGAAGCTTGGTTTCGAGGTTTCGACTTGGCGTTGTGTGGGTGATTTCAAGATGTTTCAACCTGTTTCGACATGTCTCAACGAACATGTTTCAACTATGGTGACTATGGTAACTATGATAACTATGACCTATCCAGCCTATCCAGCTGACGATGAAGCCCGAAATTGGTGAATGCTTGGAGGAAACGGGCTGGCCGTTTGACAACGACCAAGGAAAGGCGACATTGTGGCGATCATGCTCAAGGCAGGCGACATCCCATCTCGAAAAGAATGGAACCTAAAAAAACGCATGATTTAAAGCATTTATAAACACCAATTTCTTTCATTAAGAGCTGAATTTTGGGCATTTTGGATACCATTTTGAATCAACCTCTTGGGTTGATGGCAGATGTGATCAGCAAAAGACCAGCAAGCAAGTGTGTAACACTGTGTGTCTGAGACTGACGCATGGTTCGTGCTGGTAATATGATATATGTCATATATTTTCAGGTCAGTGGATGGTTTCAGGGTATTTTTTTCAAATGATTCCATGGCGTTAATGATTAATGTATCCAATTGCTTCAGCAGCCAAGTCACGGCCGTGAGGTGCGACACCTGACCTATGCCATCGAAGAAATCCAACAAACCCTGAAGGACTTCTGTTAGGGTCTCAGTGGTGCCGTCAAGCGCATCATGTGCGTGACAACATGAGAGAACTCGTCAAGTAGTAACAAAGCAATTACTTAGTCAAATGTCAAGACACAACAAAAATTGACAAGAAATTCAACAGCACCACGAACCATCTCTCTCGTGACATTCTTTGGGGTAGTTTTCTACCTCGGATGGGTTTGTCTCATGTTTTTTCCATCTACGTCTACCCATCAGGTCCTGCAGTGCTGCAAGAGTTCCGAAGCTGGAAGCCTGCTTTGAGATCTTTGGGTTGATCAGGTGCCAGGGGTTAACTGAAAAGTTCGCTGATCAGCTGGTGGCACAATCCATAACAATCCCACAGCTGGCGATATATTTTTTGGAATGGATTATAAGAGATGCACATGTCATGTTCTCCCATCCCAAAACGAATGTGAATGTGGTGGGATGGGTGATGGGACGCTAAGTTTGGAGACTTTGTGAGTGCTTCCAGAAATGTTTGGGTTACCATGATTCTTATGGTTGTTCGTTGTGGAAAAAGCCGGTTCAGCTGACCATTTTCTCTGAAGCATGTGAAGCATGCATATGCATTTTATGCTCACCAATTAATTTCATCAACTCGTAGGGAACAAAATGGAAACTGCAACAGATATAAGAGCAGTTTTCCAGAATGTTATATAATGTTATATAGATGAATTAAGTCTCACAATTTCAAGGTTCCCAGTTTTCTTCTTAAGATCTATTTCGGGATTCCTGTACTGATGTGTAGCGATGGTATTGGAGCTGGATTCCGTTCGATCTTGCAGGAATCTTGCGAAGGAATTTTCGGCTGTGGAGCTGTCTTAGACACCTCCGGCCGTTTGTCCATTGCTCTGGGCGCGACATCTCTGACACAGTAGCCGTAAAAGGACATGGAATCCAAGGTTTTAATGGCATGTAAATTGAGTTGGACTCACTGGTGGGAACATATGTGACTCGTCTATGGATGTGGTGTGCAGATTTCGATGCCTGAAGTTGGATGAAGTCGCTCCAGAATGGCTCCGCTGAGAAAACGTGCGGCCTCCATGCACATCAATTGGCATTTGAGGGCACGACTGTCCAAACAGAGGGTGAAGAAGTTGCTTGGCTGGTGATTGAATCTCATTTCAGGTCACAATGTGGTCATATGCGAAAAATTATCCACGTTCTTGGCATGAAACAACCATTCATTGTATCCATTGACACCCAACTGCCACCTGGAAGCCTGGAACTGCTTCATTGATGTTTATTGCACCATGTTTTGCGTCATTATGTGTCATTGTTGTGGTTCATCCTCATCCAAAAATGGTGCTTTCCGCCATCGCACTCGGTGGCCGTGGCGATTTTCCGCCACTGTCCCTATTGGGAGATTTGGGAAAAGGATGAAGCGCTGGCAGCGTTTGGAAGATCCGGTTGGAGACCTGTGTGATGTTACGGACGGCATGGCTGTTGGTTTCAAGTGGATTTTATCCAAGAAGAGAGACCAAGCAGTGATGATTTATATTGAGATATCGACAGTGCCAACTGCAAGAGCCCCATCCCACCAGACCAAATTAGGGTTGGCAGTTGATGTCCTTTTTGACGTTTTGGCTCCAAAAATTGGAATCATCCATAACTCCACAAAAAGCTCCCAGATAATATCCCCCAAAAATTGGATTACCCTCTGGCGCCAGCAACCGTGGCAGGAATTTTCCAGCCACGTTGTAATCGACACTGGAGGGTAATTCATCCTCATGGTAATTCCCAAATGCCTTGAACATTTTGGGAATTTTCTTGACTCGCTTCAGGTCGTGACCTGGATCCTTCAGCCAAGCCTGGCTCTCAGTTTCTATCAGCGGTTTGGAGGGGCTGTTGGTATGATATCAAATGGGGATCCAAGGAGCTACTTAGAGGTTCCCAACCACATGATAGATTAAGATGGTTTTTCGCAAAGGTTCCAGTTAGTCTGAGTTAGTCTAGTTTTTTTTTGGGGGAGAGGATTGACGATTTTTGCTGGTACTTGTGCTTCCCAGTTGCCAAAAAGATCCGTGGATCATCCAGTTCTCGATCCGTCGGGCCCAGAGACGACTGTTTCCAGTTGTGTCGGCCCTTTGAGGTTAGCAGCTGTCGGAGCTTTGCACACTCAAGGTCCAGAACCGAAATTGTGCTTTCACCAGCGAAAGTGGGGTTTACTGGGGTTTGCCCATGGCGAACCCCATTTCAAAGCCAGCATTTCTAATTCTTGACATTTCTACTGACCAATACTGACAAGCTTTTTCCGGATGCGCAGCGAAAGGCTCTTGTTTTGCTAGAAAAGTTCCAGGGTTTGCAAGGGATCTTCCCATCAGATACATCAGATCAACTTTGAGATTAAATTTCCATCAGATCTGATTAAATATCCATCTATTTCATATCTATCTGATGGATACATCAAATTTCTATCTACCTATAGATATGAAATCCACAGGATATCACCGATTTTTTTCATGGCAACCGGAGAGGTACCTTGGATCAGAAGTACGCCACGACTGTCAGCAGCGCATTGCTGGACCGCTGATTGGGATGATATGAATCACTATGAATCACTATGAATCACTATGAATACCCATATATTTTTGTCAATTTTGGGGTGGTTTATTCTTGGTAAACTATTGTCAGTATCCACACTATATTGGCGATAGTCAAAATCCGGACTGTACATACATACGTACGTACATACGTACATACATAAACACATACAGACAGACAGACAGACAGACAGACAGATAGACAGATATACCGACATACAGACATACAGACATACAGACAGACAGACAGACAGAGAGACAGACAGACAGAGAGACAGACAGACAGAGAGACAGACAGAGAGACAGACAGACAGAGAGACAGACAGACAGAGAGACAGACAGAGAGAGAGAGACAGAGACAGACAGAGAGAGAGACAGAGACAGACAGAGAGAGAGACAGACAGACAGAGAGAGAGAGAGAGAGACAGACAGACAGAGAGAGAGGCAGAGACAGACAGAGAGAGAGACAGAGACAGACAGAGAGAGAGACAGAGACAGACAGAGAGAGAGACAGACAGACAGAGAGAGAGAGAGAGACAGACAGACAGAGAGAGAGAGAGAGACAGACAGACAGAGAGACAGAGAGGGAGACAGAGAGGGAGACAGAGAGAGAGACAGAGAGAGAGAGAGAGTGAGAGAGAGACAGAGAGAGAGAGAGAGACAGAGATACAAAGATAGATACAAAGATAGATACAAAGATAGATACAAAGATAGATACAAAGATAGATACAAAGATAGATACAAAGATAGATACAAAGATAGATGCAATGATAGATAGATACAATGATAGATACAAAGATAGATACGAAGATACATACAAAGACACATACAAAGATACATACAAAGATAGATGCAAAAATACATACAAAGATATGTAATACATACAAAGATACATACAGAGATACATACAAAGATACATACAAAGATACATACAAAGATACATACAGAGATACATACAGATATACATACAAAGATACAAACAGAGATACATACATACATACATACATGCATGCATGCATGCATACAGACAGACAGACAGGCAGACATACAGACAGACATACATGCAGACAGACATACAGACATAATTTGTGTGGGTTTGGAATTTGCAACAGGTTGTGCAATCAAGCCTCCAGTGTTTGTGATGATCCCCACCAGGCCCTATAGCAGTAAAAATGGCATCTTCCAGGAAAATTATACAGTTATACTATACTGATGACCAAGGATAACCCTAGGATAACCCTAGTTCATGGGATCTGGGATGTTCATGGCATAGTTCCAACATCTTAACCCAGTTACAGTCGACTGAGCTATCTTCGGTAGCCATAAATCGTAGGTCCAAAGTATCCGTTGATCACAGGACGCGGACGAGGATGTTCGTGAGCTCGCCGCCTGGACCTTGCTGAATGCGGAGGAGGTGTGGAAAAGTGTGGCTTTCAGGGGTGGTTCTGAATTTCTGAATCATTATTAATAATCATCATGATTATTTGATGATTATTTGATGATTATCTGATGATTATCTGATTATCTGATGATGGGTAAATGCCAAAAACAGATATTCTCAGGTCATTTCTCCATGTCTTTATGGAGAGAACCACCAAGAAACGGTGACTGTTTTCGACCAGGCCAGCCTTCCCTACGGAAAGCGCTTGATGAGCACAGCCGTCAACGACAAGGTGCCAGCATTTCTCAGCTGAACTTTAGACATGAATGACATGAAGTAGAAACGGAGGGGATGAAGTTTGAAGCAAAAATTGGATTCAATCAGCCCCCTGGCCCTCTGGCCTTTGGTTTTTCACTGTCCGCTAGGGAAGAAGATATCTCAGTTTGTTCGAAGTCGAAGTTGGATGGTTCATGGTTCAAGATTCCCATGGGTCAGGTGGCGTATGTCCAAGCAGCTGCCGTCAACGTCCTCCAAGCCTTAAGCGGGCAACTGGTGATCACCTTGGAACCTGGGGAACCTGTGGAACCTGTGACTGCTGGGATATGCAGCATTTTCAAAAAGGGCATTTTGACAACCATTTGAAACCATTTGCCGAAACGGGAGCATTTTCCAAAAGGGATCCCATTTTTTTGCTGAAACCATGTGAAACCATTTCCAGAACCAATTTTCTGTATTTCCCTTTGCCGAAGACAAAGGGCATGTTTTCATCTCAGCCCATCTCAACCCATCTCAACCCCTGCCGCTGCCATTGGTATTGGCTCAGCATCTGGCCATGGCAACGGAGCTCCATGGCACCTGGCCAGAGGCTCTGCATCGGCTGGGGCAGCTGCAGTGGCGTCGGCTACGAAGCCATGGGGCCCTCTACGGCGCGGCCTTGCGGGCATTGCGAATGGGGCGAGGATGGCAACGGGCAAAGATGTTGCTGGAGGACCGAAAGATGTGGTGATGGTAGTGGGGTAGCAGAAGAATGGGCTATACGTAACATGGATAATATGTGATAATATGGATATGTCCGTGACTACTCCTTGAAGAGAGGTGGAAAAAGGAGAACAATTGCTATTTTGAAGGTATCCCTCGATTTCAGACATGCCAATGTGTTTGGAAATGATGGTTGGGGGCTGAGGAGGTTCGGAATCTAGAAACCAATTGCTGGTTGCATGTTTCGGAATAGATGAGGCAAGTGTCAAGTGTCTAGCTAGTTTTTGGGATGCTTCCACAATAGATAGGGCCACAGGAGATGCACCAACAAGAAGTGCTCCGCAACATCATCGTTTACAACAAGGCCCTTAGCGTTCTGGAGGGACAGTGGCAAGATGCCTTGTGCATATTGAAGCAGTTGCAGGGGGATGAGTTGCAACCAGATCTCCTCACATTTTCATCCTTGATCTCCTGTTCCTTGCGTGGCAGTGCTTCAAAATCCGCCTTGTTTTTATGGTCAGAACTTCTGAGACATCAGGTGGAGCCGGATTACATCTGTCTCAATTCAGCCGTGAATGCTTGTGCTGCCAGTGGGGCTTGGCCATCGGCCATCTTTTTCCTACAGGAAGTGAAGAGGCTGAGGCTTCTGCAAGCTGAGAGTGAAAACTACACCATCCTCTACAATTTGGCCATCAACTCATGTGACAAAACATGGCCAGCAGCTTTCCATCTCTTGCGGGATTTCAAGGACTTGTCGGGGAGAGCATCCATCAAAACCTATGGATCGCTGGCAAGTGCTTGCGCCAAAGCTCTCCAGTGGCAGAGGGCAACCTGGCTTCAACTTTGGCCCAGTGATTTTGTATTTCACCTCCAGTTGTTAAGTTAGATCACTCATATCAGTTTATATTCAGTTTGAATCAATGTTTATCATCGGTTGGCTCAAAATGCTTCACAATCCAGTCACATCCAGCAGCTACCAATTTGACATACCAATTTGGGCCCTGAATTCCAGGCCCTCGGCTTGTTCGGCACCTTGGACGACGAGAGGTTGGAGGTAGGAGGGAAGACAAAAACGGCAACGACTCGCACGCCTTGTCCGATATAGATCATTAGATCAACAGGTGGATGGCTAGCTATCCAGATAGCCTCAGATAGATTTTCGATATAAAATATACTATGTAGTTAATATTATATTTATATAATCAATTATGATAAAAATCAATATATAATTAATGATATTGTCATGGTATTACCTCGGAAAATCCATGGACGTCCAGCAATCCAGGTGGATCTCATCACCTCGAGTGCCATCCTGAACGCCTTGGAGCTTCGTGGCCGCGACGACGTGCTGTCTCTGCTGCGGGCGCTGCGGAAGCGCGCGCTGCGGCTGGACGCCGCGGCGTACAACGCAGCCATGAAAGGATGCGACTGGCGCACGGCGGAGACTTTGCTACGGGAAATGCAACAAGATTTGGTGGCTGAAGGTGGGGGGAAATTGATGAACTCCGTGTTATTTGGATATCCATGATGGTTCATCAAAAAATGTGGTGAATCAAATTTGAGTCAGCAAAAATTTGTTCCAAGTGGAGTAGACTCAGACCCCAGTGGCTTCCAGGTGCCATGGCCAGCGCCAGCGCCACCTCCTACAACGCCCTCCTGACCCGCTGCGAACGCTCGGCCGCCTGGCTGCGGGCCACCCATCTCCTCCACGAGGCCAGGGCCTCCAGGGTGGCGGCAGATGCCGTCGACGAGGCGCTGGTGGCGTACAACGCCACGTTGGGTGCCTGCCGGGAGAGCGGTCTATGGAGCCTGGCACTGGGACTGTTGGCCAAGATGCTGAGAGACTTGGGAATGGAAAAAACGGGTTGCAAGAATTTGGATGAATTTGGGAGATGTGGTTGGGGAGTTTTAAGGTTATATAAGGTGATCCCTGATGATCACTCATGATCCTTGATGCGTGCGACTGCGTGCGTGACTCCAAGCATACCAAAAGAACTTGTGACTTTGTTAAGGCGATTGATGGCGATTCTGGTAACCTCAACACATCTCAACACCTTTCTGGGGGAAGCTTCACGTTGCAAATACGGCTCCAGTGTTGATGTTTTCGGTTTTGGGGTGACACAATGTGACACAAGGGATCCAAGGAGCCAAACTTCCTCCCAATGTGATTTCCTTCAGTTCCGCCATCAGCGCGTGCGAGAAGAGTGGCCAATGGCAACATGCTTTGTCACTCCTCCGAGACATGGCACAGCTGAGGGTAGCGGCAAATCCCATTACCTACAATGCAGCAATTGGTTCCTGTGCCAGATGTGGCCAGTGGCAGCATGCTGAACTTTTACTGAGGGAATTGCAGCAGGAAGCTGATCTCATTTCATACAACTCCACCTTGAGCGTTTATACCTGGACACTTTGGAGAAGGGCCTTGCAGTTGTTTCATGAAATCAGGACCATTGGGACCTACAAAAAATCCTCCCAATCCTCCCAATCAGTGGATTGTGGCCACCTGAAAGCTGATGAGATCACATATGCCCTGGCCATAAATGTCGCTTTCCGCGCTGGAAAGTGGCAACTGGTGCAGGTCTTCCTTGAGAATTTGCCATCTGATGGCCTTCATGGCAATGTTAACATCATGGAATCCGCTTCCGAGGCATTTCACGAAGCTGCTCGACATCAGCAGCTCTTGAAGTGCCTTGATGTCGTTGATCATCATAGCTGTCTCGAATTGCAGCTGGAAAACAGGGCGGAGGCCTCCGGCTAACGGGCTAACGGCTAACCTTCAATGTGTAGCATATTAAATAGTATCTATACCTAGAGTTCCAGATGGATAATTATCATTCATTTAGATTATCAATATTATTATTAGAGTTAAATGACATCTAAACGACAATGATCAATATATTAATCTTAAAATTAATCGACAGTTATTATGATAATGATATAGTTAGATATCTAAATTACCTATAGGTTTTATAATATATGTATAAATGCGGCGCGTGAATCGGTGCATTGCAGGGGAACTCCTAGAATCTATGGGGCTTTGTTTCAACTGCATAGATAGCTGCAAGAGAGTAAAGTGGTCAAGACTCGCATCTATATAATTATGTAAATTTTTGATCAGACTATATATGTTAGGCATAAATCTTGATAATCTTAGGTATGGGATCACCTGGAGCCAACTCAAGGATTTGCTGTATTAAGAGTTTCAGGCACCGGGTTAGCCGGCACATGGCTTGTCACAGAAGGGCGGTCACTGGCCATGGTTGGTTCAGCTTCACCAGATGCGTAAAAGCTGTCCTTCACAACGATCGGCCTTCCCACAGATTATTCACTAATTATTCATAAATGAGGTTACGATAATCATCGCTAATCCCAATCAACTCCTAGTTTCCCCATGGTGGGTACTACTAAAAACGATACTTTCGCATGTGCCCTCCATCAAAAGTGGCAAATGTTGAATCCCCCCAAGAACGGATTTTCCAGCCACGCTTGATGACACCGGAGGGTATATCAGATTTTGATAGGGATATATCATGGTTTATCCCATCTGGCAAACTAAGATAGCTAAATATAGCTATGGAAAATTTTAAAAACATCATTCTTGATAGGTAAATCAACTATAAATCAACTATAACTGGCCATAGTTCGGTTTTGTTTTACCAGAGAGTTGCCATTACCAGGCCCCATCCGACTTTGCCGAGCAGCTGGCCGCGGGTCTTAGCAGTGAAGATGTCTCGGCGCGTGGGATCCCTGGGATCCCTGGTGCTGATCTGCCAACGGTTACAACGGTTGCACCTGGGAGCACCAAACATAGCGGAGATATCATGGGTCAATATTCGGTTAATATACAAATTAGTTAACCCAATTATATCTGATATCATGGGTTAACCCTGAGTTAATATTGGGTTATATTAACAAATATTACTGTATTAGTTATATTATATGATTAGTCCAGGTATGTCCAGGTACAAAGGAGTTACCGGATAAACTGGATTGATGTTGCTTATAAAGTTATAACCCCATTTGATGGGTGCTGGAGCCAGGCTGGCAATTGGCCATAAAACCATATATAAAACCACATTCCCAGAATTGGTCCAATCCTCGACCATTCGATTTCACAGGAAAAGGATGGAAAACCATGGAAAAAAGGTATGAACACCCAAGAAAAACCATGTTTTCTGCCCAAAATCCTTGGCAATCCATTGAGGCTGGGGAGCCCTGAAGGCCCTGAGGGCCTTGGGATTGGACGCAGTGCCTTAGCGAATGTTGGTTCGTGTTGCTTGCCGGGTCCATCTTGGTCCATCGAGGTGGAACCCTACTCCCGGGAGTTGGCGTTGCTACTGCCGCGGAGCTCAGCTTTGCACTGGAGATGAGCGGAGAGAACGGTGGGAAGTGACATGAAGTGACATGAAGTGACGGGTGCAAGAAAAATAAGGAGATGAACACTATGCCACCATGACTTTTGCATGGGAAACTGAAGAGAATTTCGAGATATTTCGAGAATCACATCATTTCGTTGGGAACATCTGAGCCGTGCATGTTCGCCAGCCATTGCTATTCGACTGCGAACGGGTGATCCAACTGGCATTCGGCTGTAGCTGCGTTTCCTGTGGGCGCTGCAACTGGGTAGCCCAACAAGATGGTGTTAGGTCCTAACTTTAGTAGGGAAAATGATAACTGAATACAACAAGATCCTTCTGGAGAATTACACAACAACAACAAATTCGATTCTTTTCAATTTGGATCCTGCAGCCATGTGGCACTCTGTGGCACAACATGGCAAAACACTTGCCAACACATTCGCAAACCCATCGGCAGAGTTATGGCAGCACCACGCGTTGCCCGGTGCGCCGCTGGAATCTCCGGATCTTCCCCCAGGTGGGGGCTGCAGCAGGGTAGCAGCCGGTTTCCTGGATGGGTTGGATGAAGCTGTTCTCGATCTGGTCGATCTGGATCTGGCTCAAAACGGATCGCAGGAGTCCGCTTTGGCTTTTGCACAATATTTCACAATATTTCACAGTGCCCTGTGATGATCTGGGGCTGTTCTTAAGTTTTGGGCTGTGTTGGCAGCATGGGTGCTGTGAAAACATGAGCTTTGATGCAAGTTGCCAAACTACAAATCCCGCACCCCGTACCCCCTTTGGCATCTTTGGCCAGCCAAGCTAGAAACCCTGGAAGTTGAACATCCACATCACTCGTGAGATATGATATGATATGATCTCATGAATGAAAACAAACTTGACCTGCAAGCCACTTCCATAGACCACGCAACCGTCCCACAAAACGTAAAGTCCATTCACCTGACCTTCAAGTTTTTCGCGAAATATTGCGGTGCCATGGATGGCTCCCAGAAACTATTTTCAATTCTTCCAAAATCTATTGTGCTCATTTCATCGAATATTGAAATGAAATTCCATTGATCTCAAAATACAAAATGGGATAATTCCAGCTTCCATGCGGCTTCCTTGAAATCGCCATTCGCCATGGCCCGTACCAAGAGCGACGCAGCACCCCGTGCTCGGGGCCGTGGGCGCGGCCTGAAACGCCCTGCGCGGGCCTTGGCCAAGGGCCACGAAAAGGTGGCAGAAAGGGCACCGGAAACGGAGCTGGAAAAGGCCTGGAATGGTGGGAAAAATGGGCAGAACCATCCAAAATGATGGATTTCTGTGGATTTAAGATTTGTAAAGCAGGGAGGTAAGAGGAAGTCACCAATCTCTTGACCTAGAAAAACAATGTCAAGCCATAAAAAGTGATGAAACGTGGTTGTTTGTTGTACTTACCCATCTCAAGAAGCTGGTTTTGTGCAATTCTTCAACCACCAGGCGAAAGATCTGGTTGAAGCTCCAGTTGAGACTCCAAAAGTTGAAACTCCGAAAGAGGAACAAGAAGCTGAACTCAGCCAACCTCAAGGAGAAGTTGGAGAACTTCAACTGGAAATCAATGAGGAGAAAGTGGAACCAATTGAACGACTTCGGAGTCCTCAAGAGGACGAGATTGAGCTTCCACAGGAACCAAATGGCACTGACAGCGAGAAATCCGAATCTGAGAGTTCCTGTGGAAGTTCTGAAAGTGATGAGATGGATGAGATGGACGTCTCTTTCCAGGAATCTTCTGGAAATCCCCAGCCCAACCGACCCAACCGACCCAACCAACCCAACCTTCCTTATTTGGTGGACAATGACTCAGGGGTCTACTTTACCCTGCACCAATCACCTCGTAGATGTTGGGTGCATGCCTTCCGGTGGCCCAGCGATCACCTTTGGGTGAGACGATTTCCGGGACAGCTGGAAAAGACAGCGCTGGGGCAGGGCTTTGTGGCCTTTGCCAGTCGCCGGAAGGTCTATGTCTTCAGCTCAGGTGGAGCAATTTGTCGGCTGTTGGGTGTTTTTTTTGGGCTTCATGATGTTTGTGGAGGCACCTTACCTGTTACAATCCCATTACAGCCATTACACTTATGAACCTACCGTAGATGGATCGGTTTGGACAGTTTGGATCGGGATGAATGATGTAAGATAGTTTATTCATTCAACCAATCTTCAAACAAATCGATCACTTGATGCTGGTGGGGTTTGGAAGATCAAAACAATCCCTCGGAGACCCATTCAATTCCCTAAAGGATCTGAGACAGATCATGAGTTTTCAAGTGTTTTCAGCATGTTTTCAAGCATGTTTGCCCTGGCAGGTGGTGGTTATCCCATCTTTCCTCCCTTGCTCTTGGAGGAACCGTTGCTGCAGATGCGTTTGCAACACGCTTTTCTGCTGCTGTTGAGCCTCGACGGTCAGGCGAAGGTGCTTGACCTGGCTGAGCGACGATGTCTTTGCAGAGCTTCCCTGAAGGATCTCTGCGAACCGTCGCTGCTGCAGTTGGATGATGCTTTGCAGATGAGTTTCCTGGATTTCGGCCGCGTTTTTGGGGGAGGCACTTTTATGATTCGATGTTTCCATGTTTGTTGCTGGATTGTTGATGGAATTCTTATATGATTTCATGTGATTTTCCCATGTAGTCAGGTAGTCCACCATTTAGGAAACACTGCTGGTACCTTTTTCTTGGGCCCTTCAAACCAGTTTTCCAAGGTTTTGAAGGGCAACTCACTTTGCAGATCCAAAATCAGCAGCTGCGTTTCGACAACAATCTGCAGTTGTGGATGACTGACGGTGAGGGCGAAAAGATGCCGAACAAGCGCTCTTTGGGGTGAAAGGGCAGAGTCGCGGAGAGTAGGTTGAGTAAATAATTGTTACTGGGCCCATGACTGGTAGGGTCCAGCCTTGTGCAGTTCCCTCTCCATATTCTCCATGATTCATGGTAAGCAAGGATTTTTAGTGTGCAAACATCGTTCACCGATTGCACTCTGTGTTTCAAGTTTGAGATGATCCCGGAGGGAGGTGTTGAAAGGTATTGAAAGGTATTGAAATGTGAAGGATTTGTCCCATTTTGGTGACTTGGTCGGCTTGGTCTGGATGCCGTTGGCACCAGGGCCTATCCGGGGCAAACCTTTGAACAACGCCCGGGGCCCAAACATCTGGCGAAAGCTGAAGAAAGGTGGGTGCCATCCAGTGTCCATTGAGTCCACTCCTAACGAATGAGATTCCCGAAGGTTTCTCTTGGTCAATCTAGGTACCTCAGGAGAAATCTGAAGTTGATGGCTTGAAGAGGACGTTCCTTTCTGATCGCTCTCTGGTGACATCAAGCACAGGAATTCTATCTGCCATTCTTACCGCCTATGAGAAGGGAATTCCAAGGGTTTCGGCCCCATTTCCTTGGAATGATTGCTTTGACATTTAGACTTTGCGCCAAAAATGTTGGCTCAAGTCAGAGATTGGCCAAACAAATCTGGACTTCACCAGCTGTCTTTGAAATCCATGATGTACCTCTTCATATGCCTCCTATCATCATTCCTATCAATTGCTGAAGCCTTGAGACCTCAGTCTGAGCTCTTTGCTCGAGAACTTCCGGATTGGCAGCCGTTGATTGAGACTTGGAAAGCCAAGGGCGGAAAGCATGCCAGTGCCTTGCCAAAAGCTGGTTCAGTGGGGCCTGGGTACTGCACCACTGTATACCACTGTATACCACTGTATACCACTGTATACCACTGTACCATACTGTACCACTGTACCATCAAATTTCACTGGGTGAGGAAAACTATGGTAAATCCGAGGTTTGAGTTCTTTGAATAGTGTTTGATAAAGTGTGTGGTAATTGTTTGATAGAAAAGGCTTCCATCGATTTGTCGGGGTGTATGTAGCACTGAATGAGTACCCCGATCACCCTGGGTCCTTTGGCTTTTGAAAGAACAGGTTTTCATCTTGTTCCCCTAGCCCTAATGATCATTGGAATCAAATGACGATCAAATAACTTTTGAAGACCAGGCGCTTGCCGGATTGGCACAATCAATTTGACCGATGGAACTGGCGCGAGATTGCAAGTCTATCATAGTCTATCGATTTTTTTGGAGGATGGCAGGCATAGCATATAATACGCATATTTTTCACACTGCTGGTGGCTTCAGATAAAATTGATTTACATCCATTACATCCTTACATTGCCTTACATCTACTCCCAAGTGGATATGGATCCAGCCAAACCGGAACCAGAGGTGATGTGGTGGCCAGCTACAAGACGCTGAAACCCGCACCCACCAGCGACTTCCGAAAGATTCGACGCTACAGCAAGGTGCTGATGCAGAAGCTTCGCCGACAAATCTTGACGCCCTGGACAACAGATGACTATGCCGTGCTGTCAGTGGCACAAGGGACACTGGATTAAAATGGATTGAAGCAGATGTTCAGATATGTTATGATATGTTCGCTCTATTTTTTGTAGTGACGTATCTACATGAGGTAGTTACTTCAACATCGCTAGTTCATTTTCCCGGTGTCTTATTGCCCTTCCTTGTGGTTTGATGTCTTCATGCCACGTAACACATGCTTGCCTCAACAACACAACTAGTCTTTTCTTCCATGTGCTTCCCCTTTCGGCCAGTATTTTACCATATACCATATATCACTAGGAATTAGTCCCATCTCAGAATGGATGATTGTTGCCAGAAAAAACCGGCCACCCATCATCTATCCCATCTAGGTGGCCACATCAAGTTATGATTTTTCCTTCGCCAATGGTTTTCCCTTGGTTTTCCCATGGTTTTCCCATGGTTTTCCCATGGTTTTCCCATGGTTTTCCCATGGTTTTCCCATGGTTTTCCCATGGTTTTCCCATGGTTTTCCCATGGTTTTCCCGTGGTTTTCCCATGGTTTTCCCATGGTTTTCCCATGGTTTTCCCATGGTTTTCCCGTGGTTTTCCCATGGTTTTCCCGTGGTTTTCCCATGGTTTTCCCATGGTTTTCCCATGGTTTTCCCATGGTTTTCCCATGGTTTTCCCATGGTTTTCCCATGGTTTTCCCATGGTTTTCCCATGGTTTTCCCATGGTTTTCAGGACCTATCGCATCCTTTGGCTGCCCAACAGCACCGGTCGCACCGGTGTCCTCTACACCGTGGGCCTCGGGCCCTGCATCGGCCTAGCCATCGAGGCCACCAGCGACACCGGCGCCGGAGCCAACGGCTCCCTGGTGGCGCTGGCGCACGCGGACTCGGACACGGCGGTGGCGCAGGCCTTGGAGGAGATGACGCGGGAGATCCACGCGCTGGCGCCTGGAAAGGTGGGGAAAACCGTGGTGGAAAACGGTGGAAAAATGGTGGAAAAATGGTGGACAAATATATGGGAAAAGAAATGTGGAAAGATAATTACTGGTTGTCGGTGGTGACTGGAACCATGGAATTTTGAATGACTTTCCATATGGGAATTTCATAATGCCAACTGACGAACTCATATTTTTCAGAGGGGTGGCTCAACCACCAACCAGTAATTATGTGGAACAGGATGGAAATAGATGGAACAGTTGGGTGGGTTTCATTCTTTGGCTATGGAAGAACAAAGGATTTGAAGATAAAATTATCTCACATGTTCATACATGTTCGGCATGTTCATAGACAATGGGTTGCAGGTGGGAAAACAATAAGATGTATGGGTTGGGCTTGACAATTTAAAGGGTTCCAAAATCCCAGGTGGTGAAGATGTCTTTGACACTAATTGGAGGTCGTGTATCAGCTCAAGGAAAGGTCCGTGCTCAGTTCGCCAGCATTTTGGACAGCATGAAGAATTTCCAAGAGAACTCCGAGATGTGTACCTTGCTAAGTCCTGGTGCCATTGCTGGTGGAGTGGCAGCTGGTTTGGTGGCCACCAAGCCACTACCCTCCTTAACCAACAGCTCCAGCGGAGCAGTGGCCTGTGCTGAGGAGTTGGTGAAGAACATCAAACGAGATGATAGCGGGGCACAGGTGGCGGCAATGGGAGGAAAACTCAAAACTGGCTCTCTGCCAACTGCTTGATCAGATTGAAATCTCTTAAAATCTGCAGATTTGCTTGACATCTACTTGAAATCTGATGACAATCAGCTGGAGATTAAAAAAAGTGCGCAGTTGGACGATGTTGGCAGGGGGGAAGTGGGGAAATTCAAAATCACCGAAGCTGCAAGAGCCCACTCGTAAAAAGGTGGTATAGCGACTAGCACTTTGACATTTACAGTCAGTCCATAGGTCCATAGGTCCATAGTCCAATTCTCAAGAAGGGGCTTGGAGATGTTTGGAGCATGATTTGGTCCTCCAAGGATGACACGTAAGCGAGCAAGTGCTGAAAGCTTGGATCATTAGACAGCCTGAGAGCCTTCAAGGATGCTTTGTTGGTTTCTGGTCATATGTGTGGTGTGGATGTTTTGGTCATTTGTGTTTGCGTCATGTTTTCCCAGAATAGCAAGATAGGTGTCCTACAGCTGATGGGGAAGCAGACATCAAAACTACGTGTCGGACGTGTTTTGATTGCTTATTGGATGCTCGCATGATGACATGTAAGCGAGCTGCACTTGAGTGCAAGTGTCACGCCTATTGCTGCCACTTGCAAGTGCTGAAAGCTTGGATCATTAAACGTCTGAGAGCATTCGCAGATATGGAGTGCGTTGTCAGTTTCTGATCATTCTTCTCGTGTCCCATGTTCTTTAATGTAGCAGTTGGTAGGCTTTGTTGGCATGTCCTAGGGTCCCTAGAACTGATACGAAAGTAGACGTCAACGCCAGTTCTTGGATTTTTATTGGTTGCTCGCATGATGACACGTAAGCGAGCTGCACTTGAGTGCAAGGGTCACGCCTATTGCTGCCACCTGCAAGTGCTGAAAGCTTGGATCATTAGACAGCCTGAGAGCCTTCAAGTATGCTTTGTTGGTTTCTGGTCATATGTGTGGTGTGGATGTTTTGGTCATTTGTGTGTGCGTCATGTTTTCCCGGAATAGCATGGAATAGCAAGATAGGTGTCCTGCAACTGATGGGGAAGCAGACATCAAAACTACGTTTCGGACATGTTTTGATTGCTTATTGGATGCTCGCATGATGACATGTAAGCGAGCTGCACTTGAGTGCAAGGGTCACGCCTACTGTGGCCACTTGCAAGTGCTGAAAGCCTGGATCATTAGACAGTCTGAGAGCACTGCATCAAAGATCATTTACAAAGCGGCGGTGGCAGCGCTTCTACGGACACCCTTGAAGGGGGGGACATGTGACATGGCATGGTTAAGTAACAAATGAACAATGAAATTGGATATCATGATATGTGTGAAATTGTCAGAATCTAACATGTAATTATATAAAATCATATAATTATGTAAAGCGTAGACCCATCATCATCTACCGATATATGTTGATATCATGAAATATCTGAAGAATTAACACATTTTAGGTTAACAGGTTATGTGCCATTTCATGAGATTTGAATAAACATATTTGTTTATTTGAGAGGCAACTTGATGTCCAATTTCTTCTCAAAAGTACTTGGGCTTAGCCATGCGCTTGCCGCTTGCCATAAGTCGGTCCACCATGGTCCACCGGCAGATGATACCGTAGCATCCAAAATGATCAAAATGGAGGTTTTTTGAGCAACTGCAAAAGTGTGAAAAAAAAGGCTAAAACGCATACTGTAGCATTTTTAGCCAGACTTTGACAGCAAAGAATTTCGAATTCGTTCAGATGAAAGTTCAGTTGGACGTTGTGACTTCCAGTTGATTTGCACTGAAGCTGAGCTCCCGATGTGTATCCTTGAAGTGGCGGACAATTGACACCAACTGACTTTAGGGGTGGACTTTCGCCTCAAGGATGAGCTCCAATAACTTGAGTTGTGACATGACCGGAGTGATGACTGACTAATGGTAGCTTCGCAAAGTATCAGAATCAGCTTTGCATGGGACATCTTGCAGGTTGTGTCTCCCGTAAACTTTGTGGCTCAGTGGAAGGTAGTGAGGTAGTGTGCCATTTGAGGTGGCAGAAACACAAAACATGTGCCGTGGCTGCTTTTAGCACGCTTTTGGTCGAAAGGGCAACCCCCGAGGGCCCGAGGGAACAGAAAAGGTTGGACAGAATTCCCCTTTTGCAAAAAGGGAGTTCGTTCTTTGGGCGCAAGGGGAGTTAGAGAATCATAGAGAATCTCCCAGACATGCTTCCAGAGGAATGTTATTGTGGTTAATTATTCTATTTTATTTGTGTTTATCAACTGTTTATCTATGTTTACTCGGGCCGGTGGTAAAAGCCTTGCCACAGCCGTGTCAGGTGAGCAATAGTTTCATGTCCGGAACAAGCCCTACAGAACGGTGCAGCCAATCATCGTCAGGGTCGAGCAGTTCAACCTTGACAGGAGCAGAGTGGGGTGTTCTACGCTCTCTTGTCTTCGTCTTTCACTGTTTGAAACCTTGAATGCTTGGGATTTGTTTCTGACAGAGGTTGGGGTGGTCGGATTTTGATGCGATAATGCTTCACTTGAGGGTTGGTTGGCTCGCAAAAACAAATTGTTTGCCCGCTCATTACCACCACCACCACCACCACCACCAGCAGCAGCAGCAGCAGCACCACCACCACCACCACCACCACCACCAGCACAAGCATCATCATCATCATCATCATCACCATCACCATCACATTTGAATTTCTTGCGATCTCCACGCCAACATAAAGATTGCCGTTTTCTTTTCACAGGCTTTCAAGGCTGTGTAGGGTGTTTACTTTTTGCCATTGAAACACTGGACCTTGGTGATCTCAGAGGATGGGTTCTACATGTGAATGAGTGTCTTCGGGATGCCTCCGGGGACTCCAACAAAGAAACGAACCAGTCAGTGCAGTCAGGGCAGTCAGGGCAGTCAGGGCAATCTGGAGACGAGGAGGTGAAGGCTGTGGCTTTTGAGGATTCAGTGGAAAAGTCAGCTCCGTCTTCAGCCATGGAGATTGCTGAGACAGCTGTGCATCATTCCAGACCTTCAAGGGAAGCTCCAGCTGGTCTTGATCTTGATCCCTGCCTCTTCTATTCATACACAGCTGGTTGTGCCAAGGGGGAGGAATGTGAATATTCACATTCAATCCATGCAGACCAGGTTGCCGTGCCTGAGGCGAAACAGCGGCGTGGCCACGCACAGGCTCGCATCAAGAAGCGGCTGAATCAACATTTTGCCGCACAGAGTCTCTACGAAGTGCACCAAGAGCTTCAGCAGGAAGCGCACAAAGATTCCTATGCCAAACACCTGATCCGAAGGCATCTGACAAGGATCCATTCATCCACATCTGCCAGATTGGCCACATCGGGCGCATCGGCCGCATCGGCCGCTTCGGGCGCATTGGCATCGACATCATCAACGCAATGACAGCCCAGTCAGGTCAGCATTTAGTTCTCTTATACTCGAAGTTCCGCGTGAAGGTTTCCTAAAAAACGGTACCCCTAAATCATCCTAAATCATCCATTTCAGGAAGATGTTCCGTTTAAACTGACATTTATGGAGCCACATAGTTCGACTCTGATGACTCTGAATGGAGTCCAGAACGACTTCCTGCCCGAATCTGTCCGTCGGATCGCAGCAAGTCGCGACCCGACCGCATCTTGTGCCTGAAAGAAGGGGATACTCATTCAATATTTGTATAGCTCATAGACGTGAAATGCATCTGGGTCCTTAACCCAACTTTTTCATCATGATTATAGCATATTATAGCATGCGTGAATAGCCAACAATATCAAGCAATGTATTGTAAATGTAATGTAAATGGCAAACGCAAATGTAAACGGACACGTCAAACAGTGCAGGAACAAGGGAATGCAACGCAATGCAACGCAATGCAATGTATATATTTTGTTTAACACATTTAGTTTGACAATTTGACTATCCAACCTGAATGAGACATGTTCTTCCTACATTTCCATGCGCAAGATCAGACGGAGGGCAGCTTGCCGGATGAATGCTGCTGCGAGGAGAATAATCATAGAAGCTTCTCCGACGAAGCTTCTATGACGAGAGTCTAGTCAAAGCATTTCTAGGAGAATCATAGAAGCCGCTTTGTGTTGGAAAGACTACATCTAGATACCAAATCTAGATCTATTGAATCTAATTTGAATTTTCTCTTTGAATGTCAGGTTATGTGAGCAGTTTGGGATAGTTTGGGATACTGACCCAGCAGTTCATCCTGAGCAGATCAGCAGTGGCTCAAGCGTGGAAGACACCATATACTATATATATCATTATATATATCTAAGTTGATACATGTTTGGGTGTAGCAGGGTGGGGGAAGTCCCTAAGACCAAGACATTTCTTGGATGAATTCAGACCAATTTCAGGATTTCAGAAGGGACTGCTGACACGCAAACCGAGCCACAGGCAGCCACATAAATGTCTTCTAGTACAGAGTACAGAGAGAAGAGTTTCGATTTCGGAGGAATGAGACAGGACCTTGTTCATTGTTCAGGCCCAATACTTGAGATTTACCAGCATTGTCTCAGCCATTGTCTCTTGAACGTGCCAATTCTTGTCTCGTGAACGCGGCTGATAGAGATGTTGGGGTCGTGGATGGATTCGCGTCTTGTCACATGCCCATTCCAAGTTCCTCCATCCCGGTTCCGGGCGTTTTTGCCCACTGAATTCACAAAAGCACGTGACAGTTCCAGCTCCAGGCTCAAAGTTCCCGAAGCCAAAAAGACGCACGTGCGACAGAATAGATCTTCGCAGAAACCTTCGATAGAAATATTAAAACATATTAAAAGGAGTAATTTTTTCGAATGTTAAAGCATTTGGCAAGGTCAAACATCTCCGAGAAAGCCATTTCTCGCATCAATGTTTGATCCGCCCTGTGGCGTTTTTTTATGGGCCTTTTATGAGTCTTATGCATTTGTGTGGGGTGCTGGCGTGTACCTCTTGCATGCTGGCAAGGGTGCCTTGCGGGCGAGTCAGCTTGATCGACAAATTCTCTTCAATTTTGCGGTATGTGTGCGTGTGTGGATCTAAATGCTTATTTTCTGCCACCATTGCTTAAACATGTTTTTTGGAGCACCCAGACAAGTTCTTTCCGCCATGATGTAATGCAGATGTTCCAAGGTCAAACTTCAAAATGGCCTGCTTCACCTGAGGGCTGCCAATAGTTTCACTAGAAATGGAAGTGCTGGCACTGGCACTGGCCAGCCTTGGGTGGTGAGGCAGAACTGGTCGGCGCATGTCGGCGCCAAAACAGCTCGTATCAGCTCGTTGACACCGAAATCGGGGAAGGATCTGACAGGTGCTGAGCCCATTTTTGTGTTATATCAATGATATAATAAATCTGCTTGGTGGTTTGGAACATTTTTTCCCATATATTGGGAATTTCATAATGGAATAATCCCAACTGACGTTCACTCCATGATTTTTCAGAGGGGTAGGTACACCACAATACACCACCAACCAGAGATATCAGATGATATCAGCATGTAACTGCTTCCATCCTCTAGGATGAACTCATTGCTTTGGAACATGGAACAAGCTATGGAACAAGCTATGGAACATGGTCCATATTGATGATGTGAATCGATGATAAAAACCTCGATTCACCTGGTGATTTCACCTATCAATCATCTATAAATCATCTATAAATAGATGATTCACATTGATTCACATTGATTCACCTATATCATACCTATATATATATATATGTATATATGTATATATATATATTCACATATAAAAAATGTGATTTACCATGTTCCCTAAGGAGCGATGATTCCTGGTATGTGCGCAGCTTGGCCACCGAGATGCTACTGGAGTTACTCAGCCTCAAAAAAGCAGGCTGAGTGAAGTTGGCAAAATAGTGGAATTATACCAACTGCTTATTACCCATAGGATCCATGTATGGTATATATATGCTAACATCGGGGGTATAATAATGGTAAATGTTACCATATATGGCATACATGGATCCTATGGGTTATAATATGGCTACATAATCAGTTGCTATAAACCCAATATGATTATCATAAAAAACAAACCCCCCCCTCCCCAGACCCCCCCCCAAATATATAACCCTGAAATAACATGGAAATAAGAAAATAACCTGGAAATAACCTGGAAATAACCTGCAAATAACCTGGAAATAAAAATAACCTGGAAATAACCTGGAAATAACCCTTAATTAAGGGTTATTTCCAGACTACAGTCTTTATATCTTTTCCCATCAGATCATGTTGACGCTGTCAGCTCAGTCAGCAGGTTTTATTTCAGGTTGTCATACTGTTTGCATCTTTCCCAATCATGTTGATGTTGACACCGTTAGTCAGTGAAATGGCTCAGCATGGCGAACTAGTTTCCCTTCCCATTTGAAGAGGGTGGCAGGACGGAACAAGAAATCAACAGAATCTACCATTTTTGTTTGCAACATGCATATTATATGTTGTGGGCTGTTGGCCGTGAATGCGGTCCGAATCTTCCACAACGAAAAGTAAAACACTTGTGATATTTTTTTTGTGGGATATCACCATCAGTGCCATTGAATGAACTGACCAACAAATCTAAACCAGTTGTTAAGAAGGGTGATCTTTAATGAACAATCCCAACACAACAGCGACTGAGCAATCACCTCTTGTAGCCTGAACGGAATATTTTTTGCTGACTTCATTCTACATAAGATTCTCTGTTGTTTGCCACATATATCTAGACACTTGCTATTCCTGCATGTCCTTTTCCATTCGCTTTAAAAAAAAATAAACTACTTACAGGGTTATTTCCAAAATCTAATTTTTCCCTGTATTTTTCCATGGTTTTCACCTTATTTCCACCTTAATTCCAGGTTATTTCCATGTTATTTCGAGGGATATTTCCAAAAGCTCACTTTTTCCTGTGTTTTTCCATGGTTTTCACCTTATTTCCACCTTATTTCCAGGTTATTTCCAAGTTATTTCCAGGTTATTTCCAAAATCTCACTTGTTTCTGTGTTTTCTTTGGTTTTCACCTTATTTCCACCTTATTTCCAGGTTGTTTCCAAAATCTCACTTTTTCCTGTGTTTTTCCATGGTTTTCACCTTATTTCCACCTTATTTCCAGGTTATTTCCAAGTTATTTCCAGGTTATTTCCAAAATCTCACTTTTTCCTATGTTTTTCCATGGTTTTCACTATTTCCACCTTATTTCCACCTTATTTCCACCTTATTTCCAGGTTATTTCCAGGTTATTTCCAAGTTATTTCCGGGTTATTTCCACGGTTTTCACTATTTCCACCTTATTTCCACCTTATTTCCAAGTTATTTCCAGGTGATTTCCAGGTTATTTCCATGTTATTTCCAGGATATTTTCAAAATCTCACTTGTTCCTGTGTTTTCCATGGTTTTCACCTTATTTCCACCTTATTTCCACCTTATTTCCAGGTTATTTCCAGGTTGTTTCCAAAATCTCACTTTTTCCTGTGTTTTTCCATGGTTTTCACCTTATTTCCACCTTATTTCCAAGTTATTTCCAAGTTATTTCCAGGTTATTTCCAAAATCTCACTTTTTCCTGTGTTTTTCCATGGTTTTCACTATTTCCACCTTATTTCCAAGTTATTTCCAGGTTATTTCGCGGATATTTTCAAAATCTCACTTTTTCCTGTGTTTTTCCATGGTTTTCACCTTATTTCCACCTTATTTCCACCTTATTTCCAGGTTATTTCCAGGTTATTTCCAGGTTGTTTCCAAAATCTCACTTTTTCCTGTGTTTTTTTATGGCTTTCACCTTATTTCCACCTTATTTCCACCTTATTTCCACCTTATTTCCACCTTATTTCCAGGTTATTTCCAGGTTATTTCCAGGTTGTTTCCAAAATCTCACGTTTTCCTGTGTTTTTCCATGGTTTTCACCTTATTTCCAGGTTATTTCCAGGTTATTTCCAAAATCTCACTTTTTCCTGTGTTTTTCCATGTTTTTCACCTTATTTCCACCTTATGTCCACCTTATTTCCAGGTTATTTCCAGGTTAGTACAAACCCAGAATACTAAATCACATATAGTCCGGGTTATAAACACTTGCGAGCAGAGAACTCTCCAAAAAGAGATCTTCACACAGTGGAAATTACTCAGATCCAATACTGGCGCTTCTTGGTGCCCACACGTTGAAACACTGGCATGGGTTGCTGCAACTCCAGAAGCCTTTAGTGACAACAATTTATTAATTATTTGGGACTTCAATGAAGACTTGAATGATATGGTTTGTTTGGAACCATTCTTTGAGTTAGATACGATCCTGTAACGTTACCTCTATTTTCAAGTCAAACCATATTCTTTCCATTGCTTTGCCAAAGCAGTTGGTCAGAGAAACTTGTGTCTATTTCGTTGGTAAACGCCATAAACTCTTCATAGTGCCTATGGTTTGGTGTGGAATCTAGCTTGGATTCTGATATGTTTTCTGATGTGTTTACTTCTTGGAAATAAGGATAATCATTGTATATTTCGGTGTTATGGTCCCAACCAGGCCAACCCTCACTGGAGACTATTTATTTGAGGGGGGGGGTCTGGGGAGGGGGGGGTTTGACACCTGTGAGATTATGGTATATTATTGTAGATAATGGATGATAATGGTATATAATCATTATAATATATTACGTACATTATTGTGCTGTAATGTTTAGAATCTTTTGAATCCCTATGGCGGTGTAATGTTTAGAATACTGCAAAACCTGATGGTGATGTAATGTTGAGAATCCCAAATTCTATCTAAACCTGGATCCATTTGGTTAGTGATAATGGTGGTTTGGTCGTAGAATTTTGAATACTAGCCATTGAATGGTTTGGCACATGCAATAGCCACTAGGGCAGCTTGCAATTATAGATTTGTAGTATATAAATATACCGGATTGTAATAATGTCATCATTATTTCCGGGGTGGTTGGATTGCAGGGTCCGGTAGCATGCTGATACATCAACACGCGCAAGACACCCACATTTGTGCTGTATTTGTATACGTTTTGCCGAAATTGGATGGGTAGTTGCAGCTTGTAGAATCTTCAACAAATGATGGCATGGGGAGATGCGCATGTTACAAACGCACATGTGATATACAAATACGGTATACGTGTATAGTTGTTTGTTTTTGTGTCATTACATGTTATGTAATCTTATAAGATGTAATGTCATGTCATGTCAAGCCAGCTTAGGATAAGTTAGCTTTTCCTCAGCAGGGTTGGCCAATGTGGACTCTTGAGCTTTCCCTGCGCGGCCATGTCAAAGAACGAGTAGCAAACCACTGGAAGCTACTCCACTGGAGCCATTTAGCATCGCACTACAGGTCATTCATCCCCCCAAAAACGGGGAAAACGGGGCCCAAGAGGTCGGTTCAGATCTCAGCTAAGGCTCGGTCCTCGTGGTTCTTCTGACAGCCAACCAGTGCTCGTCAAGGACCGGGATGTGGCAACATGTCTTTGTTAATGGTGGATAGTGGTGGGTTAATGGATGTTAATGGATGTTAATGATGGTAATTAGTAGTGTTATTTCGATGATTGACCGCATCATTATGAGTGAGATAATAATCAGTCTGGGGACTTTCCCTAACATGGAGATACAAGTGGATGTTGAACAGTAAACATGTTCGATGGTGTATAAAAAGAGTTTCCATGCTCCATCCCTACAAATGGACGGATGATTCATATTTTGGATGTGCCACAAAAAAGTGCCAATCAGATCCATATTCTTGAACTTTGGATCATAAGATACCGGTGCGATTCACCAGCGAAACCCGTCATATCCATTTATATTCCAACAATGTGACAGTCAATCATTGAATATTCTGGGATTTTAATCTTCTAGGATAAATAGTGCAAATTATTGAGATATATAAATGGATATATAGTGCACATGGATATATAGTGGATATTATGATATATCTCCATTCGAAACCATGATATATCCATGCTATAGAATTGAATTTCCTATTAGAAACCCCTATCATCTCCATCCATTTTTCGCTGTGAAACACACGACGAGGCCCTCCACAGCTTAGATTCGGAGGTGCGGCGGACGTCCGCCATCACCCTGGGCAAGCATGGAGAGGTGCCGATGGTGAAAAAGGTGACATGATGGGCCCAAATGGTGGAAAAATGGTGGGAAAATGACCACAAAACTCTTTGGGAATCAAACATGGCCATTGCAAATCCGATAATACAAGTTCCGTATATGTTCCATTGCCACGGTTGATTCCCTTACCGGGTAAGGTGGTAAACCCAAATCATAAACCATCTCCAAAATCACCATCAATGGATGGTATAAACATGTATAAACCATCCCAAATCTCAAATGGTAGGTGTATTGTTGTGGCCAGATTTGATACAACATGATATGAACAGACACCCTGAAGCCACCAAGTCAGGGAGGATGATGGGCCATAAGTGGCCATTACCAAGAAAAGCATGGTGTCTAAAAAAGTGACGAAAGATGTGTGTATCAACATGCATGGGACTTTTTGCAGCCTTCAGCAATTAGAATATAACGCTTATGTGGTTTTCCGGAATGGCTTGTCTACCCATAGTGTGATCCATTTTTTCTTATCCCCATGGGTCCGCCGATCCCGTTTGCGAAAATGCTAAGGAATAAAACACTTGAAAGCGGATATGCCAAAAGGGGCATTGCAAATACATGGGTGTTCCTCACAATTACTAAATTACGAACATCAAACATCGTCAAAGATCCATAGAGAATCCGGTATAGAGAATCCAGTTGAATATGGAATAGCCACACACACAACTGAGGATTATACGTAGGTTATTTTGCATAGGTTATACTAAGTTATACTAGATCCCTAGATATGGATTAACCCAGAGTTATGATACAGATGATATACAGATAAAAGAGTGATAGCCATAGGTGATATCTTTTTTCATCTCCCATAAGCTTAGTATATAATATGGCTTATGGGAGATTAATGGGAGATTATATGGCTTATTAATCTCCCATAATCCCCCATTAATATTCATAGGTTATTAACCAGACGCTAACACAGCGGCACCCCAGGTGGCTTCACACCATGCAGCTGCCCTGTGCACCCGAATGTTGGCCAATCGTCCCGGGGTCAAGAGCCACTTGGGCTGTTTTTCCTAGGGAAACATAGGGAAAACACATCAAAAACCCATCAAAAACCCATTGATTTCTGGTGTGAAGAGACACATGTGGAAATCCCATGGTTTTTTTTCCCACGAAAACGAGACAGATGTCGAAAGGAAACCTTGGGTACCACATCATGCTTTAAGCTTGTGCCACAAAGTGACCAGCTCACGTTTCAATCTTGTGCCGAGTATTTCCTGTTGGCAATGAGAGTTGAAGGGAAACCAAGTCTGCAGCCTGGATTGTCATATATTGATGGCATAGGTTTCAAGTGTTTCATTTCTGCACATTTTTTTTTGAGTTTTGAATCAAAAATTCTCATGTTTCACCCTCTGACCGAGGTGATGATCCTGATGCCGACCTCAGCCCCTTGGATTTTCGCATCGGAAAATTGCCACCCATCATGTCACCAAGCCATTGGAATCAGCGGAATCTAAGCCTTGGAGATGCGGAATCTGGGCCAAGGTGAGAAAATCGAGGTCAAAACGGCCTGCATGTGCTGAGCTAAGCCCTGCCTCCGAAAGCACCAATAAAAATTATTAATTTATCATCAGTATAATCATCAGTTATCATCAATGTTCGGAGTTTTGACTGCCAAATCTGCTGGTTTCAATATGATTAAGGGTATATTTATGACATTTATGGGCATTTCATGGGCATTTCATGGGCATTTTATGGGCATTAATGACTGTGCGTGACCCGTTCCTGGTGTGTTTTTTTTTGCCCCAGATTGCACTGAGGTGGGCTCTGGGGCAACTTGATCCGGAGTCTGCAGCAGTCTCGGATCCAATCTGGCAATATCTGGCAATGGAAAGGTGTTGGCCAGGTTGTCCCAATGCGAATCTCCATCATTGATGATCTACCCTCTGGTAATTTAACAGTTAGCTATTGAAAATGGCCATAAATAGTGGATTTTCCCATTCAAAATGGTGATTTTCCATAGCTATGTTAGTTTACCAGAGGGTACGATCTGGTTGGTGGTTGGTGGTTTCGACCAACTGATGAATATTTTTCAGAGGGGTGGCTCAACCACCAACCAGTGATGTTTTATGATGTTTTATGATGTGAAAAAAAAACACTTAATTAACTAACAGATATGGTGTGAAAAATGTTTTTTTTTTTCCGTGAGAATGATCACCTTCAGCAGGTCGTGCCGCTGATCCATAATTTGGATGATGGGCTTTTCCACAGAAACACGGAGTGCCCCTCTTGCGCACCGAGCGGTGACAACGGAATGAACGAAGGGCTGTCAATGCAGATCTCGATGCATCCTTCATGTTGGGTACCTTTTACACTGGAGATAGGAAAAGTCCGAGCTGAGTATTTGAGGTGTGGCCGTTGCAAAAATAGGTCATCCCATCCTAAAATAGGTCAGTTTGAACCTCTGCCAGGTACCGCTTGGCGGCCACAGAAGCCTTGACACGGCTGGGCCCCAAAGCAGTGGCTCTCCGGAAGGCCGGCGGAGGTTCTCGGTTCTCCTGGTGGTCATGGGGTGCCCAATGTGGCTGGATTTTTTTTGGCATCATCATGATCCAACTGTGGAAACTGTGGCTGGATTTTTGTTGACTCTGTTGACTCTGTTGACCATAAAAATGCTATAAAATGCTGCTACATCTCACTTATGTCGATTCGGGAGATCGAACACTCGACAAGAATCTAGCTAACCTCGGGGATCATTCTATAGTGATATCGATGGCTGAAAGGATTTCATTTGAGACTCAATGGATCTGAGGCAGCGGATTTGTTGGAAACCCTTGTTGTTTGGTTTTACTTTCCCACTGTTTTGCCTACCTATGTTCAGCTTAGATGGGATCACCAGGATCAACTTGGAACCATGGAATCCAACGACAGGGACGATCGAGTTGGGGCCCAAGAGTGAGCTGATGAAAATACCATGGCTTATTTATTTTAGTGCCCTCTTAAGGACGAACTTGAGGAAAATCCTGTAGAAACATTATGAAACATTTGTCTTAGTCGTTTTCTTTTTCGAAGTTTAATTGTTTGCCCAAGTTCGTCGAGTTTGCCCACCGCTTGTGCAATGCTATTGGGATATTGGTCCACCTTGTACCGTTGCCGGACAGTTACGACCCGCGGCCATTGCGAGTCCTCGGGCGGTTGTACCTTATGTGGACTTCGACAAGGGATGGTCTTCGGAGAATCAATTGAATCCATTAGGGAATGGGCAAAGGGAAACAGGATCAATAGAAAGTTCCTTATTGGTTTCAAGAAACGCAATATTTGGTTTGGCTATGTTTGGCCGTGTTTGGCTTATTTACAGATTTTGGGATTCCTATGGATTCCTCAAGTTACTAAGTTTAGCAAATCAACAAAGTGCCCGTTTTCTACGATGCATGGTGCCATCATGGTGCCATGGCGTGCTCGGAGCTTCTGCAACAGCCTAGGCTCGCTCTGGTATGTTCAATCATGGTCAGGTGGTCAGGGCTTTCTTCCAATGCTTGGGTAAGCACCAGAAAAAGCACCAGAAAAAGCACCAGAAAAAGCACCAGAAAAAGCACCTCTCGATGGTGTCCATATATGTCCATGCTGACCATGTCGCCATTGGCTCAAGCTGTAGCGCGACTCGCGTACGACTCGCAGGAAACTGCGTAGGCAAAACATGATGGGAGCTGCAGCGCGAGCATTGATCTTCGGACCTTCAGAGGTGTTATACAGATGTTAAGTGCCAAAAACCACACGTCATCATACCGTACCATCTCAAAACTTGCCTTCACAGCCGATGGCATGCCAACTGCAATGGCAATCCCAAAAAGGAGTCAAAAAAAAATGGAATCGAATCCTGAATCAGTAGAATTGAAGCTATATTGAAGCTTTATTGAAGCTTTTCATGCCTTAGTTTTGTGATTTGTGTGGCCAAAGATATCTCCAGTCGAGCCTAGGAAGGGCCGCTCCGAAAAGATGGAGGTGAGCCCCACTCATTTCGTCCTGAAGCTGAGACCAGCACTTGGCGACCAGCACTTCAGTGTCACTGAGATGTCCCATGAATTTCCCATGGATTTTCCCCAAAAAAACATGACGATATTGTTGTTTACTGATTTTACTGTAGTGTTTTACTGCATGTACCGTCAGGTACCCCATGTTCTGGCAATTTATTGAAGGTGAACATGATGATAAGGTAGGTTTCATTTTGAGGATGCCCTAAATCTTTTGAATATCTCAGATATGCTCATATGACATGTGACTTGCGTAACCCCTGAGCTTGGAGAATGTTAGGTCTGTAGTGTCGGCGACAATCTGGGACGTGCGTTTCCAGGTTCATTTGCCAAACCATACACCATCCGCCACCGTCCCCATGCACTAAGAGAGAACCGGATGGGATTCTGGATTTCAACTTGCTGCCGGTTGGTCAATGCGTCAATGCGTTCGTGCCCAGGAAAACACCCATGGAAGGGCCCTGGCCAGCCAACATGAAAGTTACTTGGCGTGCAGTTGAATCAAATCCATGAGCTGCTCCATCCGCAATAGATCATGGATGGCCTGTTCAATTGGAAAGGCTACATTATGTATCTTGTCTCTTTGGATGCTGGAAGACTGAAGGGCCCCATGCCGGCCCCAAATTTGAAGATGTCGTGATCTTGATGGTGACTGGAATTGTGCTAAGGCTTTTTGTTTGACTCTCGAGAATGCCTGGTCCCGTTGATTGGTGGATTCAAATCTGTTTTAGGTTAGCTATTTATTTGATGTTACTCAATGTTACTTGATGTTATTTGATGTAATTTGAGGTTATTTGTTACATGATTCTTCCTCCTATGCCCCAACCCCCTGACTAACTCGTATCAGTAGGCTCAACCAGGCTGGTGTTCCCACCGCAGGTTTGCGTCTTGGCGAACGGCTGCTTTTGGGGCTCCGAAAAAGGCTTCTGGCGATTGCCAGGTGTGGTGACCCTGGTGACCTGCGACGTGTCGGAACATGTCGGAACCGTGGGATACTTCTTAGATTGCTTATGATTGACTTATGATTGCTTATAGGCATAGGAGAATGCTACTATTTTGGAATCAAATCACTGGAAGACAAGTAAGATGAGTGATCAGGATTGATCAGGTTAACTATTTGGGGTGACATTTTTCGTGGCGTATGTTGAACCATTGGTCGGATTGGTCGGATTGGTCGGATTGGTCGGATGCCCATTCTCAATGTGTCTTTCCATTTGAGATGATGAAGTCCGCTTGTTCTGTTGGATTTCCATATTTTCCATGTTTCACTGGAAGATACTGGAAGTTTTGCAAAACTCCCCAGTTTTTACCATGAAATAAGATGAAACAAGTGACACAAAGAAGTGACATAAAGCTGATGTTTTTTTACCATAAAAAACTAAGCGGATCAGGGTGATACCTCCCACATCCTCCCACAAAGCCAAGGTGGAGGTGTCCATTCCACCGCGGTGGGCTATGCTGCAGGGCAGACGGCCAACCCCAACTATGAGGAGAACGAAAGATGTTTGGAAGTCCACTCCGATTTTTTCAGGGTACAACATGCTGATCTGACCATTAAAAAAATGGAAATAATTTTCAATGTTAAAATCCGTTGAACCAACCATGCATCAACAGAAAACATGAGGGATCTTCAGAATTTAGCCAAGGAATGGGGACATACTTTTTTTTTGTTAAGTTCAAGATGGAACGCGTAGACACTGGAAAGCACCATCATCCACTTTGGACGCACGTCTTGAGTCTTGCACCAATCCGTGAGCAAAGTCAGTGGGGTTTCTACTTAAAGTCTTCCCCATTGGACAGCTGCTGGAATCTGCTGGATGCACTGGAAGATTCACAGACTGTCTTCAAATCGGTGGTGCCCCATCAACTTTTATCGAATTAAATTGATGAAATGATCAAGAGATGTTTAATGTTTTTTCCCATTAAGGCGCACCCAATTCTGGGGCTTCATTGGCTCAGGAGTGTTGCTCCGGACGCACTGGAGCCACTGAAGCAGTACAAGTCGCCACTGGGTGTGCATTGACATGTGGGAAGAATTTCTAAGGCTGGAAACATCTGGAAAGCCATGGCAGATCAAGATGTACCAAGTTCATCCAAGTTCAAGTTTCAGATTTGTTGAAGGGTCCATTCAAACACGTCCAGATTTCAGAAACTGTGATTCTCGACCACATGGATTTTTGAATGCTCGAAATGACCAGTCAATCATAGTCAATCGTTGAGGCACCCCACATCTTGAACCTGAATCCGCTTCCAGATCACTGCTGAAATTCAGCAACTCTGAGCGGACTGAAACTCAGCATCTCCACCTTCTATCGAACCCCGGGCCATATTTTGAAGTTACCAGCTTTCACAAGCATGTTATCCAATAGGTGCCCTACACATAACCTTATGGATACCTTATGGCCATTTATGGCCCTTTATGGCCCAAAGGATCATCATCACCGGAGCCACCAGAGGTCTACGACCCCGAGAAGATCAGTATGGTGGACCTGCTCCGTTGGTTCTGGGAGTCACACGACCCAACCCAGGGCGATCGTCAGGGAAACGACCGAGGGACGCAGTACCGAGACTCGGCTGGAAAAACCATACATTTTTTCGATGGATCCAGCCGAGACTCAATGGATTGGTTTAAGGGAAAATTTACAGGAAAGCCCCGGGTAAGTGGTGGGTTTGTGAAGAAAAACATGTGGGATTTCCCATGGTGACCATTTGTCGTATGCCGCTTAAGTTTCTCCCCTTTGCGGGTTGCAGCGATGTTCAAGGTCTGTCCTGGATTGGTTTCTGGGGGTTTACAATCCGTTGTTTCAGGATTGGGAGGGGGATCCATGGGGTGCTTTTAGGAAGCGCCTTGATCTACTTCGACAGTGAGCAGGAGCAGCTGATGCGTGCCAGTCACTTGGCTCATCTCGGCCAAAAAAACCCTTGGGGTATAAACTGGGGGCATCCGACAACGAAGGGAACGAAGGGAACGAAGGGAACGAAGGGAACGAAGGGAACGAAGGGAACATGATTGTAACATATTGCGACACATTGTCACAAAAGTGTCACAAGCCAAACTGACGGGTGACCAGAGATTGTCGCATTGAAACATGTGCAAGGTGAATATTGAAAGTTTGAGCACAGCGGCCGGAAAGCTTAGGAAATCACCTCGGAATAGACAGCATTGCTTTTCCTCAACTGGTGTCATTGGGTTTAAGATTTGGTTGGACAGCCCTGGTGCCAGCATGTGCCAGCATTGCTTTGCGAGGTAAAGACGCGTATGAGAAGGCTCTGAAGGCTGCAGGGAAAGGTGCGAACGGATGGGATTTATCTGTTCCATCGGTGTCCAGACTTGGACGCTGTGGACCAAAGTTGGTGATTGGACGGGAAAACCTACAGAAAAGCTCCAGGATGTTTCCCTACGTTTCCCTACCAATCCCGGTTTCCAGATGTTTCGGATCATTTTTCCGATCATTTTCCCCGGCCCACCCATGACTCCAAAATCAGCGCCAGGCGAGGGATCTGGCATCACCACCGAAATTGTGGCGGCCTCCAACTTCCACGGGCCCCTGGTGCCCTTTTACTACGCGGAGGATTACCATCAGCAGTACCTGGCCAAACCTGGAGCCAGGCCGTATTGCAGCGCCCAGCCTCAGCAGGTGCTATGGCAAATATGGACTTCATGTTGTGCTTCAAAACCATCATCCCCAACGACTTGCCAAGAAAAATATGGGAAACTTGTGAGATAATTGTGAAAAGTCATGGGAAATCATGGTGGAAGAATGTGGAAGAATGAGTTAAAACCATTCAAAACCATATAGCACATGTGGATGGGCCATAATCGGGATAGAACCAGCCGTAAATTGTGATGTAACGGAGAAATTTGCTGAATCATCCCCTTTTTTCAATGGCATGGAGCGCCCGCAGGTGCCATTGCCCCCCTTCGAGGAATGGGCGCCAGAAGCCTTGGCGCACCATGCGCCCAAGTTATCCGAGGCCAGGGATGCGGCAGATCGGTCATCCATGATGTGGGGATGGGTCGGAAGCTCCAGTTTCCTGCACGGGAGGAAGATCCACAGCAGAATCTGTGGGCACCATTGGGCACCAGGGTCAACAAATGGATTTCACCTGGATTTCACCTATGCCAATAATGCCAATAGCTCAGAATATCTGCGGAAGTGGGTTCCCCATTTCGACCAGGAGTTTTGGAGGCAACATGCCCCAAAGCCGCATTGAAGCTCGGCCGGAACCGGAACACAGTGGACATTTTGAGAGATGGCCATCATGCCCGTTTCGTGGTTATTTTTATAAACTTATTACCTTCTGGTAAACTAACCTAGCTGTTGAAAATCACCATTTTTAGTGGATAAACATGGATAAACCAACTATAAATGGCAATTTTCAATAGCAAATTGTTAAATTAGAGGGTAAACCATCGTAGCATTGCCAGGAAATCCACTAATTATGCCCAGAGATGAAGGGATTTTGCAGCGAGGTGTGATTCGTTCACCACACGAGCCCATCAAATTCTTCTGAGATCCCAGATTGCCATATCCGGGGCTCTGGGTCTGGCTCTGGACAGTAGGGAATTTGTACAGCCGCTCCAAACTTGAGCTGATTTGCAGCAGCAGATCCTGCGAGGAAAAGAATGGAAAAGTCAGATCGTCCACGATTTCGGCCGATTTCCAAGAATCAAAGACAGCCATTGGCTGATCATTTAGCATTTGTCATGCCAAGGTAGGTCGGGTATAAATGACTTGGCTTCAGGATGAGATGGCATATGATGGCATCACAATGAGGTTGGCAACTGGCCTTCCAGGACACCAAACGACCAAAACGACCACACCACGCAGGTTCAAAATTCTTTGTTGACAGGTCTGATGTTTCGCGAACGCATCCTGTTCGATTCCACGTGGCATACTGTTCAAATATGTTCAAATGATCACGTTGCTTTTTTGAACTTCCTGCAGGAATTGGGAAACGGGTTCAACAGCTGCAGCTATGTATATCCAGGAAATCCGTTCAGTGTTTGTCCCTACTTCATGTTCTTTTCTTACAGGATCGAGCAGAAAGAAAGCCATTTGGTTGGGCACATGTTGCTTTCCATTGTTATGTCTGAATTACGTTTTTGGTCCTGCAGCTACCCTCAACACATTATTGCCCAACTAGACAGAGTTCATGGATACTTTGCTCTCCAATTCTCAATCTTCATGAAGTCTAGGCAGATCTTCACAAAGTAGATTTCTCTATTCAAACCCTTTCATGGAGCGGGGACGAAACAATGCGGACTTTCATTCTATTCGCGATCAGTGTTCAACTTCAAGAAGCTCTAATGATCCCGAATGGTTCAAGTGGCAGAGCACACATGATCTACAACTATTTATGGGCAAGTCGGTGTAGAGTCTCAGAGTAGCCAAATCCAGGTTTCCCTTGTAATTATATAAGCCTTCAATACTTCATAGCATGGCGTCAAGTCTTTGGTGATCTCTATCGTATCATCCCAAAGCAGGCCAATTTTGATGTTGGTAAAATAATTTTTGAAACCACCAATATTTTGATGGTGGATCCTATTGACTCTCAGGCCACTGCCATAGTGCCAAAAAGCCAGCGTTGAAAAAAAACCACACCTGGCGCGTTGGGCCGGGTTACAACATGGTACCCTTGGGCCGACATTTGTAGGGCCTCAAGATCCCAAAATTCCAAGATGGGATCCATTGCTACAATGGATTCTGGTTATTCTGAAGTTATTCTGGTTTCCATTGTTGGATATTGTTGGCGGCTCGAAAAGCCCTGGAATTGCAGCACAAAGCCTTCCATGAGTCGAAATGGGTGCTGTTTCCCCCCAACTGCCAGCACCCAATGAACACGAATCTTTGCGATTGGCCAAATGGTTGAACAGCTTATTTATGTTATTTTACCCTCAATGCATCTCAATACTTGATCAGTGTTTATACTTTTAAAAGCCAGCGAAAAAACATTAAAAAACAAGATGAAGCCCACGAACCCGAATGCTCACACGTATGTTAATGGTACAGATGTCAAAACACATGGTTATGCAGTGACGCACAATACCTTTCTGCAATAGTTTATTTGAACAGTCTTGTACATGTTTCCCTTGTTACCAGTCTGCAGTGTGAGTGGAGTGTGAAGTGGAAAGTGTAGAGTGTGGAGTGTGAAGTAAGGAGTGTGGAGTGTAAAGTGTGGAGTGGGAGTGTAGAGTGTAAAGTGTAGAGTGTGA